>BMAF01000008.1:17971757-17989257 GCA_014132575.2 Gasterosteus nipponicus | reverse complement strand
AGAGAGAGCGAGAGAAACCAGATGTCTCTTTCACACTCGCATCAGTGACGGTGGCTCTTAGCCTGACAGCCCCCCACGCCTCGCCCCCCCTCATTCTCTATCTGCCGTCGGTGACACACGGCGGAGTCAGGAGTTAATTTACAGCATCTCGACATACAAGCTCGGCTCTGTTTTCAGGTGTTCAAGGCCGTGATAAATAAATTATGAACACTTTTTCATTTCAGCTGCAGCACTTTTTTAGCAAAAGGTTTGAAGCAAACTGTTACTGTAAGAAGAAAAGTATTCCGGACGAAAGCAACATTTAACAAAGAGCTACGTTGCAGTAGAATTTACCGTTTGTGAGGTGTGGCGTGTTGTGGGCGGAGCTCATGGCTGTGACTTTCCACGCAGGTCAAATACCGGGCGCAGCGGAACATGACCCGCCCGGCCGTCTTCAAGATGGTGGCGGTGTGGGCGCTGGCCTTCCTCCTTTACGGCCCCGCCATCATCTTCTGGGAGGCGGCCGTCGGCCAGAGCGTCGTCCCGGCGCACGAGTGCTACGCCGAGTTCTACTTCACCTGGTACTTCCTGCTCAGCGCCTCCACCTTCGAGTTCTTCGCCCCCTTCGTGTCCGTGGCGTTCTTCAACCTGAGCATCTACCTGAACATCCACCAGAGGACCAAGACTGTGGGGGCCGGCGTGGAGGAGGAGGAGGAGGAGGTCAGGGCGCAACGGGTCCCCAGGCGCCACCGAGACGGGGCGGGACGCTCCGTGTCCTTCGTGAAGACCCGCAAGGTGTCGTCCACCGAGCCCACCGCCATCTCGGCGGTCATCGAGGACATTGCCGACGCGCTGTCCCCGTCCTCCTGCGGGGACGCCGACAACACGCAGATCTTCATGAGGACGGAGAAGTTCTCCCCGGACCGGAGGAACCCGCGGCTGTTCCGGCACTCCGCCTCCTGCTCGGCGCCGGGCCGGAGGACGCAGGCGTCCCGGCTCTCCCGGGACAAGAAGATCGCCAAGTCTCTGGCCATCATCGTGTGCATCTTCGGGATCTGCTGGGCTCCCTACACGCTCCTGATGATCATCCGCGCCGCCTGCAGCGGCGAGTGCGTCGCCAACCACTGGTACGACGTCACCTTCTGGCTCCTGTGGCTGAACTCGGCCATCAACCCGTTCCTCTACCCGCTGTGCCACAGCAGCTTCCGCAGGGCCTTCGCCAAGATACTGTGTCCCAAGAGACAGTCGGTGCAGCCGCAGATCGAGGCGCAGTCCTGTTAGACGGGCGAGTCGCACCGCACGCCAATGGCGCCAAACACTGTAAAAAAAACAAATGTCTGTTCTTCCATCAAAAAAAAGATCTTTCACGGCACATTTTACGGCTAAACGTTCCAACGTGACCAGCGGACCTCATGTGACCTGTGCAGCCCCCCCCAGCAGAGAAGTCTGTATCTCATTACATTATTGTGCAACTTCCTGTTTATACTTCATATTAGAGTGAATATCGAAGCACATTCAATGTTCCTCTTCGTGTTGATTGTGTCTGAACGAGAAAAGAAGAGGACTAATATCGTCACATGACCCTGTATGCCGTCGTTCTCGCTCTACGGGTTGGAATCGCCCCGGACGACGACCTCGGCAACGCCCCCCGTGTGGACGCCCCCCCGTGTGGGCGCCCCCCCGTGTGGACGCCCCCCCCGTGTGGACGCCCCGTGTGGACGCTCGGGACATGAACACGGCGCTGCAGGTGTGATCTGTAAGGACGTTGGACGATGGTCCGTCTCCTCTGAGTCCGATCAAATCCAGGATTTTAGGCTTTCGTGGTTTTATATACAGTTTCATAATGTCTCTGCGCACGAAGCCCTTTCCAATACGCCTGTGGATGGGGGGCCGTAGTGTGGTGGGGGCAGGGGGGGTCTTCTAAATTCCATCTTTTCGTTGTGCAGCAGTCGGACTACAGATGGTGAGTCAGTTCAAAGCAGCAAGAAATAAGAGAATAACTTGTACTTGTTTACTGTGTGAACTTTAATCAGTTTAATCTGAAAAGGTAAAGTGTTAGGGGGTCTCATTGATGTTTAAAGCGCACCTCACGCGCAGCATTAAACCTTTTGTACATTGACATCTATGGCGAGCTTGATGGCCGTGTTCTGGTTTTTACCACCCAAACTACTGGACTGATTGTCTCTTGGCTACGGACGTGTCGGTGTAAGTAGCCAAAGAAAGAATAAAACTGGATGTGTTGTTGGTCAAATACTGCAGAAGCGACTCGTTTTGTAAGATGCTTCTGTGTCACGGGGGAACAAGAATTTGGACCCAGATGCAACCTCAGGAGCCCGCGCAGGGCTCCCAACTTTATTGGGCGAGTCGCGTGGCTCGCCGTCCGAGGCCAGTGGGGAACTGGAACTCTACAGGCGGAGAGAGAAAGTCAGTCACAAGGTCAGGCAGGGGAAGACGAAGCGGTCGGACAACCCGAGCCTGCAGCACCAGGGTTGAAATAGAGGCGTTGACGAGTCCTCGTCTGCTCGGGGGTGTGGCAATGGGCGGCGCCTGGAGGCGGGACCAAGGACACAGTGACAACGAGCACATGGCAAAGCAAAACAAACGGGGACGACAGACACACGAGGGAAAGACAGAACGGGTCAGACAACGATTCTGACATCCTGCACAAGAAGATCGATCGCCACATTCAATGTCTGTCCTCCGCTGCTAGCAGCCGGTTAGCGTAGCTTAGCATAGACGCTTGTTCTTTGGTTTGTCCAAACGGAAACACAGGACTTTCACCCAGGAGACTCCTGGTGTCCCATTAACCTACGTTAAGAACTTACGCACAGTTTAGCCTCCGTAAATACACAACGAAACATACGACCTCACAGCAGACGCAATGATGCTCGAGTACGACGTACAAATCGTTAAACGTGCTCGTTGGGAGTTTGGGAGCATGAACGTGAAGAAAAGGCCGCAGGGAGATAAGAGGACACATTGGTGTCTCCTTTGCTTGCTAACGTCAACACAGTCGTATAATGAGGCTGGCTGTTGGTACTCGACACCTTTAATAAATAGGTATCGACCTAAATAACAGAAAACTGAATTATTCAATTCAATTCAATTGAAGTTTTATTGGGTTTCCTTAGCTCCCAGTCGCTGTGTGTTATGTTATGTGTGTGTGTGTATTGGACGGAGAAGGCGCTTCATCGTGCCAGAATAACACCACGGTGGTTGTGACACTGTGGGAACGCGTGGAGTCAGATTAAAGTGATGCAGAGGATAAACGTGAAATAGTCCTTCTGTGGCGGTTTCACCAGGCGTGCTGGGACCGGTGCCGGCGTCGTCATCTCGGATCAGCTCCAAACAGGAAGAGCGGCTGTCTTTGTGAGAGGTGGAATGTGGTTAATTCCTTCTAATGCTGCTGGGAAAAGACGAGATAACACGGCGACGCGCCGGGTCAGCCGTGGGTGGGTGGACGGGAATCGGTGTGACGATTGATTGCTGCCCTCTCTGTGTGATTCACGCCCGACAAATTGCTGTTAAACACAGAAAAGAAACTTCAATAAGCACAAATAAATACTGATTTTTCGGGGGGGGGAAATGTTTCCCAGCAAGGCTCCTGAAGGTGAAAATAAGATGTTGTTGCTGTGAGGCTGCTGAGCTTTTATGATCTGATAACACAGACAAGATAAAGTGACAGAAGAGCAGGCCGTTGACCTTTGATACTTGTTTCCAGCGCAGAGGAAGAGAAACAAAATATGTCCAGAGAAGCATCTTCAGGGAATGAAGAATCCCGGAAACCAGCAGCACGGCTCGGGCCTTTGGGACTGATGTGCGACCCCTGGAGAGTTTAACTCTCACCGAGTGTCAGTGTTGAGTCGGGCTGACTGCATGACGATGGTTCCTACCTCAACACACACAAACAAATCCAAACACCTGACATGTCACATTGTGACACGTTACCTCTAAGAACGAGTACTTTTTGGACTGAAGCGGCTCTAAAGGTTCGTTTTTTCATTGTGTCATTTTGTTGAATCCAAATGGGAAGGCAATCCTTCTGAAAAGTGAAGTCAATGGTAAAACCGGCATTCCCCCCATTGTCCCCCAGGGGGCGACTCCTCTGCTCCCATAGACGTCTATGAGAAAAAGACTCTTCTCTCTTGATTTATTCCCTCAGTAAACGTTGTAAACATGAGTTCATGGTCTCAGTCTCTAGTTTCAAGTCATCTTCATCACAACATGATGTTCATTTAGTGACTGATGGTCCATTTATGGCTACAATTCTCCCCTATACAAATATATATATATATATATATATATATATATATATATATATATATATATATATATACACACACACAATTATTTAGGTGTTACAGCATTTATTTGCTCCCTTACTGGTTTTCCTGTCCGGTTGTTGGATTTCTTCTGTAGTAAAACAGTCAAGTCTGAATTATCATGTCTTGGAAAGGTATAAAGACAATAGTCCTACAGAAACCACAATGTGAAGCATTCAGTTTGAAATCAGTTTGAGTAAACTGTTTACATGGCGAGTTCATACTTTCGGGGGTTTTAATGGAAACAGATGCAGAGAATCTTCAAAAACACTTCTGTCACTTTCAAAATGTCAGTGAAATCTGATTTTCCATCTCCACTTCAGACTGAGAATACACCAGAACACATTAAGTGGCTTTTATTTGAAGAGACTTTTCCTCTTCAAACGTTATGAAGAAAAAAAGGCTCTTGAGGATAAAAATATTTTTATCTCTTCTTTGCTGGTGTTGTTCTCCCACTGACCCCATTTAATAACACTGGTTAGAATAAGGGGGGTGGACACACATTCTGTGAAAACGCTTTGATGCACGTTAGACTCGACTGTCATGCCTGTTTCTCAAAATCTATCCATTAGAATGAAAATAGACTTCTGAGTGAAGGAGTGCAAGTGGCTGCCCCCCTCAAAAGGGAGGACAAAGTCAATTCAGAGGCATTTTTTAAAAAGGTCGGAAGGGGATGGGATGAATAGACTGTGATTAAGGTGACCTGTGCGGAGACGCAGGTGGACTTGCAAATAGAAAACAAATTGCTCTGTATTGACATTGTTTCTGTGCGCAGCGGGAGGCCACAGAACCAATATTCACAGCCTTTCACAAAGAAAATTGGAAGCGGTTCACATCCTCTCGTTTCGCCTTTGAATTGCTGTGGGATACAAATATGGTGACAGTAATGTAATTGTTATTTAGGCACTAAACACCTTGAGGACTAGAGAGTGAATACACAGACCTCCGGCGTCTCTTTTTTTCCCAGCAGATGAGAGATTCAGACGAAGCTGCTCACCGGACAAAACAACATGTGTCGACAGATGATAACGCTCAGACACAAGTAATTCAGAAAAGAAACAAGATCCCTCGAGTGAAATTCAATAGGAAATGCTGTCAAAAGCAGAATGTCACACACTATTAGAAATAAAAGGTTCCAGCTAAAACCATCCGACTTGCTCGCAGAATGGAACCCTTCTTTGGTTGCTGGTAGACCTTTTTATGAAGGTTTCACCTGGAACCCTTTTAGAGCATTACACCTAGAACCCTTCGTCAAATGGCCCAACCTCTACCCAACATAACAGGTTACACCTAGAACCATTCGTCAAAGGTAACACCTAGAACCCTTCGTCAAATGGCCCAACCTCTACCCAACATAACAGGTTACACCTAGAACCATTCGTCAAATGGCCCAACCTCTACCCAACATAACAGGTTACACCTAGAACCATTCATCAAAGGTAACACCTAGAACCCTTCGTCAAATGGCCCAACCTCTACCCAACATAACAGGTTCGACCTAGAACCATTCGTCAAAGGTAACACCTAGAACCCTTCGTCAAAGTTTCCACCCTAAACCCAACATAACAGGTAACACCTGGAACCATTCGTCAAAGGTTCCACCCTGAACCCAACATAACAGGTAACACCTGGAACCATTCGTCAAAGGTTCCACCCTGAACCCAATGTAATAGGTAACACCTACAACCATTCGTCAAAGGGTTCTCTAGAAGGTTCTGGGTAGAACCCTGGCCCTTCAGGAAGAACGCTATTTACAATAGCTGATGGTACGGTATATTCACAGGCAGAGTCAGCAAGCAGGAAGAAAAGAAATCTGGCAGCGTATCACAACTGAGAGCGAGATAAAGGCTCAGCTTGTAAAAGGTGTGTTCCAAGATATAATTTCAGTCATTTTATGACCGATGCAAGGAGTTGATTGTCCACTTATATTTCGTATTGTACTCTCTGCAACACCAGAGCCTGGGGGAGTACCGAACAAAGACATATCCAGTCGATGCTGATAGCGTTATTAACTCTTTAACTGGATCCACAGGGTGTGAGGAATATCACTTCACTCTCTGTAATGAAACTGTGAATGTGAGTGAGGGCAGCTCCTCCACATTAAAAAAGAGAAAAATACTTTTCTGGCAGACTTCTTAATTAACCCGAACGACTGAAACATGCTAATCACCGGCAGCGCCATACCAGGGAAAACTCCCACTACTGGAGGTCAATCAAACATGACTTTCTCCATCATTAATTTCAGCCTTCACTTCTTAATTGCTGCCCACCACTTTTCAGATTCGGCCCGACGACTCCCTGGATTTATTAAAAGTAAAATTGCAGTTTGTGACTGAGGGAAAATGTGGAGCTACGTCTCTCAAACTCAACGTCACAGCGGAGTGTTTTGTGACTTGAAGTGAACCGCCTGTGGCTTCCTGCTGTTGACGGGCTGCGGGGCTGAGTGACAGCCAATGAACCACACTGACGGGAAACATCCCACTCGTCTTTCCCACGACGGCGGTCACAAAGCTGCTGTCCTCTTGTGACCGCTGACAACCAGTTCACGAAGCCTTTTTCATGTTTTCCCATGTTTTATTTTGTTCCCAACCACATAATTCAAATCTGCCCCTTAAGTTATCGTAGAATTAGAACTAAATATTTCTTTGATAAGAAAGAAGAGGCTTCGATGAAAATAAAATAAAAATATATAAAAAGGTCTGTTGTTAGGAAAGTGACCTTTAGACAGGTGTTCATTTTAAACCAAACTAGGTGACAGAAGACTCAAAACCAGTAAAGGAAAGCAGTCTCAGAAGAGCAGTTTCTGTCTGAATCCATTCAAATAAACAACATCGATGAAGGATCAAAGAGGCCCGAGTGTTCGGTTCCCCTCCTCTCTTAAGCCCTAGAGGAAGGGCGTCGTCACACCCTGATGAGCAACAAGCTGCTCTCGATTCTTAATGAGGAGTCGCTTGCACAGCAGGGGGTCCAAATGAGCCTCCAATCCAATCGTACCAATTTTGACATTCTGCTGCAATGATTTAACCACCAGACGGTCCCCAATGTAGGATGGAAGTCTAAATACCCAAATCCCTTCCAGTAGTGTGATGTTGAGACTCACACTGTCGTCCCAAAAACCACAAACACATTAAAACAACAGAACATTTTCTGACCTTCTGTCGTGGCAGTTAATGACGATGGATTGTTGCCCTGTGAGATATTACTTCGATAATTTCAGTCGGATGACCTTTCCTGTTGATCGAATACAATTTATTGCACTGGACAAGTGCTCCTTTACTGTGATATAAAAAAGGTCTGATTTTGGCATGAAAACCCTCAGCACACGGCCTTTAGGAAGAATGGAGTAGAACTAGATGTTCCTGGCCAAACTCTCTCATGAATCAGTGCTGTTGCTCAGTTCTCTTTGTGTCGGCTACTTTTCCAAATAAATGAGAAGGAACCGTGGAATATGGTTCACAAAGGAATCGCAATTGGAGCGGAGACACACCGTCTCCAGAATAGTAGCAGCAAAATTACTTCCTCCAGCTCTTTTACAGGCTCCATTAGTTCGCAAAAGGGGATGAGGTTCCACGGATAATTCTGGCAGGTCAGTCAGCCGAGCCACCGGAGCCCCTAATTCCTCTCCGTCCTCCAGGAGATCCACCGGCAGGAGATCCCTCTCCCAGGTTTAGACCGAGCCGTACACCGGTGAGCTGCCAGGCAGTGCATTTAAAATGAGAAAGCCTGATAACGTAACATATCTCCCGCTGCATCTTTCTGGCGGTTTTCCTTTGAAGAACAACCATGACAATGTAGAGAGAGTTTCTATACTAAAGAGGACTTCATTCAGTGGCGTTAATGATACCTGGGCTTTGGGTATCAATCATTGACTGTATTCACTATAGGAGCGTGAAGTCCAACTTTGGTCCTGAGTCCAAGTCCCCATCTCTATCTGCCGAACGTATCGTAAAATACTTTCCAACAGCTGGCAGGCTGGTTGTTGGTCCGTCATCAACACGTTTAAGATCGTCCAAAATGATTTTGCTGACTATTGATTGGCTGTAGGGGTCAATTCAACCAGAAAAACCTCCGTCTGACTCGATTTGACAACCTGTTATTTTTGTAATGGTGCCGGCTCGTCAGCAGTTATACAATTATCTTCTGTTATCTTGCATTGTTGTTCATCTTCAGTGTTTTTCACTTATTTAATTCGTTTAGTGCTCATGTTCCATCTGCTAACCTCTGTCCTCCATTTTAGTCACTGCGATGCAATTTGACTGTAAATGTTTCACAAAGTGCTTTATAAGTTGTCATGATTGTTATTAAAGTCACGGATCAACCTGAAGCGTTGGAAAGCGTTAAGTTACTTTTAATACAGGCAGCGTTTTGATGCACGTGCGTAATCTTTCCACAGATGCAGCCGTCACTCATCAGAGTTGGATGTGACAAATTCAGTTGATCTATTTCAAAGTAGTGGCAATGGGGGGGCTGACTGGGCTTTAAATGATAGATCACACAAATAATCACACAAATTATGCAGAAAGAGAAAGACATTTTTCGTTGCACAGAAAAGAAGAAACACTGATTCTGGGAACTGAAAACCAACCTGAGGTCTCAGTGCCCCACTGTGACTCATCAACTCACCTGACACCTGTCAGTCAGTGACGGCGCCACGAGGCCTCCCTCCGTTTGTAGCCTGATTACTTCTGACCTCGTTTCACATCTCAGTTCAGCACACAGAGAGAAACAAACAAACAGATGACTCGACACAAATATCATTTAGGTTGATGATGCCCCCCTCCTCCATCATCACCATCATCATCATCATCATCACCACCACTTGGCTTCTGTCCTTTAGAAATCATCTGAACATAGATGATGATTTAGGCGGAAAGGATTCATAACTTTTGATTCATAACTTAGATGATATGATTATATGATGATATAATACATAAAATCAACGTGGATTTGATTAAACTTTTGAGGACTTTTCAGATGATGAATAAAGATGGAATAGGTGCTACGTGACCTCCTCAAAACAGATCTCTGTTGAAAAAGCCTGATTCTAACTAAATAAATCTCAGCAAGCTTCTCCGCTGCTCCAACAATTACTGTCGCTGCAGAGTTTGAACCAGACAGAGTAGCAGATATTAAAAAGATATTCAGAAGATGTCACCAGCGTCACCTTTTCACTGCCGAGTCATCAGAGACGTACATCGTCCTGCGTGTTGGATTCAGCTGCATTAAGAGTCTGCTGGTGTTGGATAAATGTCTCCCTGTAAAGATGCGTAGAGCCTCGGAGGAGCTGCAGATTAACCCACGATTCTCTGGAGGTTCATTAGACCCTAATTTCTGTCTTCAAGCTTTAAACGTGTTGATTAAGCTAAAGCCACTTTACGTAATTATTTAGTAAATTGAGTAATCAGGGGGTCCTTAAGTTTCCATTAGATGGAGTATTTGTGATACTGCAGCTTCTGATCAGATTCTCTGCAGCCCGCCTGTGTGTGGGGGGGGGCATTGTGTGCTTCTGCCACCAACAGAAATAAAAAGCCTTTCAGTTTTTTTTTTCACTGTGCACTTTGCACACCTGATCTCAGACACATGCACGCAAAACACAGACACGTGGAATGATGGTGTGTGATCACTTTGAATCATTATGTCTCATGACTGATTCCTTGTGCTTCATTTGACTCCTTCAGGAGGGACGAGTCAATATTTAGATTTTGCTACATGAACTACGGCTGCAGAGATTCAGAAGCATTTATTTTGATGGACACTTTTTTTTGACCCCCCTTCCGTTCACATTTATATCTTGTACTTTCCCACATGCGCTTGAACATCTGAAACACAACTCTGGCTTTTCTTTCTCTCCTGTGAGGCGTTACTGAATTAAAATGACCAGCTCAACATCTGCGAACCGCTCATTATCTGCCACCAGCTCATCATCTGCCACAAACTCAACATCTGCCACAAACTCAACATCTGCCACCAGCTCATCATCTGCCACAAACTCATCATCTGCCACAAACTCAACATCTGCCACCAGCTCATCATCTGCCACAAACTCAACATCTGCCACAAACTCATCATCTGCCAACAGCTCAACATCTGCCAACAAACTCATCATCTGCCACAAAATCAACATCTGCCACAAACTCAACATCTGCCACCAGCTCATCATCTGCCACAAACTCAACATCTGCCACAAACTCATCATCTGCCAACAGCTCATCATCTGCCAACAGCTCAACATCTGCCACAAACTCAACATCTGCCACAAACTCAACATCTGCCACCAGCTCATCATCTGCCACAAACTCAACATCTGCCACAAACTCATCATCTGCCACCAGCTCATCATCTGCCACAAACTCAACATCTGCCACAAACTCAACATCTGCCACCAGCTCATCATCTGCCACAAACTCAACATCTGCCACAAACTCAACATCTGCCACCAGCTCATCATCTGCCACAAACTCAACATCTGCCACCACCTCATCATCTGCCACAAACTCATCATCTGCCACAAACTCAACATCTGCCACCAGCTCAACATCTGCCACAAACTCAACGTCTGCCACCAGCTCAACATCTGCCTCCAGCTGGAAGGTGGGTGTCCCAGCTGGCCGTTAAAAGGATGAACTAAGATCCAAAAGGACAGGAGCCGTTTGGAGGAGCCTGAAGAAGAGTCGCTGAAGGCGATCCAGAGGCAGCTAGCCGATGCTCCATAATGCTGCTCTTTATGGGAGTAAAAGAAAACGCACACTGTGATATCGATGGCTATTTAATGCCCCAACGATTACACAAGGGGTTTTAAACACTCACATTAAGGCCTTATTCTGCTGTGGTAAAGTCGTCATCTTCAGTCTGATGGTCTGACGGTCTGTGTCTCAGTCCTCCGTCCCTGAGTCCTCGCCACTGGTGTCCATAGTATGTACATCACTGGCGATATAATCATTACTATTGGCAATAAAACATGTACAATTAAAAGGGATTATAGGCCTGGGAAAACAGAACAAAATGTTTTTGTGAGCTTTCATCCTTCTATAATCATCTTTCCCCCACTAAATAAAAAAATGATGTCTTTTTATTTTACCTACCTTAAAGTGAAAAACAACAGCATAACCTTATAGGTCTCGTGGATCTCAGGTTCACAACTTTGAATCTAGAGCTTAGCCGACACAGACCTGTCTTCATGCTTTGGGGCAGTTAGTAGAGGAAGTGAGACGCTTTACCAATCGGATTCAAAAACAGCAAAAGAAATAACCGATTGCATTGTATTATGTAACCGATTTTCTTTTGATATTTTCTTTAATTCCAAAACAAATCTCATCATTAGTAGTTTAAACAATGTATTAAAATCTGCTTCACTTTATGAAGTCAAACAATGTATAATTCATCTCTGATATGAATTTCATTACACTTTGAAAACATCTCATTACAGCACTGTGTGCTCACCGGCCGTTAGCTGCTAGCTGCTAACTTCTCTATTTGACTCCTAATGCATCATCTACTAAATGAACATCATGCTGTATTGAAGAGGACTTGGAACTAGAGACTGAGACCATGAAACATTTAAAATATTCATTCCAGGGAATTTGCTGAACAAAGTGCTGCTGTCACAGAACAAATAAATATGAGATGAATAAACGGGTCAGGAGGAGCATCGGACATAAAGACGATATGAATCTGATCAAAGCTCTTTGCCTTTTCATATCCTCCTGCCGTCCGTCACAGAACATCTGCACGCCGCCCGGCAATAAAAAGGATGAAAAACCAAATGAAGCTCTAGTGTCTAGTCGGTATACGACAATACTCCTTCTCCGTGTCTCCTCGCGTCCTCTCTCCTTATTCCTTCACAGTCCTTGTTCAGAGCTGTCAATCATCTGTTTAGAGCGGCTGGTCTCTTTTATCAAATTAGCGCAATGAATCAGTGACATCGTTAGCAAATCATCTTGCTGCCCTGTCTTATTAAATTGGGTCGTCTCTCTCCCTTCAGACACAGCGGGGGGCACTGAAGATCTCCACACATACTTCTAGTAACTTTAGGACACATATTTAGTATTTAGCAGATTTAACAGATTTATTTCATGAAATACTGAAACATTGACGTGTGAGTTTTCTTTGATGTCGGCAGGAACATTTAGTAGGTGAAGTTACGGAAGAATTCATTTTATTATTATTGTACGTCTCTCATTTTAATTTTTCCACTAAAATACGTTTATTGTATTTGTTTATTTTGATTCTCTCGTCTATTTTTTTAAGATCATGATTTTTTGTGGCAGTGTTTTGATGTTTCTTTGTACGGAAGGCAAACCGGATACAATGACGTGGTGACGTCTCAGATGACTCGTCCAGTAAAGATTTAATTAGAAAGATTTATATTCGTGGTGTAGAAAGTCAATTAATAGATAAGTCGATGGACACAGTCAATTCATTATTATCAATCTTTATTTATTATCTTTTGCATTTCTTATTTAAAGCTTATCCAATGTTAAGATTAACAGTGTCATTAAAATAATAGTTTATTAAAATAAGAAAGTAAAGATGTCATCGCCGGTTCTGGGATTTTGCGACATTTTATAGAAAATAATGAATCAAAATATATCCAACGGAATAATTGCTCAATAAATACATATTGCTATATATGCATTTAATGCAAAATACAAATATGATTTTGACCGATGAAACTGATCAAAAAGAGTCAAAACGTCGTCACTGAGTTCACTCTAATAAAGGAAACGACGGTCAGCTTTTTGGATGATAAAACCGTGTGGTTCCAAAACACTGGGCTGGGACCCCTGGTGGGTCGCTGGTCATTTAATAGGGTCGCAGAATAAATAAATTCTCCCAATCTCTTCAATGTTAAACATTAGTATTTAACATTTGTACGCGCATTGAGGGAATGAGGGAACCAGAACGTTTGTTGTTTGCATTCATCACTTCATCAACCTTTCTCTCTTTTTAATGGCTGGTTTACTTATTTACTCATCATGTGAAGTGGAAAATGGCTCATGCACTAATTCACACTCCTCATGGTTATAAATAAGTTGGGAAATTAATCGCAAGGATTTTGTCATTTATAAAAAGTAGGTCCCCGGAAAAAAAACTTGGGAAACACTGATCCAACGAAATGGGAAACTAGGCTGCTTTAAGTTTCATAGAATCCATTATGTAAAACAGCAAAGTGAAACCAGGGGAAGCCACTCACATTAATCAGCACGACTATGCGCGCCAGAGAGCGTAATTACCTCTGCTCAGCAGAAGTGTACTTAACACATTTCAATGACATTTCCCCGGAGATGAGGCGGCGATGGGGAGGAACACTGGATGGTTTTGGGTGTAAATGGTGCCACCGTGGGGCCATTTCAACACATTTTACATTTAGGATTCTGCAAGGAGTAAAAACCCAAAACCTCTCTTTGATGTTCTCATCACACCTTCATCCAAAGGTCCTCAAATTTACAGCATATTTGTTTACCTTTTCTGGAATTGTGAGGTTTCATCACTTGTAAATTATGTGACTCTTTTTGATAAGATGCGGTCGACACAAAGTACAACCTTTAAAATAACAAATAAAAACAAACCAGAACATTTAATGTGAAGTGTAATTTACCCAAGTGCCAGTTTCAGAGTCATTGTTTGTTCTGACCTGCATTCCTCTTATCAGAAAGTCCTGTGATCCCAAAGTCCCACGTTCTAAAGGTCCCACGTTCTAAAGGTCCCAAGTTCTAAAGTTCTAAAGGTCCCACGTTCTAAAGGTCCCAAGTTCTAAAGGCCCCAAGTTCTAAAGGCCCCAAGTTCTAAAGGTCCCACGTTCTAAAGGTCCCAAGTTCTAAAGGCCCCAAGTTCTAAAGGCCCCAAGTTCTAAAGGTCCCACGTTCTAAAGGTCCCACAGGTGTTCCTCCCATGTTCTAAGGCCCCATGTTCCACAGGTCCTATGTTCTACAGGTCCCACTTTCAACAGGTCCTATGTTCTACCCACTTTCCCAAGTTATAAAGGTCCCATGTTCTACAGGTCCCACGTTCTAAAGGTCCCAAGTTCTAAAGGTCCCAAGTTCTAAAGGTCCCACTTTCCCAAGTTATAAAGGTCCCATGTTCTACAGGTCCCACGTTCTAAAGGTCCCAAGTTCTAAAGGTCCCACGTTCCCAAATTCTAAAGGCCCCATGTTCTACAGGTCCCAAGTTCTAAAGGTCCTATGTTCTACAGGTCCCACGTTCCCAAATTCTAAAGGCCCCATGTTGTACAGGTCCCAAGTTCTAAACGTCCTATGTTCTACAGGTCCCACGTTCCAACAACGTTCCAATGGACATATATTTCGGGTTGTGCTTCTGTGTAAACTATAAAGCAGCAGAGAAACACAGATCTGGACATTGTGTCGCTGTGGAAAGAGGGAACGGGAAGCAGAGCAAGACAGAAATAATTGAACACAACTCGTCAGAAACTCAGACAGTGCAACTAAATATGCAAACGCGTGTGTGCTTTGGCAAGGAACTAAAATGTAAATAAACGCCTTAGTAAGCTTGAATCTTTGACTCTTTGGTAACACCGGTTTGTGTCTCCTTGTTAGTCAGGAATTGTACAACATGGCACCGTGTGCACCCGCCTGAGGAATCTGTACTTCTTCCGACCCGCAAGCGCCATCAGGTAATCACCAATAGAGGCAAAACAAATGCAATCATCTATGCCCCCCCATCTTACCCACTGTTGAGGTTGGGTGCAGAATACAAACGATGAGCGCTCCGCTTCATGAACACAGCGGGACGTCAAGTGTTTACATTTAAAAAGGTCATCAAGTGTAAAACGCCATCATTAACTTTAAAGGCTTTGCACTCATCTCAGCGAAGAGACAAAACATGTCGACTCGACAGCAAATAAAGCGTCTGGAGCTCAAAGGGGCACAATGTTATTTTCAGGTTCATACTTGTATTTGGGGTTTCTACTAGAACACGTTTACATGCTTATTTTTCTCATGCTCCATCTGTCTGAATACACCTGGATCCACCGCCTGGCCGATACGCTTCGTTTGAGCGCCTGTCCCTTTAAGACCGCCTCCCAAGATTGGCTCTGATTGGCCGTCCTGAGGAGGGTGGGTATTTTTCGACCAGCCTGCATGTGACCCGAGCAGAGGGGGGCGTCCCCTCAACGCGCGCCTAGCCGGCGCTGATTTCCCTGAAGAATAGACGCAGCGGCTTTCCTCGATACGCCGCCAACGCCAACCAGACCTATGGCTCCCGTGACCTTTACTACCGTCTCACCCGCCGCCTGCGGCCAATCACGGAGCAGCTCGGTAATTGGTGCCACTTTAACCCAGGTGGTATCAATCTCTCCTCGTTAAGAGCCAATTAGCAGTCAGGGTTCCTTTGCAACAGATATGAATTACAACGTGCCCCCCTCAGGAGGCGTAACGCAAACACGCATATTGTTGATAAACAAGAAAAGATTGAAGTGACAGCAGTAATTACCCAAGAAGAGATTAAACAGCAAACAACTTCTTATTGTCTTATATGAACCAGTTTACATTCAAAATCACATGCCAACATTCTCTTAATATTTACCTGATTTTGTCCTCATCAGTTTATTCTTTTTTTAACATACATGCACACTTCGTGTCCGTCGCCCTAAAAACACGCTTTTAAAAGTGAAGCCACTGCTTCATGTGTCAAAGCTGCATTTTCTCTAATGTCCACCAGGGGCGACTCCTCTGGTTGTGTCACTCATGGCTGCAATAAAACAAGATGGTAACAAACAAATAAAACGCAGTAAAAAGTTAAAGCTGTAAATGGACGGATGGCATTTTGTGTTACAAATATCATGCAGATATTATGATGATTATGTTGATGATTTTGACCAAGATAAAAAACCTGAGGTCTGTGACTCCACTTTACACGAGGTCGTCCCAGGAGGGACGTAGCTGACAGATTAGCATTAGCTCTGTGGTGCATTTAAAGGCTGTTAGCCGGCGGTCAGTCGGTACACGGCTCAGCGGTCTTAATGCTACACAAGTTCACCAACTATCTTCTAAATGTGAGTCTTCACGATGATTAGTGCGCCTCAGCTTCAAGTGTCTCGCCGTTCTCTGTGAAACCCGTAAAATCCCTTCTGGTATCTTCAGAGTACCGCTTTCCCGTTGTCACCGAACCCAAAGGCGCATTTGGAATCGTCTCGGTGACAGCTGAGCGTTCTGGATCACTTCTGCAGCACCGTGATGTCGGCCACGCCGTGGACCTGCGTCAGCTGCCTGCAGTCCAGCGAGGCCATGAGCTTCCTGGTGCCGGGCAGGGACGGGACGATCTGCTCGGTCAGGGACACAGATGCATGACTGCCGATGTCTCTGAGGGTCGGACAGGAAACGGCGGTGTGAATGGCGGGGGAGAGCGGAGGGAAACAGATCAACAGAGTGCGTTTTCCCCTCCTCGCCTCACCCGTAGCGGATCTTTCGAGCCGGGACGAGGCCCAGTCCTTCCACGTGGAATATCACCGCTTTCAGCACTTGTGGGAGCGGGTTGGTGAATGAAATCGTCACCGCCATCTTTTCTCCCACCGTCGCCGCCCCGACGGGCTGAAAACAAATCAACAAATAGGATCAGAATTTTTTCATCCGCATCGTCTTTTCACGTTGCGAAGTTGTCGGGCTCACCGTGATGACGAGGTCGGGGGTGCGGAGGCGGAAACTGAACTGCGTGGCGAGGACCTGCTGCGTTGGTTTGACCCGGCCCGACAGCGTCAGCATCAGGGCCGCCTGGTCCACCAGCTGGTCCCTGTAGAGCTCGTAGTCCAGGCTCCACTCCAGACTCTTCACTGCACAGCAGGGAGCCAACGTGTCTTTACCTCCTTCTCTTTGGGCTTTATTAAGTAGCCGTTTGACGTCTAGACGCCACCACCACTCGTTTTGGTCAGTTAGCTTAGCTTAGCTTAGCTTAGCCAGAATGCTGCAATACTTAAAAACCAAACCAGCGACCAAAGTGACCAATCGATAACTTTTGAGGCCTTTTGTTTTGCTGCCTTTTAAACATACAGTACCAAACATTTACTGCACTGTAACTTAACGCGACGTTCCTCGTTCCTCTACGAATAAGCCCCGCCCACCTTCGCTGGGCTGCAGCTCCACGTCCAGCACGTCCTTCCTGACGGTGGCCTTGAGGACGCCGGTGTAGTACATGACGGCCGCCGCGCTGTGCAGGACGAGCGTCCGCGGCTCCGAGCTGCTGTTTCT
>BMAF01000008.1:17931757-17969257 GCA_014132575.2 Gasterosteus nipponicus | reverse complement strand
TGTGTGTGTGTGTGTGTGTGTGTGTGTGTGTGTGTCTACAAACCTCGGCGAACACGAATGGACAGTCGTGTTTGAGGAAGACTTGACCGTTGCGGACGGCGGCGAGGGAGGCGGGGCCACAGCGGTAGGTGCCCTGGCTGGTCTCCTGGGGGGTGGAGTCGACGGCCTGCCAGCCCCCGTTGCCCGGGGGCAAGTCGGGACGAGCCATCCAGCAGTCGTTCCACACGTGGAAGTTCCTTCATGGGGGTCGGGGGGTCGGGGAGACCTCGTCAGGCTCAACGAAACCGGAGAACACGAGACGCCTCACGGCCGCACGGCGACGGCGTCATTACGAACCAGATGGAGTCGCGGTTGAGTTCGTCGATGGGGTCCAGGCTCTCGTCCAGGTACACGTCCGTCGTCAAGGAGACGTCCGTGTCGTGAGCCGAGCTGAAGTTGGTCACGGTGCGACTGGGAATGCCAAAGCAGCGCAAGACTGGAGGGCAAGCAGAGGTCAGAGGTCAAACGCCTGCAGCGTGGGATCCTACATTACTGTCACTGTCAGAAGACGTCACATGATCAAACACACACACATACATACAAATACATGTTAGATACATATACAAATATCAATGTTTGCTTATTATTGTCTCTGTTACGCCGCGTTCACACCAAACGTTTTACTCGCCGACTAGTTGTAGTTTTTCGTAGTTATTTCGCTTAATTCGCGTCCCATTTTTCCCGATTTAATCGCCCCTGAAAGGGGGCGTGGCTTGTCTCCATTACTCCACAGTTATGGTTTCCGCTATCCAGAACGGCAATAAATAACCACAATGTCTGCTCTTTATTTGTTGTGTGAATTACACAAACGTCGGAACCGCAAACGGCGTTGTGTTCGGGTTCATGACGTCATCCGTCGCCGCACACAGCTTGAAGTGCGTCTGGGTGACTGCGGCTTCCGGCGTATACAGTTTTTGTACAATTAAAAATGTTATATATGTACTAATCTGTGAATGTGTTAACGCTAAAATAACTAATTCAGATCTGACCGGCCGGTTCAGATTGAATCGATCGCTACGGTTGCGGTGGCGTGCTGACCTGTGGTGAAGACCCCGGCGAACACCCAGCACTGGCCGAACCGCACGGGGGCGCCGCCGCCGTCGTGGTACTGCTTCAGGATCTCGACGCTCCCGCTCCAGACGGTCGGACTGGTTCCGCCTGCGTAGTCACCTGACCAGTTCCCCACCACGACTCCACCGTCATCACTGGAGTTGATCTACGTGGAAGAGAATGAGGAAATAGCTTTGTGTGCATAGCATCATGATAAGAGTCGCTGATTAGCGCTACGAACATCGCCCTAATGGGGAATGGTTGTACCCATCAACCCCCCCCCCAACATCAGGAATGCCAAAGAGTCGGAGCACCGCCAAGATCAATGAACGTTTGTACGCCAAAGGTGTTGACATATTAAAGCGCCCTGCTGATCCACACAGGTGTGGAACTTGTTGACCCGATTCAGGGTCCCCAGGGTTCTTGAGCGGAACAGGAGTCTCACCATTGCCGAGATGACCCGCACCACGTTGACGGGGTCGCTCCACCCGGACGCAGGGGTGCCACTCTTCTCCAGGAGGTAGACGCAGGCCGCCAGGATCCCGCCGTTGAACTGAAACGGCCGACGGAGGAAAAGGGGGTGAGTTCATCTGTCCCGGTTAGTGCACCTGCTGGGCGACGGAGCGCCCCTCACCTGTCCGTAGCTCCATGTCCGCACGCCGATCTGGTTCTGAGTCCCGTAGTAGATCCGCCCGATGTCGTTCAGGACGTATTCCTGCCGCTCGCTTTCAGAGTCCATGAACACCGAGTCGTCTGAGGAGAAGGAACCAGAAGACGTTTGTGCGTCTGTGGAGGTTTGTACTGTTTTTCAGACACTTTTGTCAAATCCCGAATGTTGCTAAATGCTAAATGCCAGCATCCGGTTAGCTTAGCTTAGCATAATGAAAGCAGAAGGAATACTTTATTTGGACCAATCCCTGAGTACGAACCAAAGACGTCAACCTCTTGTCTTTTGCTTTACCTTCGCACCAGGGGTTGAACAACAGGAAGACGTCGTTGGCCGCGTCGTGTTTGGAGACGCCCACGCCGTTGCCGCTGTTGGTTTCCACCGTGAGCCGATACCGGCCGATGGCGGCCGTGGGCGACGAGTTCACCGACAGCATTATCTTTTCGTCCGCCTGTTTGACCACGGTGGCCTCCCAGCGGTCGTCAGCCAACTCCTCCACCAGCGGGACGATCACATGGGTTCCCTTCGCCACGGTGGGCAGCTTCCCTGAGGAGGCGAGAGGAGGGAATGTAACACCTGGAAACGATCCTTCACACCCTCACAGTTCATTGGTTACATCGCTCGTACCTGCAGTCTATCTCCTGGGGTATGTTTGGAATAAATATAACAAAGTGAATCCTAAATGTGGTGTCCTGACAAGTCACGATCTGACGATCTGACTCCTGATGGTTGTATTCACGCTCCAAAAGTCATAAAAGCGGCGCTCGATTTCGATCATCTTGCTGAACCAAACATGCAAGCATTTCGTTCTGCAATCATAATCCAGAGGAAGAATCACGCTGGATCTTTGTGGAGGGAACAAGATGAATGACATCATCTCTGCTTTCTGCGCTCCATCCACAGAGGCCCACCGAGTGCAAACAGAGCCCCCAGCAGCGTTGCCATGGCGATCGGCTGAGGGCCCCAGCATCATTGAATTGGTGGGCTGCTGCAAACATAAACTGGTCCAAAAATATTCAATAAACCAACTCGGTTTCCAACATTAAACTCTGCAGAGGTGATTGATGGTGATTGATGGTGAGAGGGGAAAGCTCAACCCCGGCTCGTTTGATGGACAGATGTGACAGCGTCATCAGACTCTGGCTGTCCATCACATATGAATAAATAATAAATACAGCTGCGACTGCCCCGGGCCATGGAGTAGTTGGGCCCATGAAATGTCCCCGTGCCCCCCCCCCTCGCCATGATCTAAGAGGCCACACACCGCCTGCTCCCAGCAGAGCAGCAGCTTTACATTTCCAGCTCTAAGAATAGCGACGTGCCCCCCCGGACGGAGACACTGGATCTCAAACCACAAAGTCACAACGATCCACAACTCTCATTCGAACGTTAGAAGAAGCCACCGAGCCGCTGTAGATCGGCTCTGATTCCTCTCAGAATGCAGCTTTTGTTGAACCTCGAGAGTGATGGTGGTTTAAAACTGGTTTAAAGACGTCCAGGACGTCCCGTCACGCTGCTCAGGCTGCTCTTCATCCAGTCCACAAACCAGGAAAGAAATCCCAAAGTCATGTGATCCACATGAAACACAAGTGACCGTGTACCGATTGAGTCACTCTAACCCTCTTCATGTATTTCATAATCGTTTCATAAGTCTTACGGTGGGTTTTAGCCTCCCCCCCCCAAGGAAACACATTATATATAAATAAATGTCCAATTCCCAACTTCCGATACGTTTGCTACTTTAAACCCTCGATGTCGCGCCGTGAACACGAGGTCACATTTCATGACGGCTGCTTCTGTGAACCAGACGGAGTAATTACAGCCCTCAGCTTCACTTAATGTCACACACAGCTGTGTAATGGCACGACCTATTATTGGTGTGCGTTTGTCAAGGGAGGGGTTGGGGGGATCACTGGCAGACTGGATCTTCAGAAGGAGCGGGACTGAGGACCCGGCATCCCTCTGGAACATAGCAACCAGAACTGTTACCATAGCAATAGTAACCACAAATCTCCCCCCTTCTTCTCTATCTGCCAACCAGGCTGAACTTCTCTCTGGTCCATCACCTCTCATCTCCCGAGGGGGATTCAAATCAATTGTTTTCACTGTTCGTTTCTTAACTGTGGACTCGTCTCGTTGTCTTTGTTCATGTTGATGTGTAACTAGAAACATCTCATGGGGAGTTCGCTCAGTTTGAGTGAAAACCGTTAAATTGAGCTGCTTAAGAAATCTCATTAAATATATATATGTGTACATATTTTACATACAGTATATATGTATATAGAAATGCATATAAGGGGGGGTTAAGGGTGACATTCTTCTGAAAACAGCTCCCCCCCTACAGCTTCTTCTCTACAGCTTCTTCTCTGCAGCTTCTTCTCTACAGCTTCTTCTCTGCAGCTTCTTCTCTACAGCTTCTTCTCTGCAGCTTCTTCTCTACAGCTTCCTCCATGAAGCTTCTTCTCTACAGCTTCCTCCCTGCAGCTTCTTCTCTACAGCTTCCTCCCTGCAGCTTCTTCTCTACAGCTTCCTCCTTGAAGCTTTTTCTCTACAGCTTCCTCCTTGAAGCTTCTTCTCTACAGCTCAATCCCTACAGCTTCTTCTCTGCAGCTTCCTCCATGAAGCTTCTTCTCTACAGCTTCTTCCTGCAGCTTCCTCCATGAAGCTTCTTCTCTACAGCTTCCTCTCTACAGCTTAATCCCTACAGCTTCTTCCCTGCAGCTTCTTCCATACAGGTTCTTGTCTGCAGCTTCTTCCCTGCAGCTTCTTCCCCACAGGTTCTTGTCTGCAGCTTCTTCCCTGCAGCTTCTTCTCTGAAGCTGCACAGATCGCTCATGTCGCTGAACATTTGAAGGAGACTGAGAAGTTTCAGGTATCTCCTTCCGCTCTGTAGAACCAATCCCCGGGAGCACTGACCTGTCTTCAGCTCCAGGTGGAGTTTGTCGGCGTCCTGGCGGAAGGGTCGGGACAACGTTATCCACATCTGGAACGTCTGCCCCCTGCGGATGACGAGGTTCTCACTTTGGAAGCGGTCCGTGTGGTGCTCCCTGCAGTTCGCCCCCGATTGGCTCTTCATCAGGTCGACGGATTTCACCGTCAGGAGGACGTCTGCGAGGAAACAAAGTGTGAGAGCCGTTGTGTACTCGCGCGGCCTACGCACGTGGAGGCGGCGCTTACCGTGGAGCTCGCTGCCGTCCGTCCCCGGCTTCTCGGCGTTTGGCCCTTCAATCCCGCCCGTCTCGTCGCCCCCGATGATCAGAACGTCGGTGACGTCATTGCCGCTGGACCTCGGGCAGCAGCAGGGGCAGACTCTACGGAGCCATCGGCCGCACGCGTTCCCCTCCTCGCCAGGCTTCTCCTGCGCCTCCTCCTCTCCCCTCCCAGAGGCTCCCTCGCGCTCGGGGGCGGGTGGAAACCGCCCGAGGTCAGGGAGGACCGGCTCAAGAGGAACCCTCATGAGGAATGCCGCCGTGCACAGATTCTCCTGAAGGACCACATTGTTTTGTTTCAAGCACCTCAAAAGGTCGGATTCAAACTACCACAGCGAGCTGAGCTCAATCAAGGAGACCAATATTATTAATATGACAAAAGAAAAAGGTCAATGATTTATTAAAGGGGCTCCCGGCGCTGTTAGATGAGCCCTGTGAATTCCTTCCTCAATGGATCACGTTTAAGACGTTGTTTATCTTTTCAACCATTTATCTTTAGGTTTAAATATCAGCTAAATCTAATCTAGCCATTACTTTTATATTACTTTTTAAACTGAGTTTGAACAGCACCACGCAGTGTTTGGTGTGACATTAATAAGCCTCCTCCCCACAAATTCAACTACAGTGCAGATATTTTAATGATGTAATATATTACCTATATATATTTATTTATTTAAGTAACACTATCGTTGCTGCATGAGGAGGATTTGTTCCTCAGCTCTCCTCATTCAGAGGATTGTTAGGAACTCGTCTCTCATTCACTGACGCTGAATCTAATGTGAAGACTAAAACGGGCAGTTCTTACACCGAAGGTTAGATTCCCCGTCTTCCTCTTCCTCTCCTCTCATTTCTTCGTCTTTTCTGGCCTCGATCTCAGAAATGCCACAAACCCCCTGAAGACCCTCTGGAGACCCCCCTCCTCCCACATGCAACTTCATGGCAACGGTGACTCTGTGTGTTTGTTGATCCGGTGAAGCAACATCAGGGCAGATAATGACTCCACATTCATGAGTGTGAGAGAATAAATCACAGGAGAGAGCTCGTCATGTTCTGCCTCAGGCAGCTGAGGAATGTTTACAGTACGCAGACGAGGCCCACAACAGAAACTAAATCAAATAAATACGCAACAACCAGGAGAACCGGCTGCCTGGCGGTAAAGGTAGCGGCTGTTAAAGAAGCTGCGCTGCAAATATTTGGGTGGCAAAGAAAAAATGGAAAACACACACAGATCACCGTGCAGAGATGTCTGCACTTCACCAGGAAAACTAGGAGGGGAAACCGGAGCCGAAGCTGCCGCCATGAAGACGTGACCTGCCCACTTCCCACATGTCTTTACATGCCAGGATTATCCCACGTGTGTGCTACGGATTACACAGAGCGAGCGTTGAGCTACACACCTGAAGAGTGGAGCCAAGTCTCTTAAAGCTGCGTTCTCCCTCTTGACCACCAGGGGGCGACTCTTCTGGGCCTATAGAAGTCTATGAGAAAATTACTTCTCTCTTAAGTGCTTGATTGGGGAAACAGCGGGGAACACAGGGGAACACAGGGGGAAACAGAGGGAAACAGAGGGGCAAACAGAGGAGGAAACAGAGGGGGAAACGGGGGAAACAGAGGTGGAAACAGAGGGGGAAACAGCGGGGGAAACAGAGGGAAACAGAGGGGCAAACAGAGGAGGAAACAGAGGGGGAAACGGGGAAACAGAGGTGGAAACAGAGGGGGAAGCAGAGGAGGAAACAGAGGGGGAAACAGAGGTGGAAACAGAGGGGGAAGCAGAGGAGGAAACAGAGGGGGAAACAGAGGGGGAAACGGCAGGAAACAGAGGGGGAAACGGGGGAAATAAAGGAGCAAACAGAGGGGGAAACTGGGGGTAACAGAGGCGGAAACAGGGGAAACAGAGGGGGAAACGGGGAAACAGAGGAGGAAACAGGAGGAAACAGAGGGGGAAACGGGTGAAACAGGAGGAAACAGGAGGAAACAGAGGGTGAAACGGGTGAAACAGAGGAGGAAACAGAGGAGGAAACAGAGGAAACAGAGGGGGAAAGAGGAGGAAACAGAGGGGGAAACAGAGGGGGAAACGGCAGGAAACAGAGGGGGAAACGGGGGAAATAAAGGAGCAAACAGAGGGGGAAACTGGGTAACAGAGGAGGAAACAGGAGGAAACAGAGGGGGAAACGGGTGAAACAGGAGGAAACAGTGGAGGAAACAGAGGGGGAAACAGAGGAGGAAACAGAGGGGGAAACGGGGAAACAGAGGGGGAAACAGGAGGAAACAGAGGGGGAAATGGGTGAAACAGGAGGAAACAGGAGGAAACAGAGGGTGAAACGGGTGAAACAGAGGAGGAAACAGAGGGGGAAGCAGAGGAGGAAACAGAGGAGGAAACAGAGGGGGAAACGGGGAAACAGAGGGGGAAACGGGGGAAATAAAGGAGCAAACAGAGGGGGAAACTGGGGGTAACAGAGGCGGAAACAGGGGGAAACAGAGGGGGAAACGGGGGAAACAGAGGAGGAAACAGGAGGAAACAGAGGGGGAAACGGGTGAAACAGGAGGAAACAGTGGAGGAAACAGAGGGGGAAACAGAGGGGGAACAGAGGAGGAAACAGAGGGGGAAACGGGTGAAACAGGAGGAAACAGTGGAGGAAACAGAGGGAAACAGAGGGTGAAACAGAGGGGGAAACGGGGAAACAGAGGGGGAAACGGGGGAAATAAAGGAGCAAACAGAGGGGGAAACTGGGGGTAACAGAGGCGGAAACAGGGGGAAACAGAGGGGAAACGGGGGAAACAGAGGAGGAAACAGGAGGAAACAGAGGGGGAAACGGGTGAAACAGGAGGGTGGAGGAAACAGAGGGGGAAACAGAGGGGGAAACAGAGGGGGAAACAGGTGAAACAGGAGGAAACAGGAGGAAACAGAGGGTGAAACGGGTGAAACAGGAGGAAACAGTGGAGGAAACAGAGGGGGAAGCAGAGGAGGAAACAGAGGGGGAAACGGGGAAACAGAGGGGGAAACGGCAGGAAACAGAGGGGGAAACGGGGGAAATAAAGGAGGAAACAGAGGGGGAAACTGGGGGTAACAGAGGGGGAAACAGGAGGAAACTGGGGGTAACAGAGGGGGAAACATGAGGAAACAGAGGAGGAAACAGAGGGGGAAACTGGGGGAAACATGGAAAACCAAGGGGGAACCAACCGCCAACCACAATCACATCATTCCCTGAGAAGCCATCACACAAATGCTGACTTCTTATCTGATCCTGAGCCAATAATGCAAAAGTTTCCCTCTGACTGGTTTGATGAAGCGATCGGAGGTTGGAGTCGGGAAGACAAGGGGAATGTTTCAGTGAGGGAAAATGATCCCTCCCAGTCGGAGAGTGTGAATCCATTCGGGGAGCAGAACAGCCTTGTTAACCATTCACCAAACGGAGAACTTTCCCACTGGTTCTTGCTTAATCCTGACACCACGACACACAGCAAAAGCTTCCCTTTCATTCTTCCTACGAAGATTCGAGATTTCAACGAGTTGAAACGAGTGATTCCTAAAAGACAGATGTGTAAACAGCTGGATCAGACTCACGTGGGGAAGAAGTCTCCTGATGATCTGCGTGTTGCTGCGTCTCGCGCTGCGACTTCAGACCTCCTTTAAATACCTGTGAGGAGAGACACGCCCCCGCCGCCGCCCCGGGGCCCCGTTCACCCCCCCGGCCGATGAGTTCCTCCTGTCGTGAATGTATAACGTATGACAACAGGATCATTGGTGAGAAACTGTGCACTGAAGAGGTTAAAGAAGTTGATTCTTGGATTTCGATACGAGATTTCATCAGTAGATCAATGATGTTAAGATGAGGATTTACATTACGAGTTAAAAAGGATTTATTTTATTTAACTGTGTAACTTCGTATACATTTCTAGAACATGAATATGGCTATTAAATAAAGCCAGGTTCCAATTTTTTAAAATAATAACTGAGTCTGTGAATGAGAGCAAACCTCCAGAATGAAGGAATGAAGCTCCTGAAGGAGACTTTTGGATCAGAGTGAGAAGAAACTCATTTAAGGAGAAGTTTAGTCACAAGACACGACAGGTGAAGAACGAATTAAAGAGTAGAAATCAACATGAAACTTCATCACTTCATCACTACATCAAGAGGAGCGTTTATTGAGTTATTACATTCATTTGTTTATTTCATTTTTGCATTTAATTTTCATTGAAAAATGAAATGACGTGAACATAAACTAACAGCTGAATGTTTTTTCTCTTAGTTAGTGACTCTCCTTAATTAAGGGTGTTGTTGTAAGCAGTTATAGTAATGCTCCCATTCACCCGTTCATTACGCGCAGGTTTCACGTCACAGAGGCGCAGGTGCCTCTGAAGCAGCTGAATGGAATGCAGCCATCGACGGCACCTTGTGGGCGGGGCCACTCCCTCGCTCCGCTTCGCTGAAACGTGAAAAGGGCGCCAGTCATCCGCGTCGACCGGTCGGGTTGCTCTCTCCAACCCCACCTCCTCCCCCTCCTCCCCCATCTCCCCCATCTCCCCCCTGCCGTTGCGTCAGTGAGATGGATGTGCAACACCTGCAGAACGTGACGCAAATGTTGAAAATAAACAAAAGGCGGGAGCGGCCGATCCGACCTCACCTAGAAAACTGGACTGGAGGAGTCTGGGATTGTGAGTCTTTGTTTTTGTCCAAACGGAAAGTCTCTGTCCAAACTGGGAGTCTTTGTCCAAACTGGGAGTCTCTGTCCATAAAGGTCTTCACACACGTTCATGGTGGCCGGAGGATGAAGCCCACAGTCGTCCTGTAGCACCGCTGGGGGGACGGATGAGTTTTTTTGTGTGGTTTTGGTTCATGATTCAGTTTGAAGCGTTTACGTGTCTCAACGGGTCTGAATGAGACGATTAAACGGAAGATTTAGAAATGATGAAACCTGATGAAGCTCGACGCACCTTCAGCTCCACCTCATGAACTCATTGCACATCTGCAGCCGAACACAAGAGGCTTTTGTGAAGGCAGCGACACAATGTGTGCGCTTTTATTACTGGATCGTGACTTACTGTGCAACAGTAGAGTGTCAAATAGTTTAAGGCGTTACACAACATTTCAAATAAAAAAAAACATGTGAAGGAAACTTTCTCAAATTAAACCGTTCTAAAGCAACAAGCCACAGTCCAGTGCCCCCCATGAACAAGGACAATCACAGCAGGAGGTCCACCACCGAGGGCAGCAGCTCCGTCAGCGCCGCCTCCACCTCCTCCAGCCCGCTGACGGGGTTTCCACGGAGATCCAGGCGCTTCAGCTTGGGGCAGGAGGCCAGCGGCCGCAGGTCGGCCAGCGTGGAGATTTCTGGGCGGTTCTGGGTTAAGGGGCGGGGCGTTCGCACCAGGAAGTGAATAAATTCTCCTAAATATTCAAATGAAACCAGAGGATCTGCACGAGGAGGAAAACTACTACTTCTCAGAAGAAGAAGAAGTAACCAGAAGCTCCGGTGTTCTTTGGGTATTAAATCACGGTTTTTAATCAAAGGAGTCTGGTGTTAAAGAGAACAAAGAAAACAGCTTCACTCAACGATTCACTCACTCAAAAAAGATTCTTTTAGGTTTTAAAATAAGTCCTCAGCAGAACCTTCATCTGGTTCTGGTTCTCTAAACCTTGAGAAGAACAACAACACACTTTAAACATCACTACGTCCCTTTAAGGAAACTCTAAACTAGACACACTTATTTTATATTTGTTATATTAAATGCATAACTATAACAGCATTGAACTGACTGTACAATCAAAACAAGTATTGAACGCTATAAATGCAGGAAGTTTGTGGTAAAAAAGCAATTACATTTTTATATTTGCATAAGAGAATAATTATTTAGGTAAACCTTTAATAACATTCATTCTTTTACCTTTGATCAGGTTATTTCCGTGGTGCCTAATGGAATAATTTAGTCCTCGGGTTTGACGCGTGTAAATACTTCTCCTCCACTCATTTAATCACTAGTTTCTATGCCCCTATTAGACGGTCTTGTGTGCAATTAGCTCAAATCCACATCGAAGGATACTGTTATTCTTCAAGAGGACTTCCTCCAGTCTGGGAAGGTGAAAGACGCCTTCCAGATCTTCTATCAAGTTGTTCTCAGCCTCCAGGACCTGCCAGCGGAGAAGAAACCGTTTAATCAAAGGGACGACGGCTCAGCGAGGAGGAGATGATGGGATGTTCTCACCTCCAGGCACTGCAGCATGGAGAACTGGGGGGGCAGTCGCTGCAGCTGATTGGACGACAGGTTCATGTGGGTGACCAGCAACAGCTGGTCCAGGTGGCATAAGGTGGTGAGCTTCTATTCGGGGAGAAGAAGGACTTGTTACATGGGAGCAATGAGCAGATTAGATCCATCGGTGTGATCGTGAACCCGCCTTGTCGGAGATGCTGAAGACGCGCACTTCAGCGTACTCCATCTTCAGGACCGTGTTCTCAATCATGAACTTGCTGCACAGGTCGCCGTAGTACGCAGAGCGCATGAGGTCCACTTCCTGAGGGGAGACGGTGATGTCATTACCTGCTCGCCGCTGCAGGTACAAAGGGGACCTCCTAACCTCCCTTTCCTACGCACTTCTCCCTGACCTCTGTGGGACGCGTCGCAGGGTCAAGGAAAGGTGTGAAGGAGAGGCGACGAAAACCTTTCACTGAGCTACGCTTCATCGCGTCCGTGACGTCACAGCTGCGTAGCTCGATCGAGCGATCGACACAGAACGAAGCTACTAAAGTGTCAACGTCTCAGCATCTACACTTCATCGCCTCAGTGTGCGTGACTTTAAATGATGCCGCCACAAGGCATTGTGGGAGGAAATTAGCTACTCATCAATGCTAAATGAAGCTCCAGTGTTCCCTATGCTAAAGGAGCTAAAGGAAGCCTCATCGCGAAGGACACTTCCATGCTTCCTAACTAAAAAGGACAGTAGCACATCGCTCACTCTCAGCGTCTGGAAGTGAGCCAGCGTCTCCTTCTCGTATCCCAGAGGGTCCAGCGCCCTCATCAGGAGGATGATGGTGAGCAGGCACCCTGCCGATGGAGAGCCGTGTTAGATTTAAATATAATGTAGAAGTTATTGAGATGTCCTATTTAGGAGCCAGGAGGCAAGGAGGCTAGGAGGCCTTTGAGGACACTCACACTTGTTGAGAGGCTCCAGCTCCTGCAGCTGTTTGCAGGACTGCAGCTCGGACTGTAACACCGAGGTCTTCTCCACCGACAGCTCGCTCCTACGCACCGAGGAAGCACTTCTTAAATACCCACAATGCATCACAAGCACCTGGTCTATCGATTACAGTAGAAGTAAAACAAAAGATTCACATAACACACAAATAATTATCACGGTTATGACAAATTATAGTACAAAAGTTGGCGTTAACGCCCAGTACTGATATATACATGTATGTTCATATGTATTTAAGTACCGTATGTAAATATACATATATATATACTGACACACTTCCTTTCTGTTGTATATTGCGATTTTCTTCACATATGTTCTTAAATAAAAGTACTCTGGACTTTTACACTGGTGTTTATGGTGCTATAATGTCACAAGTGCCTAGAAGTATAAATGTAATATTTATTTTGTATATTTCCCCAGAAGCCTTGAAGACAGTATTCACATATTTTTTTTCAAAGCGTAAAAGGCACCTGAAAAGTTCCTGATCGGTGGCGGAGTCCCGACACCAGCTCTCAGTCCGACCTGCAGAGGTGAAAAGGTCAAAGTTCAGAGCGCGTCGAGGCGAATGAGGGCGGGCGCGTAAACGTGTCCGCCGCGCATCACCTGTGTACAGAGCGCAGTCCCTGTGGGCGTGTCTCTCCATCCAGTGAACCGTCAGGTTGTGTTCGTTGGTGACATCACTGATGGTCCCGGGAGGAAGGTCACAGATCTGAGGTCAAGGTCGTCAAGGTCCAAAAGCCCCAAATAGGTCTCCTTTGTTTTATCAGTATCATCATCATCATCACACGGGGAAACAAAGAGCCACGATTATGAACAAACTCATCGCTGCCATCAGTCGCCATGACAACGGATCCTTTCAGCCTCCACTGAATCAATTCCATTATTGTTTAACGGTGAAATGAGGAAGGATTCATTTTATACAGTAGTATTAATTCTTGGCAGCGTGACGACACAAAAGCTTTTTAAAAGAAAAATGGACCCAGCGAGGTCGGGGTGTCAAACAGCTGTTGATAATAATGCATGTGGCGGAGAAGGATACCCACACCGGGCTGTGCTTGAAGCGCGGGTGGACGCTCCTCCACTCAACCGTCTGCGGCTGACCGTCCAGCAACAGCATCAACCCGCCGGGCTGCGCCTTAGGAGAAGGAGCCGAGTGATTAAACGCAGCAGACGGGAAGCGTTACGTCCTTTTAAAAAAGACCCGAAGAAGAGAAGCGGCTCACGTCGACGGGCCTGGAGAAGGCCACTGTCACGGTCTCCTCCTCCCGGCTCACCAGAACACAGCTGATCATCTCCTCGCGCTCCGCTGGGACAGACAGACAGCCATCAGACAAGAGTACAACAACCACCTGACTGGTGGACGGGAGGACTCACCTCTGCCGAGCAGCCAGCGGTAGTAGAACCAGGCGCTCTGGTCATTCGGGTCGGTGAAGAAAGCGTTCTGCACGAGCTCATATTCTGAAAACAAAATGATTAATGATGATGAATGTGAGTAAAGCCCAGCAAGCTGCTATGCATTCTGGGTAAGCCCCTTGAGCCACGTCTGCAGAGACGCCCGACGGGGAACCATAGAAACAGAAGCGGACCCTGTGGCCACGACACGGCGCCACACTGCCCCCTGCTGCCGGGCTGCTGCAGCGCACCTTTCAGGAGCTGCTCCTCGCAGACGCGATGGGAGTGGTTCTGCGGGGAGGCCGGCGGGGAGGAGCGGGGGGGCGGTCGGCGCGGTGACGGGAGGGGCTCGGGGGACTCCGGGTGGAGCAGCGGCAGCAGCGTGCTGCGGTAGTGCCAGCTGGAGTAGTTGGAGAAGTTGGAGCCGATGAGGCGGTCGGTGAACGCCAGCTCTCGATCCACCGGCACGCCGGACTTCTTCACCACCATCCGGCGATAATCCCAGCAGTGGACTGGAGGGGGACCAATATGTTGTTCCTTTTTACTGCGTCTCATTGTATAATCTTACCTCGTCTTATCATTTCTCATCTCTCTGCTGCGTTACTCACAGTTGCGGTCGTCAAGGCTCAGGCAGCGATCGCACAGGCCCAGTTCTCTGGCCCAGTCGGGTCGAGGCAGGCGGGTGGAGACCCAGCCCCGGTGGTGCCAGCTGCCGTAGGACTTGGGATTCACTTTGAGACAAGACTCCAGGAAGGACAGCTCGGCCTCGTAAATCTTCTGCACCTCATCCTCGTCCCTGGAAACGGAAAGAAGAAGCTCACCTCCTGTCCCGCCTCGGAGGACTCACGGGCGGAGAGTTAAAAAAAGGTGGTGTTCTCACTTCACAGTCTCCAGGTGCATCAGGATCTCTCGTCTGTAGTTCCACAGGGTTCCAAAGTCAGGGTTGGATGACAGCAGCTGCTGGGTGATCTGGAGAGCGCCGTCGTCCCAGACGCCCTCTTTCCTCTGGCACACGGGACAGACGGAGGCAAGTGGACGGACGGACAGACGGACAGACGGACAGACGGACGCAGGGAAAGGTGATGTGACAAATGAGCACAACAAACAACCTGAACTGCTAATAAGGGACCACTTAGTCAGTGAAATGTAATATTGTACTTAAAGTCCGTCGTGCCCAATAAAAGATGCTGCTGCTGTTATTCCTTATTTTGAATGATCTATAAATACTTTTGAGAACTGTTGGAGCTGCGTTTTCCACGCAACTTAAAGCGTCTTTGGAGATGTATTACGTCATCTTGTTTGTGAGTGAAATCATTTATAATCCATGAATGACAATATTCTACTATTATGTGACAATACAGCGTGATGCTGTGGGGCAGCCGTGTGGAGGAACCTTAGAGAAACAGGCATCTCGTGCAGCCACGTAAATCTTCAGCTTCTTCTCCCTCTCCTTTCTCTTCTCCTCCTCCTGCTGGGCTGTAGACTTCACCTTCACTCGGCCGTGCTGTCAAAGAGAACAGTAATAATAATCACTCCATGTATAATAATGCCATCATGCAATAAACATGTATGATATATATATATATATATCATGCCATTTATGACATGTATTTATTATGATCTCACCATCCTTTCACAGTGTGCAGGAAACTTCCTCCAAACACGTTCTGTTTAAGAAGTAAAAACAGGCGTTACATCAAGGTCTTTAAAAATGACAGACAGACCTGTGTCTGCAGCTAGCATGCTAATTAGCCACACACGTCAACAACACAACAACCGTCATTTCATTCAACACATCACGTATTTAGAGACGCGCAGTGAACGCGACACACTTCACATCACGGGACACGAACCTGTTTTTAATCGGCTTCTCGTCTGTTTTTCACGCTGTAGTTTGATTCGTCTTGTCACTATCGGGATCGCTGACAACTACAATTCCTCACTTCCGGCTCATGGAATCTACGTCACAGAGAGCGTCATTTCGTGGAGGTGATTCGTCGCCATCTAGCGGACAAAGTGGGGAAATGCGGTAAATCAGAAGGGGAAGAAGTATTCTAGTTTAACGTGATGGTTAAATGTATAAACTTCTTTACTTTTCAGCTTTATGATACAAAATATAAATCAACTAATAATTGATGGTTATTCATATTTGATCCACTAATAATACTAATAAAACAAAAAGGGAGACAATAAAAAAACAAATGATAATCTAAACATTACAGGTCATTTTAGCAGACGCTTTTATCCAACACTTTAAACACATGGCTTTTTCACATTTTGCCCGGGGAGCAATTAGGGGTTAGGTGTCTTGCTCAGGGACACTTCGACATGGAACATGGGGCAGCCTGGACTAGAACCACCAACCCACACCTTCTCTAACCCCTGCGCCACGACGACATCATTTCATCTGACAAATTTGGTCCTCTTCTTTGAGCCTCTCCTGCTTCAGGTCTTCCTCCACCGCGGCCTCTACCTCCACCGCGGCCTCTACCTCCACCTCTACCTCCACCTCGGCCTCCGGCACGGCCTCGGCCTCCTTCTGCTTCTGCTTCTGCTTGACATGTGCTTATAGTGGTGCAAATCTGAGCCGTTGTTTTGCTCCTTGAGTGAAGGTTTTGATAATTGTGTAATACTTTTGATTTTAGTTTTTATCCAGTCGTAAAAAACTGTAATGAACAACGCTATGATGTTTTGAGCATGCAGTACACCAAGAGGTTAACACGGTGCTCTCCTGCTGCTGGTTGACAGCTGAGTTTACATTCACCACTCCAAACCACACGCACAAACACAACTAATCATTTCTTTCCAGATTTAGAGTAAAGAGAGTGAGTACTTAATTGAACCACATGTTGTGTCTGTTTGAAAACCTTCTGTTGATAACTTGGGGACTCTTTGGGGTAAACATGTCTATGCAGCGAATAGGGTTACAGACGCGCTCCTTAGCGCCTTCTATCGTCAGGGAGTTTGAAAAGGAACGAACGCGCTTCGGCCCAAAATCAGATTATTTTTTTTGCCGTGAGGAATTGGTTGTGTGGCGTGAGCGCGCGTGAAAACATGCAAAAGCGTGTGTCACACGGCCAAAGCGTGAGAGTTGGTAGCTCTGGTATCACACCTTCCCTAGTGTCTGTGTCAGCTCTTCCTGCAGCACGTCCTCTGCATAATTGTTCTTCAATACATCAATCAAACGTATTCCTGCTTGTACTGATGGTCTTTGCTCATTTTCCTCTTTAAGGCCGGCGCATGTTTCTGCGTCTGCATCGTTGCGTCGACGCACTCAATTCGCCTCAATTCACTTCCTGGTTGTAAAGTCGTGCGTGTGTTGCAGAGCGATTCACCTCCAGAATAACAGGCGGAGTAACGTGTTTTGTTGAAGACGACCTGGAGAGTCACGTCTATCTGCGTCGCTCTGAAAACGCAGAAGCATAAGCTAGGCTTTAGGCGCTGCTCTGCAGTTTGGCGGTTAAGCTGACATCAGCTTCCCTGAAGGGAAACGTTAGACTGTAATGTCCATCTACTTGGACGGCCCCCTCTGGCTATTTCTAAAAACCTTTTGTCTTTGATAGACAATTCAGTCTTTTCCTGGTGTGCAACTTTGCTAAAACCACGATTGTACTGTGAGATCAGAAGTTGCATCTGATATCCTGTTTATAGTCACAATCACACCACCACCACATCTCAGTGGTCCATTTACAGCCCATCCCGTCTTTATAATCTCCCAGGGTTCCAGCAGCTTAGGTGCATTTGTATTTGTTCCAATTAGCCAACTCTGCTGCAGGAACTCTCCCGAAGTCTGTGAGTCTGTCTCCCACCTGCAGGTGGATCACAGACTTCCTGTCCGATAGGAAGCGGCACGTGAAGCTGGGGAAACATGTCTCAGCACCGGTTCCCCCCCGAGGCTGCACTTCTACACGGCCATCATGGAGTCCATCAGCGTCTGGTAAAGCTGCAGCCACGGCCAAGGACGAGGGCAGGCTGCAGCGTGTCCTCCGCTCTGCAGCCTGCCCCTCTCACTTCCATCTGCAGGAGGCTGAGGTCCATCAGGACTAAGACCTCCCGCCACACCAACAGTTTCTGCCCGTCGGCAGTCGGGCTCATGAACAGAGCCGGTCCCCCACTGACTCACTATAATATCCCACCGGACACTTTCTTTTTCAGTGCACACGTCACTTTCACTTGTCACTTTCTGTTCGCTGGTGCACTTTATTTTAAAATGTTTAAATATTTTGAACTTTTCTTTACTTATTCCTTTATTTTTAAACTAACCCATAGCCGTATATTTTATTTTATTCCTCATGCACTGTTGTCTTGTCGTCCATTGTCGAACTGTCTGCTGTTACGCACCAACGTCTGAGCTATTATTGGAATAAATGTCATAAAACTGATTGCTGATTATTTATTACTGTAACAGAATAGACAGGAAACACATTAACACAGTAACACAATGGATACAACATCCTCCCGATGTAAATAAATACTTTCCGGAGCACAACTGCAATTTGTTATATTCATTTATTAGATACCTTTAAATCAAACTCATCCAATAATATAAACGATGAATTGAAACTGTTTCTGCAGCTTCCTTATGAATAAAAACCAATTCAGACCATTTAAAGACCAACAATCCTTCAACCTGTAAATAAAATTCAAAACTATGGAAGTCAAATTGAGAGTTCTCGTCAAAAGAAAAAATATAATATATATATATATATATATATATATGTATAACATAATTATGTTTATTTAAATCCCTCAAAAAGAATAAGGGATCTGGTTCTGTTTAGCGATTATTTATTTGTTATACAGGTTTACGGCTCTAATGGTTAACGAAAGTTAATGTTCACACACGTTGTGACCAAAAATATAATTGCGCCCGAAGAGAATGAGGTGTGAACATGAACCTCCACGACGTCTTTAACGAAGACGCTCCTGAACAAACATTCTGCACTTTTTAAATCCTCTCATTCGTTCAGGTCATTGGGGTCGGGGTCCAGCTCCGATCTGTACCCGGAGGTCTGGGAGAAGTTCAGGGTCGTCTGGTTCTCCTCGCCGACCTGGAGCTTCGACAGCCACCCGAGAACGTTGTCCAAGCGGCGGGAGGGATTTCCCCCCTGAGACGCCGGAGTCGCTGCGGAAACTAACACAAGGCCACGCTCAGGTTACCATGGTGATGACGGGGAGGATAAGCCCCGCCCCTCAACAGGAGCATCATGGGACATCGTTTTCCTGGAGTCCTTAAAGGTTCAGGTACTTAGTTCAATGTCTCCTCATACCAACGGTTTGTGACCTTTCTACAAAAGCCACCAACATGTGACAGTTCTGTCCTCACAGGAAACAACTTTTTTGAAACGACTCATAAAAGAGTCGCTGGAGTAAGATCCAGTATATTTTGAACGGAGCTAAGCTAGGCTAAGCTAGGCTAAGCTAGCTACCTAGCGGCTCAACAGAATGTCTGTTTACCGTCGTACAGATCAGGTTGAATCATCAGTGAGCTCGGAAGGGGCGGGGCTTAGCATCATTACTTACATTTGGGGAAGATGAAGTCCATGCTGCTCTGCACATCAACTGAGGATTTTCTTTCCATTTCCTTATCCAGCTTTTCAATTTCCAGGCAGATTGTCCGGTTGATTCTTTCCTCCGACTTTCCGACTTTCTTCTGGACGACGCCTGTGGGTTCAAAAACAAGAAGAAAACAAAAGATCAGAAGAGCAGGATGTCAACGGGGGAGAAGTCGACGGACTCATGAAGCTCGACGGACTCACTCGGCGAGTTTGATCTGCTCGTCACGCTCCCCTGCAGGTGGAGGAGCGTCTCCTTTGAAGCCCTCCATCAGCTCCAGCTCCCTCCGCCTGACCTCCGCCTCCAGCCGCCGCCTCATCACCTCCTTCAGCCGCATACTAGCAAACTTCTCCTCTATCCTCAGGTGGACCTCGGCCACCTCGGGGTGGAAGAGCTGCCCGCCGTTTGCCGCCACCATTTCCTCGATCTTCTGGAAGAGCTCTGCGGTCTGAGCCGGCTCCGCCCTTTTGGCGTTGTTAACCACGTGGTAGCGATTCTCGCACCTTTCGACCAGCCGGCGCAGGGCGCCGCTCTCCAGCTCGATGTGCTCCTCCACGGATCGGCCCGCCAGGCTGTCCCCGTGGGTGAGGAGGACCACGGCGTGCCGCCAGACGCCGGCGCCCAGGAGGTCCACGTGAGCCTCCAGGGCGGCCCGCTCGTCGTCCCTGAACTTCTGGTCCAAGGCGACCGCCAGCAGGACGGCGTGGACCCCCTGGGGGCTTAGCGAGAGACCTCGGACTATTTCTTTGTCCTGCGCTTCGGTGCAGGTGGAGGGATTATTCCGCCAGCCCGGGGTGTCGATGACGGTGAGAGACCTGCCGGCGACTGACCCCCCCGCCACCCGGCAGGTCTTGTTCTCGCAGGTGGGGAACACCTCTTTGCTCAGGAGGTGGTTTCCCGTGGCGCTCTTCCCGGAGGTCTTCTGACCGAGCATCACGATGGTGATCTCCAGAAGCTCGCTAGTGGCGTCTGAGGAGGAAAAAATGAATAAATAATAGCGAATATAAGAAGTGGACGAGTAGCTCTTGTTGGTTTCGTCCATCTACTAAATGAACATCAGGCTGTACTGAAGAAGACTTGAAACTAGAGTTTAAACCATGAACTCGTTTACAATGGTTACCGAGGGAATAAATCAATGGTCTATGGTGAGCTTTCGTACCTCGGAGGGCGTTTCTTTTGGCCACGACTTGGCTCCGCCTTTGTTCCGCTGCTTCATCCACTCTCAGTCTTCTCTCCTTGATCCTGAGAAACTCCTCCTGGTCTGGGACGAAGTGGCCCCCGCCGTCAGCCGCCACGGCCTCGCTGATCTTCTCCAGCAGCTCGGCGACCTGCTTCCCGTCGTCCTCGTTCTTGTTGTCGATGACGTGATACCTGTTTTCGCATCGCTCCACTAGGGAGCGCAGCGCCTCGCCCTCCCCTTCGATGTGCACCTCCACGCCGCGACCTCCCACCCAGTCTCCCCGGGTGAAGACCACCACGGTACGCCTCCACGCGGCCCCCCCAAGGAGCTCCATGTGGGACTCGGCGGCGCGCAGGTGCTTGGCGCCAAACGAGCCGTCGGCGTCAATGGCGAGCAGGAAGGCGTGAGGCCCGGGGGGGCAGAGGAAGGCGCTGAGCCTCAACTGCTCCTTGGTGGCCTCGGGGGTGTCGGACGCAGAGAAGCTTTTCCACCAGCCCGGCGTGTCCACCACGGTGAGCCGGGTCCCACCCACCAAGCCCCGGCGGGCCGCCGAGCAGGACGTCCTCTGCCCGTCTCCTCGCTCTTTGGACCCAAAGATTGTGTTTCCCACCGAGGTTTTCCCGACGCCGCGGCTCCCCAAGACAACCAGGCGGAGTTCTGGGAGGGTTTTGGTCCCTTCTGGGGGGACAAAACCAGTCAAACAAATAAGACTTTAATGGGATTTATCACAAATCCATCAATGAATTAAAGAGCCAAAATGAAGAGAAAACACATATACTATATATATATATATATATATATATATATATATATATATATATATATATATATAAATAACGAAAAATAACAGTTTCAGTACATTTCACAAGATCGGGGACACAAATAACATAAAAAGGTTAATAACCAACTCAGATAAAGTCATAGTGTAGAAGTTACTTTAAGTCCAAGTTAACAGCTGTCAATCACAGTAAGCCCCGCCCCTAAAGCGCCCCCTGAATTATGGTCTGTTTGACTCTAAATGGACCATCATTTACTAAATGAACATCATGCTGTGTTGAAGAAGACTTGAAACTAGAGACTGAGACCATAAACTGATTAAAGAAATACTTATTTTATCTCGTATGAATCTGTTGTCACCTGGAAAGAGTTCCCTCCTTTGTCTCCTCTGCTCTTCGGCCCTCCTCTTCCTCTCTTTCGCCCTCTCTTCCACTTCCCGCTGCTTCTCCTTGACGTCGTTCAGCGTCGCCTCGTCTAGCCGGAAGAAGCCGCCACGCTGCGCCATCTCCTCCACCTTCTCCAGCAGCCCCTGTACCTGACAGAGGTTCCCCTTCTCCTTGTTGTGGAACACGTGGTACCTGTTCCCGCACCTCTCCGTCAACCACCTGAGCGACTCTCCCTCGCCCTCGATGTGCTGCTCGATGGTCCTCTTCCCGAGGAAGTCCCCGCAGGTGAAGAGCAGCAGGGTGTGTCTCCAGGCCGCCTCCCCCAGCAGCTTCATGTGCTCCTCCACCGTCCGCCGGCTCCCCGCCGAGAAGGCCGTGTCCAGGGGCACCACCAGGAGGAAGGCGTGGGGCCCCGGCGGGCACGCGTAGGCGTTGAGTTTAAACCGCTGCTTGTCGACCTCGGGGATCTCGGCGAGGGAGAGGGAGCCGCTCCACCCGGGGCCGTCCACCACCACCACCAGCCGCCGGCCCTCCGCCCTCGCGTGCCTCACCTCGGTCTGAGCTGTCCGCGTGCGGCCGCACTCCAACACGTCCTTCCCCAGGATGGTGTTGCCGGAGAAGCTCTTGCCGGACCACCGTTCACCGATCAGGACGAGTCGGACCTCCGTCAGGGTGGTGCTCCCCGGCTCCTCTGGAAGCAAAAAGACATCAAACATAAGCACCACCTCCATAACTAACACAGCGTTAGTTTCACTGTTTCGACGACCTGATGGAGCACCAGCCAACCCAGTCTCACAGCAAGACGTGTAATAGCCACGTTATGGACCAACGTGGTATTCTCACGCTTTTTGGGGAGAAAGCGTGAGAATACAACGTTTAATTTGCAAGGTCACATGACTATCAACTTTCGCTCAGCTAAAAAACACAATATTTTAAGAAAGCATCAGCATTTGTATGCATTTCGGTGGCATTTCTAGCGAGAAGTATCAGTATCGAGAGTTGTATTTTCTTAACCTTCTATCAGAGAATGTAGAAGACCTTCCGTTTATATGTTTCTAGTGACGTAGTAGCAAGTAGTGTTGCACAGTGTACCGGTACTAGAAAGGTATCGCGGTACCCATACGTTGAAAACTATACGGTTTTGAATATTTTTAGTACCGGTACTTTAAAAAAAGCAGCACTCACTGTTCCGCCGCGTGTCGGGCCGCCTGCACACATCGACTGCGCAGCTCTCACATTGAGTTATCAGGGGAGACGCGCCCTCATATACACCATTAGCCTTAGCCTAGCTTAGCTCGGGTGACCACACGTCCTCTTTTACCCGGACGCATTTTTTAGGTCTGGAAAAGAGGAAACGTCCGGGTAAAAGAGGACGTCTGCTTTGTCTTGTGTTGCACTTGCTTGATGTTTGACTGTGTTTGGAAAATTGTTGACTTGCTAGTTTGTCATAAACAAAGTAAGTTTAGCCGCTAGCAGACATCTCGTTAGCAATGTTAGCAAGCGTGTTATAAAACGCTAGCATATTGATGCTAGTATTAAGTGCTCTCGAGTCGGCTTCTTTGTAATGTTATAGGGACTTTTCACTAAACCTCGGAGTGAGACGTTGGGGGTGAAGCTACGGCTGACGGAGGTGTAAGTTACGCTACGTGCAGAGAATCGGGTTATAGATGCACCGTTTAGATGAACCAGCGTAATAAATTGGATGTGTGGCGTGAGTGCGTGTGAAAACATGGAAACACGCGTGTCACACGGGGAAAACGTGAGAGTTGGCAGCCCTGTAGCTTTGTTGGCTAGCTTGACAACAACTTTCCTAACAGTCAAACATCAAGCAACACAAGACAAAGCAAGACCCCAAATAAGTTCCTGAATAGTCCAGCAGAAATATATACATGCAAAACGACCTACAATTTCACTCATGTGGGCCGATATGATCATGAGGTCAGAATGCACACACAATTGTACCAAATAATACACACTTGATGCAACAGGCTACATGCTGGTGGAGCCTGAGGGTGGATCTTCACCTAATCCTTTTTATTTTTAGTAAATAAAAAGCGTTATAAAAAAGTAAATAAAGCATTGTTCATCCCACAGACAGTCAAACAGATACCAGGTAAAAAAAGGAACCTTACAGTTTTATTTATTACTATCATAGATAAATATATTCCATTATTGTCACGGTGTGGTTCACTTCATGTTATATTTTGTAGTTTTCTGCCACTCGTGTCCCCGGGTAACTTCACTTCCTGCCTTGTCCTGTCGTCCCCTGTGATCGTCTAATAGTTTCCACCTGTGTCCAATCACCTGCACCTCCCTTGTGTATTTAAGCCATGTGTGTCTGTTGTCACTTGTCACGTCATTGTCTTTCGCCACGCATGTCCTTGTCTTTCGTCGCGGACGGTCGTAGTTTCTGTCTCCCGTTTTTCCCCTGGTTCCTGTGAGTTTTTGCCCCTTGGCCTTTTGCTTTAACCTTTTTGACAATTAAAGTCCCTTTTGTTTCTGAACTCTGCGTCTGAGTCCTACCTCCCCCGCAACCCTTGACAATTATCCTATTTGTGGTATCGTAAGTATCGGGTACCGTAATATTTTGGCAGGTATAGTATCGAAGTCATCATTTTGGTATCGTGACAACCCCAGTTGCAGGGCGATGTAAATGAATGGGCCAAAATAAAACATAGTATTGTCACGATTCTGGGGAGAAAGCGTGAGAATACTACGCTCCACAACGTAGTATCACACGTTTTGCTGTGAGACTGGGTTGGCCAACCAGACGTGGGTGTCGTAAACCAGTCGCATCGGTGGAGGCAAACGTTACAAACTGTTCTCCTCTCTTTTGCTGTCAATTGTCATTTCAGAACGCACCAAAGTTGACCCGCCACTGACACGTCCAATCTACAGCAGAACCTGGCAAATCAGCAGATTGGAGCAACTTATTCTCTACCACCACCACCAGTGTCTGGACTCCCAATGGGGGGATATGCCTCATCTCGGCCTCCCGGCCCCTGGTCCATCCTACGGCAGGATGGAGTCCAAGCCCCAAACAACTTGGCAATATAAATATGTATGCCTGTTATAATAAAGCATTGTCAAAATGTCAATAAGTCTCTCTCTCTTGAAATAGTTTTGTCTCTACAACTGGTCCGACTGAACCAGTCGGACCCAGAATGCATCTCTGAATGCAGATGCTGCTGCAGAGAGATGTTATGAAGCCGAAGAAGAGTTTGTTATGAAGCGTTTGTCAAGAATGAAAACACTAGTTTGGTAGAATATAGAAGGGGGACCTCCTGCTGCTGTTTTTTTTACTCTTATGAAAGACCCTGAAGCTGAGTGACTCATCACCAAACTTCATCCCACAATAACAGACAACCAGGAGTGATGAGACAGGAGGCAGAAGCTGTTCACATTCAGAGGCTTTTATCTGAGCGTCACAACTTTAAAATTTGTATAAAGTTTGTCATGTACGTAGATATGCAAGTAAATAGATCCAAAGAACCTGCACCACTAAATGCATTCTAGGAATGCATTATGGAACAATTAAAAAGGGCCAATTTATATTCTAAAAGCATAATTTGTGAGGGAACCAGCTGAGGCGTCTCGGCTCCTCTTACGACTCGCTGTTCACATGGAACCGTCGAGGAGGAGTCTCAAACTTTAAGGAAGAGTTTGTTTACTGGAACTCTTGTCGAATCCAACCGGTTTCTCGCCAGTTGCAGGAAGCGATCCAAAGGTCGTTGCCATGGAAACGAGAGTGCTTTAAGAGCTGACCTGAGCTGTGAGTAAAACAAGGGGACCCGAATGCCTCTCGCTGGTCAGACGTCCTGATGAAGGTTGATTTGAGCTAAAAACAACCTGCACGTTGCACAGATCAAATACAGTGATATGAAGAATACCTTTAGACAACATCCACCGGATCAACAAATCTATTCCTCGTTACTGTTAAATCAATCTCGACCATGAACTCACCGAGAGGACTTTCCATCGTTTACCCGTCTCCTCTTCTCAAAGCCGGCTGAAGAGGGACGAGCGTTTCTCCTCGAACACCCGAGAAAACATGAAGTCTGTTGCTGCCGGCGGCCTCTGATCCCACTGAAGGAATGAAACAGCAGAGCAGCGGTTCCACCGGTTCCACCGGTTCCTCCGCTGCCTCGTCATAGATCACGTGGAATCAGAAGCGTCTGCAGATCCTGACATGCTTTCATAACCTTTGTGCTCTTTGTGTTGAAGTCCATTTTGGACCCGGTGTTTGAGGAAGGGAGAAGAAGCAATAGTTGTATTTATGAGCAGCAATGAGCCAAAAACAAGTGTGAGTTAAGCTCACGTCTCTTAAAGAGTTATGTTTGTTATATGAGGAGACTAACTGGGCGTCTCTAGTGGTTTCTGTTCACACATGAAGCTTCTTTTGTCTGCATGGTGATAGATAGATAGATAGATCAAGTAAAAAGTTTTATTTTCACAGTTTGGAGGTTGTCATTTAGGAAACGGAGTAGAGTTGTACATGATTCAGCACTTTATTTAACAGTCAAGCAGCAGTGCAATATGTCTTTGTTTTGTTTGTGTTCAATTGGTCAGTCCTGACACTGACAACAGCCAATCCAACTGCATTCTCAGGTAGAGGGGCGGGGTTTGGGCGTATACGGTCAGGTTCAGTGTATCAGGCTTCCACACACAAAGACGTGACTCTCCAGGTCGTCTGATCCGTTCTCTCGTAAACATTCTTCCTTTTAATAATGGCCGTATTGTCACGGTGTGGTGCACTTCCTGTCTTATTTTGTAGTTTTCTGCCACTCGTGTCCCCGGGTAACTTCACTTCCTGTCTGGTCCGGTCGTCCCCTGTGATTGTCAGATTGTTTCCACCTGTGTCCAATCACCTGCACCTCCCTTGTGTATTTAAGCCGTGTGTGTTGTTTGTCACTTGTGGCGTCATTGTCTCTTGTCACGGATGGCCCTGTCTATCGTCTGGATGTTCTGCGTTCCTGCCTGCCTTGTTTCCCCTGGTCCGTCCGTCCGTCCGTCCGTCCGTCCGTCCGTCCGTCCGTCCGTTGTGTGTTTTTGCCCGTTGGCCCTTTTACTTTGTGGGAGTTTTTGACTATTAAAGTATTTTTCGTTAAAAGTCTGCGTTTGGGCCCTGCCTTCCTACCCAGCCCTGACAGGTATTGTGCTGTGAAAACGGAAATGCGAGACTCCGTAAAGGATGTAGTTAGCAGACCAATCGCAGCCTTGTGTGCTGCAGGAGGCTGCGTAGCTTTCTCCTGGTCCTGGTTCACCTCGTTCAGCCCTCACTTCCCTCCAGCGGGTCCAGCACCACGTCCCGGTTCAGAAGCTCTGCTCCTGGAGGAGGAGGAGGAGCTGCTGGTCCCTGCAGGAGGATCTGGGTCTGTCCACGCTGGACTGGTCTCTGCAGGAGGATCTGGGTCTGTCCACGCTGGACTGGTCTCTGCAGGAGGATCTGGGTCTGTCCACGCTGGACTGGTCTCTGCCGGAGGATCTGGGTCTGTCCACGCTGGACTGGTCTCTGCCGGAGGATCTGGTTCTGTCCACGCTGGACTGGTCTCTGCAGGAGGATCTGGGTCTGTCCACGCTGGACTGGTCTCTGCAGGAGGATCTGGTTCTGTCCACGCTGGACTGGTCTCTGCAGGAGGATCTGGGTCTGTCCACGCTGGACTGGTCTGGGTCTGCCGGGAGGATCTGGGGATCTGGTTCTGTCCACGCTGGACTGGTCTCTGCAGGAGGATCTGGGTCTGTCCACGCGGGACTGGTCTCCACGCTGACTGGAGGATCTGGGTCTGTCCACGCTGGACTGGTCTCTGCAGGAGGATCTGGGTCTGTCCACGCTGGACTGGTCTCTGCAGGAGGATCTGGGTCTGTCCACGCTGGACTGGTCTCTGCAGGAGTCTGAGCTGAAGGAGGTTCTGGTGAACCTGCATGACGTCAACTGGCTTCACCAGAATCCGACCCGGTGGCACCGATGACATCATTGAAGTAACAATAACTAAAAGTGTTGCTTGTCTATGTTTTCTTGTTACATCTGTTTAATGTTTAATATAAATAGCATCATATTCTAAAACGTCCTCATATGTTTCTATCCTGTATGAATAAAAAGCTTTGTGACGATGACTTTACAAGCTGATTCAAGTTTATTTCGTTTCTTCATTTGGAACAATCCAAGATGTGAATCCAATTCTGTGTGATTATTAGTGTGATTCATCGGAGAGGACAGGACGTCAACTTTGAGACAATTAGTCCCCGTCTGTGACTCGAGACCTTTGGGTTCCAGAGCGCGAGTGTTCATCCAGCAGGTCGGACATCTCCATCCAGGACAGGTCCCACTGCACCTCGCTCGCGTCCGGCTTGGTGGCGGGTAGCTCCGCCCCCTGCAGCTTCTGTCTGGAGGACGGCGGACGCCTCCGACACCTCGCAGAAAAACACAAAGAGGGTCATGTGATGTGTGCGGAGGTGGAGGTGGAGGTGGAGGGTGGGGTTCCAGAGACACCAACCTGTGACGGACCAGACACACGAGCAGAGGAACGAGGAGCAGAGACAATCCGCAGGAGACAAGGATCCACTTCCAGGGTTCTGACCAGGAGAGCAGATATTTATATTAAGTGTCACTACTACTGACTACTACTGACTCTACTACTGTCACTACTACTGATGACTACTACTACTACTGACTCTACTATTACCACTACTGACACTACAACTACTTACTACTACTACTGACTCTACTACTACTACTGACACTACAACTACTGACTACTACTACTGACGACTACTACTACTGACTCTACTACTACTACTGACACTACAACTACTGACGACTACTACTACTACTGACTGTACTACTACTGACACTACAACTACTGACTACTACTACTACTACTGACACTACAACTACTGACTACTACTACTACTACTGACTCTACTAATACTACTGACTACTACTACTACTGACACTACTAAAACTACTACTTAAATGTTTACTGAGGGAATAAATCAAGAGAAGAAGAGTCATGTTCTCATAGACGTCTATGGGAGCAGAGGAGTCGCCCCCTGCTGGTCACTACAGAGAAGTAGAGTCATTTCCTCATAGACGTCTATGGGAGCAGAGGAGTCGCCCCCTGCTGGTCACTACAGAGAAGTAGAGTCATTTTCCTCATAGACGTCTATGGGAGCAGAGGAGTCGCCCCCTGCTGGTCACTACAGAGAAGTAGAGTCATTTCCTCATAGACGTCTATGGGAGCAGAGGAGTCGCCCCCTGCTGGTCACTACAGAGAAGTAGAGTCATTTCCTCATAGACGTCTATGGGAGCAGAGGAGTCGCCCCCTGCTGGTCACTACAGAGAAGTAGAGTCATTTCCTCATAGACGTCTATGGGAGCAGAGGAGTCGCCCCCGTTTGGTCACTGCAGAGAAGTAGAGTCATTTCTCATAGACGCCTGTGGGAGCAGAGGAGCCGCCCTGCTGGTCACTGCAGAGAAGTAGAGTCATTTCCTCATAGACGTCTATGGGAGCAGAGGAGTCGCCCCCTGCTGGTCACTGCAGAGAATGCAGCTTTAACACGTGAAGCAGCTTTTGAGAACCGTTGGTCACCACCATGTTTTACAATTTAATAATTACTACTATCATCAAGAATTGTCTCTAAATATATTTAATTAACAAAACAAAATCATGTCACCTCCAGCGCCATCTGTCGACGTGGAGTTTAACCCTGAAAGACAACAGTCGACATTTTACACAAAGCGCAATAGTGAATATTACACATATTATTAAAGCCGGACATCTGACCTGGACCAGGTCTCACTGACAACCAACTCTCCGGACTCTCCAGGCTTCCGTCCCGGGTCGCACACTTGTAGAAACCCTCGTCTATCCGCGTCACGTTCTCCATCGTCACGTTCACCATCCTCACGTTCTCCATCCTCACGTTCTCCATCCTCACGTTCTCCATCCTCACGTTCTCCATCGTCACGTTTTCCATCCTCACGTTCTCCATCCTCACGTTCTCCATCGTCACGTTTTCCATCCTCACGTTCTCCATCCCCATGTTCACGCCTGCGTCCGAGCCGGAGGAGCCAAAGGTCACGACCTCCACTCCGTTCCTAAAGAAGGTTGTTCCACCGCCAGCGGCCGCCCGGTACCGACAACGCAAGACGACTTTGTCGCCCTCGACAACGGGGACAGCGGGAGTCTGCAGGACGACGCCCCCATCTGCGGGACAGGGGTGGGAGAAGACGTCAGTGGACCAACAGAATTGTTAAAAGCTGTTAGAATTGCACAGATAAAAAATAAATAAGAACATTTGCCGCCCGGTACTCGTGCTTCTTTTCCATTTATGTAAATGAGGTAATTTATGTAAATGAGGTAACATTCTGGTGCAAGTTGGTGCATAATTGGCCCATTTTTATGCAAATGAACACGAGGCCCAAACAGACCAGATGCTCTCGTCACTCACCGCTCACTGCGATGTGGACTGCGTCGCTGCGCCCCCCCGCACCCTCGCACCAGTACAGCCCCCCACCCGCGGCCGCCAGCACCCGCTCTCCGGGGTCATCGGCTGCCACAGCGCCCCCTGCTGGTGAGCGGGGGCTGGTGGTGAGCGTGCGCTCTTCTTCTTCTTTGCTCCCCTTCGTCTTCAGCTTCCAGGCCGGGGGGCAGCGCACGGTGAAGACCTCCCCTCTGAAGAGCTGCCTGCTGCTGGGAGTCAGGAGGGAGGGGGGGGGGCGCTCTGGAGGAGACAGACGGAGGACGTTTCTACAGACATTCACGGCCCCCAGAGGATGAGTCGCATCCCTTCAGGTTCCTTTGTGTTTCATACTAGAACGTATTGACCTGTTTCTATGTTCAAACAACACATTTGTGACATTTGTTGTCACTTGTTTTTAAGGTGTGTGTGTGTGTGTGTGTGTGTGTGTGTGTGTGTGTGTGTGTGTATGCGTGAGCCGGCGTGTGATTGCGTCATAAAGGGTCAGAGGTCAGAGTGGCTTTGGGGCTTTAATGACGCCGTGATGCATTCACATGCTGCAGGGATTTCCAGCACTGACTTGAAGAAGCTACTAGAATATTAGAAGAATTAAAAGCAGCACCCGACACGCTGAGCACGGCCGGCGGGGCGAGGAGCGCCACGGAGGGGGCGCCACTCCTCCGCCCGTCGGCGCGGCACCGGTACGCGCCGGCGTCCTCCCTCGTTACCGCGGCGATGAAGTAGCTGTCGCCTGAGACCCGGTGCCGGGGGTCCGGGTTCGCGGCGGGCTCAGACCAGTTGAAGCTCCACTGGAACCCGGAGCCGGACTCCACGGCGCAGAGCAGCAACACGCTCTCACCGAGGAAGACCTTTGACCCCGGAGGCCACACGCTGACCTTCAGGGTCTCTGTGGGAGGGGGGACGCCGTTAGGGGCTTTTCTCGTCCCGTGCTTTGGGAGTATGTGTGTGTCTCTCTTCTTCAGTACCTTCAGATGGAGCCACCTGGAGAACAAGTGCACCTGGAATACAGAGAAATGATTTCACAGACACGTCTCCTCATGTCTCCATGCGCTCATGTTCTCGTCTCATAAACCTGTGTCCTCCTCCCCTCACGTAATCATGTCCTCATCTAATCTCCACAGATTCCATCTCGTCTCCGTCTTGGAGGCCTGAAGTGTCTCATGAGGTCTGTAACTGTGATGACACATTCCTCCGAGTGGCACACAGCTTCCTGCAGCTTAATGACAGTTTGTTCTGTTGTCCCCATGGGAACACAAGGAATGCACACACACACACACACACACACACTCACACACACGCACACGCACACACACACACAAACTTCTCCTCCGCTACATTCATGGCTTTTGAATCTAAATCAACGTTACTTTGGTCGGCTGACAGTATTTTCGGATGTGAAGCAAAGAATAAATCTCCTGAGTAAAACCTTTAACTCTGTAAAGCAGAAGTGAAAAGATCTGTGGACCTTTTCTCTGACGCTCCCTCGTCTTCAACGAGGAGACTCTCTCCATGTTGGACCGAGACTCACCCAGCAGAGAGGAGACCAGGACCACGTCCATCCCTCCACGTTGTGTGGATCTCCAAAGGGGACAAGGAGCGAGTGTGAGGCAGAAGTCCTCTGACTGAGACGTCCATCTCGGTGGAGGCGTTTCCTTCCTCCGCCAGCCAGCGAATGGGCGGAGCCTCTGGGGAGGCCAGAGCAGGGTGGAGGTGATTAACGCCATCGTGCAGGCGAGCGGCCACAGCGATTCATTCCCCGTCTTCCCTCCATTATCACGCTGCTGCTGTCTTCGTTCATCGTCAAATCATTTCTCTTCATTTCCTTATTATTTATCATTTATTTGTGCTTTTCTTATTTTCTCTTCTTCCCCGTTATGTCTCTGGATCAATAAATCCGTTCGTCCACTTTGATTCAGACTGGAATACCTTTAACCTTTGAATAGATGATGTTTTATACACATGCGTGGTTCCCAGAGGATGAACCTCACTGAAACAGAAACAGAACAACTCGCTGTGTGTAAGGAGACACTTTATAACAACGAAACAGGATTTATTAAAACACTGGTATTTCATATCCACACACACACACACATATATATATATATATATATATATATATATATATATAAAAATAGCCTCAGTATGCTTCCATATTTTAAAGTGTGCGATGACCCCCCCCCCTCCCACACACACATCATCATCATCATCATCATCATCATCATCATCACAGGGCTTCTTCCAGGAAACGCGTTGGGTAGTCGGATGCTGGAATGCTGGAGAGAGAGAGAGAGAGAGAGAGAGAGAGAGAGAGAGAGAGAGAGAGAGAGAGAGAGAGAGAGGGAGAGAGAGCGCTTCTTCTCCATTACTGAGAGAGGGAGGGGGGTAGTGGGGGAGAGGAGGAGGAGGAGGAGGAGGAGGAGGGGAGGCGATAGGCGAGAGGACCCGACATGGCTACCAAGGAGATCACTGCCTCCGGTTTCGTGGGTGCGAGCAAAGAAATGACAGGTGGGTGAAGACGGACGGTTTTCTGTTCATCCGGTTGGACCCCCCCCCTAGCCCCCTCCCGTCTCCCCCTCTCCCCCCGTCTCCCCCTTCCTTCTCCCCCCTCCGGCGCGTCCGGGATGCTTTTCTTTTGCAGGCGGGCGACCGAACCGACGTCGGTCCCGAGCTGCAGCTTCCCGGTCCCTCTCTCCGGACTCGGCTTTGTCCTCGCTGTCGTGGGGGGGTTGATGCGCGTTATTCAGCCCCCCCATTAGCGGTAAATGTGCCCCCGCGGGGGGGATCAGCTAATAGACCCTCCCCTGTAGGCCACCGAGGGGAAGGGGCGTGGCGGAGATGCCGGTTTCCCTTTGGACCGGAACCCGGAGCGTCTCGTCCCGGTTCCCCCGCGGCCCCGTTACCGGCCGGAGCGCCGTGCGTGCGCGCGTGCGTTCACGGTGCGCGTGCGTGAGCTACAGACCAGCCGTTTCATGTTGAGTTTGATAATAATGTTTCTCTAACAGCGACAAAGTCCCCGCGCGTGCGTTCGCCTTTGTAGCGAACGCACGCGTACAGACGCGCGTGCACGCGTACCGCTGCGTTGATGACTCCTGATGGCTCAATTCATCTGATGGAGCCCCGCCCCCCGCCACCTGATGGACGGACGGGAGGGGGCGGGACACTATTATAGTACATATAGAATAAATGTGATGATGAAGTGGTGACTTGTCCTCATCAAGTTGGTCATGAAACTAAAATGCCCTTTAATTGAGGTGGTGAGAGGTCCCGGAGCGGGGGACCCCAGAGCATTGTGACCCCCCATCTAAGAATCCTGGGGAGCTTCACTGGATCGGTATTTGGTCATCTGACATGCCGGACGCGAGGAGAGGCTCCTCCTCCCAAAGGTCACAGGGCGGTTTGATTGATCTCATCCCGTCGATATCAACTCAGACAGGGAGCTGATGGACTCCACCCAAGGACCACTACGTCCACCACTACGTCCACCACTACGTCCACCACTACGTCCACCACTACGTCCACTTCCTGGACTTCTTTCGTTAACAAAACCTGCTCACGTGTGTTTCATCCCCAGAAAGCATCCGGAGGACCATCGATAAATCCTCCATCAAGTTCCTCCACGGAATCAAGCTGGACGCCAAAAGTGGCCGAACGGAGGACAGAATACTGGTGAGCCGCCTCCCTCTCCCAGTCTCTCTCCTTCTCTCCCCCTCCCTCCCTCTCCCAGTCTCTCTCCTTCTCTCCCCCTCCCTCCCTCTGTCTGTCTCTGTGTCTCTATTGAAGTGAAGGGAAGTCAGCGGGGGGTCACAGGGTCTGTCGCACCTCTGTGAAAACAGCACGATGGTCGCTACAGGTGTGGCGGGAGGAGGTGCTGGAGGGAGGTGCTGGTGGTACACTTGCTTCCCTCTCCTCGTCGCCATGGAAACCCTTGGGACCACCTCCCAGTTTCACAGAGCAGTGAACTTTTCCGTAATCTTGATTCACTTTCGCTACATTTTCTCCCTTTCTCCTCCCTTTCTCCTCCCTTTCTTCTCCCCAGGTCCTCACAACATGGCGTCTCTACTTCCTGGCGCCAAAGACTCCCGCTAAGGTCTCCGTCTCCGTCTGTAGTTACAGCATCAATCTGTTTCTCTCATAGCGACATATTAACCCCGTCCACTGTTTCCATGACAACAGATAGAAACTACCTTCAACTTCCTGGAGATCCGAGCCTTGAAGTCCCACCCCGAACACCAGGTGAGTCTGGACGTGACCTCTGACGAGGTGAGGTCAGAGGTCACAGATGCTGGATTATTATTTTTCATTCTTACTCGTTCGGATTTTCATATTTCAGCATTTGCAGAAGAGATTAATTACAGAAATGATTATATAGCGTTGATCAGAATGTCACGATGCATTAATGTTGTTATTAGTCAGTATGAGGAACACAGATATAATCTAATGACAAGTTAAAGTAACCATAGCAACGATGAGCTCTTCAGCTCCAATTCTTTGAAAAATGGCAGTTTTATATCATATAAAAAAGAATATCTTTGTGTTTTTAAGAATTGGAGATTTAAAGAGTGATGTAATATAAGATCCCGCCCCCTCTCCAGGTCGTCATCGACACCGACAAGTCCAGCTTCTCGCTGAGGTTCGAGTCTCGTGAACACCTCAACCAGGTGGTCGGACACGTCAACTTCGCCCTGTCCCGAATATTCAACAACTCCATCTTTGCGTAAGTCCCAAAGAGGCGGTGAAGGTTTCATGCTTCGCGTGGTCACGGATCTGAGCAGTAAAGGTCTCTCGTCTCTGCAGCCCGTCCATCTGTCACTCAGACAGCGACCTCTCTGAGGGCAGCAGGAAGTTCTCCCCCAGCTCGGAGACCTCGGTGGAGACTCAGAGGGCCTGTGGTAAAGCAGACCAGCCATGACCGGGGGGGGGGGAGAGGGGGCTCGTTCACGTCACACACGTCTGCCAGATGTTCGTCGTGCAAAACGTCTCATTCAGTTTTTTCTCTGTCTTTGCCCCCGCCTCCCTCCCTCCCTCCCCCCTCCCTCTCTCAGGAGGCTTCTCAGAGACGTACTCCGCCCTGTGCGACTATAATGGCATCAGCTGCAAGGAGGAGGTGCAGTGGGTAAGAGCTGTGGGGCCGCGGGCGCTTTGAGGGCTACGTGGGGGGTCATGTACTGCAGCACAACAGGCTCATGGGTAATGTTGCCCCTGTAGGATGTGGACACCATCTACCACTCCCAGGACAGCCGAGAGTTCAACCTGCTGGACTTCAGCCACCTGGAGAGCAGGTGAGGGGCGGAGAGCGTTGACTCCTCCCACAAGTGAACGCCGCCTCGTTGACCTCGGGTTTCCTCTTTTTCTCCCCAGGGATCTGGCGGTGATCGTTGCGTCGATGGCGTACAACACCTGGTTCACGAAGCTGTACTGCAAAGACCTGCGGATAGTAAGTTCTTAAGAAGGAGCTTTGAGCTGACGGCGTGTTTTGGGGAGGCGGGGCTACAGGAGACGCCTGTATGTCTACCGAGGAAGAGAGTTTAGCGAGAATGTTTCCTTCTTCCCTTAGGGGTCAGAGGTCACTGAGCAGGTCCTGCACACGGTCAGCAAGTCCTCCAGCCTGGAGGAGCTCACGCTGGAGAACGCCGGGTTAAAATCGTGAGTCGCGACCTCTCGGGCACCTTTTACCTCCCATACGTCCACACGCCTGGATAAGTGACGGGTGAAGTACCCGCCATCACCCCGCCTGGCTCGCTCTGTAACAAACTGTGGACCCTCTTCACAGAGACTTCCCACAGAAGATGTCGGCGGCGCTCTCAGAGAACCCTGCGTCCGTCATCCACTCGCTCAACCTGTCCCACAACTCGCTGGACAACCAGGGTACGGTAGCACGCCAGCTGCTGTGTGGTCGCCAGCCGCTGGTCTGATGGTAACCAGGGGACCTCTTGTGTGATCGCTGCAGGTGTGTCCAACCTAATTCAGCAGGTGTGTCGCCTCAGCAAAGGACTCCGCCACCTCAACCTCTCCAAGACCTCGCTCACATCCAAAGGTTTGGGCTCTTCTACCTCGGTGTATTTTTACAAGTGAGCATCTGAGTTGGATTATTTTGGGAAGATTCTCCCCCCAGAGGAGCTCCTCATTGACTCCTCCTCACTGACTCCTCCTCATTGACTCCTCCTCACTGACTCCTCCTCATTGACTCCTCCTCATTGACTCCTCCTCATTGACTCCTCCTCACTGACTCCTCCTCATTGACTCCTCCTCATTGACTCCTCACTGACTCCTCCTCACTGACTCCTCCTCATTGGCTCCTCCTCACTGACTCCTCCTCACTGACTCCTCCTCATTGCCTCCTCCTCATTGACTCCTCCTCATTGACTCCTCCTCATTGGCTCCTCCTCACTGACTCCTCCTCATTGCCTCCTCCTCATTGACTCCTCCTCATTGGCTCCTCCTCATTGACTCCTCCTCATTGACTCCTCCTCATTGACTCCTTCTCATTGACTCACTGACTCCTCCTCATTGACTCTCCTCATTGACTCCTCACTGACTCCTCCTCACTGACTCCTCCTCACTGACTCCTCCTCATTGGCTCCTCCTCACTGACTCCTCCTCATTGACTCCTCCTCACTGACTCCTCCTCATTGACTCCTCCTCACTGACTCCTCCTCACTGACTCCTCCTCATTGGCTCCTCCTCACTGACTCCTCCTCACTGACTCCTCCTCATTGGCTCCTCCTCACTGACTCCTCCTCATTGACTCCTCCTCACTGACTCCTCCTCATTGACTCCTGCTCACTGACTCCTCCTCATTGGCTCCTCCTCACTGACTCCTCCTCATTGGCTCCTCCTCACTGACTCCTCCTCACTGTGTGCCCAGTGGAGAACTTTATTATTATTATTTATTAACATTATTTACCCTTCCCTCACATCTGCTCATAACTGCTGCTGCAGATGTGCATGAGAGGGTTCTATGAATCTTACTGATGTGCAACCTCCCTCTCCCTCTCCTCCCCCTCCCTCCCCCTCTCTCCCTCTCCTCCCTCCCTCTCCCCCTCCCCCTCCCCTCCCCCTCCCTCTCCCTCCCCCTCCCCCCTCCCTCCCTCCTCCCTCCCTCTCCCTCTCCCTCTCCCTCTCTCTCTCTCCCTCTCCCCCTCCCTCTCCCTCTCCCTCTCCCTCTCTCTCTCCCTCTCCCCCTCCCTCTCCCTCTCCCCCTCCCTCTCTCTCTCCCCCTCCCTCTCCCTCTCCCTCTCTCTGTCAGGAGTGGTGTCTCTCTCTCAGGCTTTGTGCTCCAGTGACGAGTACTCCAACTCCCTCCTGCACCTGGACCTGAGCAAGAACCCCGGGGTCCTATCGGGGGAGGACGCCTCGGTAAGGAGAAAAGACCCAAACGAGCCCCCGGCTCCACTTTTACATTTAAACACAACGCCTCCTTCTTCTCTTTCCAGAACTTGTACCTGTTCCTGTCTCAGCCCAACTGCCTGGTCCACTTGGACCTGTCGGGCACAGACTGCTCTGTGGATTCAGTAGGTTCAAACAGAAACGCACACACACACACACACACACACACACACACACATGCGTTAT
>BMAF01000008.1:17889257-17926757 GCA_014132575.2 Gasterosteus nipponicus | reverse complement strand
CTTCAGGTAGATCTCGTAGGACCTCTTTCTGCATCTGGATGTAACGCTCCAGTCACTGATCGCAGCCCACTTCCTGTTTGTAGGTGATCGTGGACTCCATGGTATCGCTGTGCCGCGAGCTCTGCCCTCGGTCGTCCTCCGCGGCGGACAGGCTGAGTCCTCCGCTGTCCTCCGTCTCTGAGCACGTGTCCGTCCCTCGCTCCGCCATCCGGACGGCTCTGATGGAGAGAGCGGCGCAAGACATCCACCGAGCCTTAGAGTAAGCAAAATCCTGTGAGCGGTAAAGAGGAACAGTCTCCTCTCACTTTAACCTCTTCCTGTCCGTCTCTGCCTCTTCTCACCGATCGCTCCGCAGGGAGGTTAAACTGTCGGTGGTCTCCTATCTCACCAACTCCATTGTGGACCAGATCCTGCAGGAGCTCTACGCCACCCACAAGACTCTGGTAGATGCAACTTGGTAAAAAAAAATACCAATCAATATCTGAAACAAAGTTGATGAACTGAAGAGAGCGTTCTGTCCTTCTCAGACTCGGCAGGTGTCCCATCTGAAGCGCTGGGATGGCACAGGCGAGGACGGGTTGGGCTGGAGGTCCAACAGATACCGAGACTCTCTGGACATCACGGACGAGGAGCTCAGCACCAGCATTGTGAGTGAGGACCTACGGACACGTGATTATCTCTGATGGAAACACGATACTGAGTTTCTGTATCAGGCGCTTTTCTAGTGATAGTAACCACATCGTGAATCCCTTAACACACGAGGAACGTAGCCTTGCGGGTAGAATCTGACTTTAGTAAATAAAACAACTTACAATAAGTACAAGCGGCACGGTGGCGTGGTGGTTAGCACTGTTGCCTCACAGCAAGAAGGTCCTGGGTTCGATTCCGCCCAGTGGCCTTTCTGTGTGGAGTCTGCATGTTCTCCCCCGTGTCTGCGTGGGTTCTCTCCGGGTTCTCCGGCTTCCTCCCACAGTCCAAAGACATGCTCTGGGGATCAGGTTAATTGGGGACTTTAAATTGCCCGTAGGTGTGTGAATGTGAGTGTGAATGGTTGTGTGTCTCTGTGTAGCCCTGCGATTGGCTGGCGACCGGTCCAGGATGTACCCTGTCTATCGCTGGCTGGGATGGACTCCAGCCCCCCCCGCGACCCTGTGTGCAGGATAAGCGGTTTGACAATGGATGGATGGATGGACAATAAGTACATTTCATCCACTGAGAGATGTCAGTCAGACAGGCAGAGATCCGAGTGAGGGAAGGGGAGAATTAGTTGGTGTCGTCGGCATAGCTGTGGTAGGAGAAGCCATGCGAGCGAATGACAGAGTCAAGAGATGTGGTGTAGAGAGAGAAGAGAAGGGGACCCAGGACGGAACCCTGAGGAACTCCAGTAGTTGTCGGGCAAGGTTCCGACACAGATCCTCTCCAGGTTACCCGGTAGGTGCGGCCGTCGAGGTAGGACGAGAGAAGGGAGAGAGCAGAGCCTGAGACACCAAGTTCCTGAAGGAAGGAGATTAGGATCTGGTGGGTTACAAGTCTGACAAGTTCCTTGGAGTTCTTTCCTTCTGATTTCGACTTTCCGTGATTCGTATCGTTTGTGTTCCTCTCTGGTGCTTTCTGTCAACATCTCAGTACCGTCTCTTCTTCACCTCTCTTCTCTTCCTCCCAGGACACAATAGCCATTAAGAAGCGGAGGACGAGACGAATACGACCCGTCTCCACCAGGCTGAGTGAGTGCAGCTGTGAATCCTCTTACCCTCAATCAGCCTCCGCTGTCTCCATCTTAGATGTCTGTAAATGTTTCATTCTGACAAGAGCCCAGTCTGAGTCGCTGCCGCCTGTTTAAAATATCAAAGCTTTCGTTACTAGCCTTGAGCCTTCTGGGTCTTCTCTCCTCTACATTTTCTGTGATCTGTCCGCCCGCCATCAGGCCTGTGCGACGACTCTGGCTCCTCGCCGCCGTCCTCCGTGCCGCCCTACTCCTCGCCGCTGTCCCGCTCGGCATCCTGGGAGGACCTGTCAGAGCTGCCCACTCAGGGCCTGCCGCTCCATCACGTGACGCGGGTTCGGCCAAGGCCTCCGCGGAGGCACAAAGGATGCCACGGCCCCTCTGAGAGCGTAAGGCGGGTTTGTTCCTCAAGGAGACACAAGGGGCCCAATAGGGCCATTCCAACTGAACGCATGAGTCCAGTGAGGTACAAGAGGCTGTATAGGCTGCGTGTCGGGCCTAACAACGCCCTTGAACTGTTACATTATTGAAGATAAAGTACTGCCTCAAGTACCTTATTGCTTAAATAACATGATTAAGTTATAAATAGTAAGTAAATAGCTGCCTTTCCGCACAAAATAGTATTAGCCACCAAACGTTTAGCGTTTATCGTGTATCGCATTTCAGTTGTCTAGAGAGAAATAGTCCCCGTACGTGTAAACAGCATTGGGTCTCATTGCAAGATCTCGCACCATCTCATTCATTCACATCGCTCATGACGTCCACCTTAATTGTCCGGTTGCGAAAGCTCACATTGCCCGAAACTGATCATTTGTGGGATTTCTGGTTTTATTTGGCGATCGCCACCGAGCTAAACGCTGATATGTCAACTAACGGTCGCGCAAAATCTAACTTGTTACTTTGAGTACGCAGTGATGTGGAACGCTCGGGTTAATGTGAACAGCAACTGTACATTATCGCTGAATAATGCACCCGCCGTGACTCCCTCTCAACCAATCAGAACGCTGGATTTCATCTACCCGTATTATAATGAGAAGTACACCAGTGTTCTATATATCCATCTACAGTACCAGTCACATTTTTGGCAGTCAATTGAATTAGGTAGTTGACTGGTACTGTATATCTATCCATCTACCTATCTATTGAAAGATGGATACTATATATATATATATATATATATACACACACATACCTTTCCATCCTCCTATTTGCGGATGTTAATGCCTGCTTGCAGTAATATACACAACGTAGAAAGCTGTGAATATACTGACCTGCATTAAAGAGTTACTGTGTGTGTGTTTGTGCAGCATTGCATTGAAAATGGAGGAATAAGTCCTCTTGATGACGGACTCCCAGATTTCTACACTAAAAGAGTTCTCCCTGACAGGTAAGACCATGTTAAAATGTTCCAATCTGTAATTGTACTTACATGAACAATCTAACATCCCTTTATAAACATTGATTTGATTTCCCACCCAGCAAAAAGAATAATAAATAGTAACACTAACAGTCCTGAAAAACACTAACATTGGTTGATTTTCTATCTACTTATTGCTGGGGAGATTTCTTTATGACAGACCGACGTATATGTCAATGAATAGCGACACCATTGATGCCCCTAGTGGGAGTGGGAGGAACTGCATGTATGATGGGAAAGCATTCAAACTACCACTCAGAATCAAGGCAGTCGATTAAAATATAACATAATAGATTAAACTACTTTTATTGTCAGTGGGAGCCAAGATTGAGGTTAAAATGGGGCTATTTGACCATAAAGGTCTGTATTCTGGCAATTTATAGGAGCAGATGTTGTACTAAAACAACACAGAAGTTTGATCCATTAAACTAAGAGAATGAGAACTAATACGATTGCATCCACAATATCGAAGAAGTGCTCTTTAGATTGATCAACGTGTAGAAGGAGATGATTGAACCTCTCCTTCTTTTCCAGCCAGCTCTCCTCGCTGCACAAAGCCCACTCGCTGAGGAGGAAGAAGAGGAGGAACATGCTGGCCATCTTCGGATTCCGTAGGAACCGCCACCAAACTCAGGGGCCGGAGGCTGAAGCTGAGGTCTACGTGGATGGCTGTCACTTTGTCGCTACGGCAACCTCGGGGTTTGTGTGCATAAACACTGAACACTGAAAACGCACCACTTACCACCCACAAGCTCACTTGGACATTGAAGGGGGGTGCATCAAAGGTCCTCCAGGGTGACAATTTGTTGGGAGCCTATAAGACGGGCCGATAGGTTGAAAACACCTGCACGCATACAAAGCACACAAAGGTCTATTCCCCCTCCAGCAGCACAGAACTTCAGAAATATTGCTTCTTCCTTTAGCTGTTGACCTGAGAGACGGAGGCAGCGAGTTCCTGGGGGCGGTTCTTCATGAGGCCCTAACGTCTAAGGTGTTTCTGTGCTTTCAGAGCGGCCACAGAGAACGTCTACACCCTCCTTCAGCCCCCGAGGTCCGTTGCCAGAGCCGGATCCCCCAGCGAAGGGGCTGATGTGAAAATGAATGAGCACCTGGGGAAGAATGCTCTGGTCTTGAGTCTGCCGCTGGTGCCGGGCATCGCCCCCCCGGGCACTGTAGGAAGCAAACGCAACTTTTATTCTCCCAGAGAGGTAAAGTCAGCGTTCCTTAATACATAGTACTTGGTTCCTGTGTATTCTGAGGTTAGGGTTTGTTGACTAGGCCTGACCCGCCACAAGCCTTCACTGGTACCAGATGTTCTCCCTCGTCTCCTCACGTTGTGTTTCAGCCGACTTCCGAAGCAGACTCCGTGTTTGAGCCTCCGGGGGAGACGGACAGGTTCGTGGCGGACGACGGACAAAGGACCGCCGAGGAGAAGGCGAGGCAGGCAGAGCAGGACGCCGAGAAACACAGAGCTGAGCGGACCGCCGACCTGTACCGGGCCGAGAGGACGGCCGACCGCTACCGGGCCGAGGGCCCGGCAGTGGACCGTGGACAGGCACACCCAGCGGCAGATCGACAGGAAGATGGAGAGGCAGTGGGTTGGCGGCAGGCAGATAGACAGGTCGTGGTCGGAGCACGGCCCGCCGGAGGAGCGCCCGGCCGAGTGCCGGCGGCCGAGTGGGAGGACGGAGAGGCCGGCGCCTCCCCCGGCCCACAGGCCACTGCCACCGTACCCGGCGGACCGGACGCCCTCGCCCCCCAAACGAGATGCGGATCCTCCGAAAGGGCCCGAGGCAGCAGCGGACTGGCATCAGCAGGAAGACAGGCCGGCGTGTACCGACGCTGGCGGAGGGTTGGCTGAGAGGGGGAAAAGCGGCGGAGGAGGACAGGCCGCTCCATGTGCGTCTAAACCCGACCCACCGCCACAAAGCAGCAAACCCTACGTGTCCAAGCTGAGGCCGAGGCGCCGCCTGGAGAGTGTGGACGCTCTGCCAGGTACCGCGCCAGGCGGAGGGGACAGCTCCCGTTCGTAAGAAGAAAAACCTTTTCGTGACCTCTTCTTTGATTCGTAGGTATGGAGGAGGAAGGAGACGTGGAGTTCGACACCAGAAAGACGGAGAAGAAAGAGAGGGAAAGGAGAAGAGACTCTGAGGGTCATCCTCCCCCGATTCCAGAAAAGGTGTGCGTGGCTCGTTCTGTGTAAATGAAGAAGTATTTAGGTACGGTGATTTTGATTTGTTCATGTGTCTTTTACTTCCGGTCCATAAAAACAGCCAAAGACATCCTCGTACGTGATGTTTCCTAAAGAACCGTCCAATGAGAGGAGCTTACCTCCTCCTCCTGTGCCGCCTCCAGGTCTCAGGCCTGTGCACGGACTCCCCACCAGGGCGGCGAGTCAAGGTAAGTCCAACGAGACCGTCCCGACCGCTTTATCACAGTCAATCAGTCGGTCGGATCAAAATCATATGTGGTTAAACAAACGTTTCAATAAATAGTTCCTGATTTGGAGATTGAGGAGAGAAACAATGTTCCATAATTTACTAAATGCACATCAGGCTGTTGATGCTTGAAGAAACTTGAAACTAGAGATTGAGAACATAAACTCATGTTTACTGAGGGAATAAGTCATTTTCTCATAGACTTCTATGGGACCAGAGGAGTTGCCCCCTGGTGGTCACTCCAGAGAATGCAGTTTGTGAACACTTGTCAGGACCAGAGGGCTCGCCTTTAAATAGCTTGCTTTCCTCACTCCATATGCGCTCATTTGTCCTTCCTACCTGTTCAGGTGAAGAAGGCCGCAGACCTCCGGCCCCGGTGAAACCACAGAGGAACCGTAAGGCCGTGTCATGTGACGCAGGTTTGATTCCTCCTTCCTTCCATCATGGTCTTCGCAGTATGAGTTATTCATGTTTGTACCCGTGTGTGAAGCCTTCGGTATCTAACTGTTGATTTGTGTGTTTTTTTGTCCTCACTAAAGGCACTGAAAGGGAAAGCCCAAATAACGTTGAGAAGCCCCCCGATCGCAAACCCCCCGTGAAAAAACCTAGACTGCCCCAAAACAGAAATATGTCACTGGACTTGTCTGGTACACGTCTATGTTTTTATTTAGTTATGCGTGTTTGTTTGTGTGTGTAGCAGATTGGGTTATAAAACCCAATGTGTGTTGCTGTGAAGGAACCTGATAAATGGTTTGATGTACATGTCTTCATGTCGTGAGCTGATACTTATATTGATTAACCACATATATATATATATATATATATATATATATATATATATATATATATATATATTAATATCCTTATTTTCATTTTTGCAGACAGCCTGGACTCGGCCTCTGGCCACAGCGATCTGTTATGATGCCTGGCACAAAATGAGATAATAATAATTCACCCAAACGCTGTTCTGCTGGAGCGTTGTCATGACAACGCTGGAGCGTTTCATTTCAACGAGGAAACAAAGAAGAAGGAGAAGAAGAAGAAGAAAAACCAGAGCCAGAGCGAAATTGTCTGACAGACATCATAAAGCATAAATCCTTCTCTTCTGTTGAAACGCTCACAGTTCGGATGTTTATTGTGCGTTTGTATCAGCTTCTTCTCTGAGTATCAGGTTCTACTACAGTAGATGGAACCACGATGCTGCGGAGAAGAAGCTCATACAAACCTTAAACCTCTGAACTTTCCTTCTTGTAGCATCGCGTCTGCTTTCCCTTCACATCAGAGCTCTTTTTTGTGGCTTCAATATTTTAACGGTATTTGCCTACTTTGTAAAACCCAAATGATCTTTGTCTTTGGGCCGATTGTCGGATAGTTGAGTGGATTGTTGATAGACAGAAAAGTAGAAGTAAAGAAGTAAAACAACGTCTTTACTAGAATGTGACCCAGCTGATTGCCTTGGTTGACACTTGAAAATGAGTCGCTTCTTTTCAGATGAAACCTAAATTATTTATATCTAGTTTTGTTTTCGGGAGCTGAAAGGTGATATATTTTATAGAGAAAAGTGAATATAATGTATGAGCACCCTCACTGTATGAATAAAACACTAATGGAGAACAACTGTGACTCTTTCTGTGGCTTTACCGTTAGCTTTCGTTAGCTTCGCTCGCTAAACCAGGGTGTGATTTTTACTGTGCAGTTCATAATGTCAGCTATTAGTTGACGATGAAGATTTATATGTAATATAAAAAGTCACTTAAGCAGCTGTGAGATCACAAACAGAAAATGTTTTTGTGCAGAGATTTGAATATCATGAATAATAACATTACTATACACTTAATATAGAATAGTACAACACTCCCAGGGGACGTTTTAATACTTTTACTTTACTGGACCCGGTCCGTGCCTTGTCCCATGGCCGTGCTGACAACTGCTGCTGCTATCATCATCGTTATTATTTTAAATATTAATCACATCATAAACCAACATTTCCCTTTCCTAAAGTCTTTGTGCTTCGGGTTCATCTTTATTGCTAATTCATCTCTAATTGGTTTGTCCTATAAATTGCTGATAAGAAAAGCAGTAAAAGAGACAACTGGTCACACGTGGATGCTAAATTGACTTACTGACTCCAGAAATGCGCCCGCCGGTTGGCATGGCAACCCCAAACATTTCAGAAGTCAAAGAATGTGAGAAACAGCAGGGGGCGACTGATGCCTACGAATGAGGCAGGAAACACGCAGACACACACACACACACACACACACACAGAAAAGATTTCAGTCTTGCAGGTTGTCATTAGCAACTGAGCAGTGACCTTTGTTTCCCAAAGATGCTGCGATATAACGAGTCAGATCGGAGTTACAGACAGCGAGGAAACAGAAATCCTGTAGTCATTATGGCGAGAAAATATCCTCAAAATAATGACTCAGTATAAAAATAAATGTCTTTATACCTCAACATTAGTTAGTACCACTAAATAAACTAAATTAACTGAACTATAACTAAATCAGCAATGTGATTGTTATTTAATTACTGCAGTTTTCCAGATAGAAGATGATTTAATATCAAGTCCTGCATCCTCTCTTAGCCCGAAGCTATTTAACATCTCAGATTATGATTTATTTTTAGATCCCACAGAGTTTTATTGGCAGTGTTTGCAGCGATGTCTTCATCCCGGCAGAGTGAAGTACACCCCTGGTGTTTGAATTATTACTCCACTTTCACTTGATTAATGTGGAATCCAAGTCATGTTCTCTGAAACGAGCTGTTATTGATGAGCAGGAGAAAGGAAGACACAAAGTGGAGCGTTGAGGACTTTAAATGGACAGATCGTGACATGTTTTAACAAACAAAAGCATAAAGAATTAAATTAGATTTTTATTGTTAATTACTTTTCATTCGAAACAATTATACTTTGCTGATTTTTCTTTGCAAAGACCTTAGATACCTGCCAAATCCTCAACAAAAGTTCTTGTAAATGTGAACCTTTTGTTTGCAGTAACATGATCTTCCACAGCTGATGTGAAGCACACATCTCGCCGCAGTTACCAAGCAACGCGACGGCATCGAGGCCGAGGGAGGAGAGAGGGAACATGTGTGGGAAGAGGAGAAGGATGCGTGAAAAATGAAGGAAGCAGGCGGTGCACAGCAATGTGCACGATGCTGATCGTGTTCACACAACACGGATCTTTGTCTCTTCCTTCCGGCTCGCAAGAGGAAACTCCCTCTAAATAAAACACTATTATTAGAATCATTATCTAAGTACCTTTAGTATAATAACGTATTACTCAACCTTATAATCAATATTTTTGTATTTAGTTTTTGCATTATTCTTATTGATATCATAAGCAGTAATATTTTTATTTGTAATTATTTTGTTCTTTTATTATCATTATTTGTTGATGTTGTTGAATATAATTATTACAATTATGTTAACATTTTTTATATTATTATATTATCATTTATTTTACCTGTCATAGTTGACATTGTTATTTCCTTATTATGATCTTTATTATGACCTATTTGGTCCTATTATTGTTATCATTATTGTTTTTATCATAATTACTGTTCTCATTACTATGTGTTGACTGAACGCATCAATGTTATTTATTTATATATTTCTCTCTCCTTCACCATACCTGCTCATTCAGTCACCTTTTGCTATATGAAGCTTATGGTCGTCATGGTAACTGTCCCCCAACGGCTGACGGGAGGTCGCCTCGTGGCCCGGCTGTTGGACGGAGTGACTCAAACAGAACCTGCTCCAGATGTGAGGCTTCTGATCAACAGTAGCAACGAGCTGCACGGCGACCAACCTGCACGGCGACCAACATGCACGGCGACCAACCTGCACGGCGACCAACATGCACGGCGATCAACATGCACGGCAATCAACATGCACGGCGACCAACATGCCTGCACGGCGACCAACATGCACGGCGACCAACATGCACGGCGACGACCAACGGGCACGCGGCGACCAACATGCACGGCGACCAACATGCACGGCGACCAACATGCCCGGCGACCAACATGCACGGCGACCAACCTGCACGGCGACCAACCTGCACGGTGACCAACATGCACGGCGACCAACATGCACGCCGACCAACATGCACGCCGACCAACATGCACGCCGACCAACCTGCACGGTGACCAACATGCACGGCGACCAACCTGGCGACCAACATGCATGGTGACAAACCTGCATGGCGACCAACATGCACGCGCGACCAACACCTGCATGCCTGGCGACCAACATGACCAACATGCACGGCGACCAACCTGTGACCAACATGCGACCAACATGCGATCCAACCTGCACGGCGACCAACATGCAATCAACATGCACGGTGACCAACATGCACGGTGACCAACCTGGACGCCGACCAACATGCACGGCGACCAACATGCACGGTGACCAACATGCACGCCGACCAACATGCAGGACCTGCAGGATCAGGACTGTGTCAATACATGTTTGTGACGATAATATTGTGCTATAATAATAATTTAATCAAATTAATAAAGATAATATTCATCAGTAAGAAAAGACGATTACATGTCACTTCACTTATGAGTTATTAAGACTTTACTGGGATATTTTCTTTCTTTCTCCAAAAACAACTAACCAAATGTACAATAAATGCTGCACTTGATCATCTGCGTGATAAGATGACTGCGTCTGTGCTGCGGAGGAGCTGAAGCCTCCCTTCACTCTTCTGTATGCATCTATTTAGAGTTTCCTCCTCGTTAAGTCGTCATAATCCGTCTGCAGCGGAGGAACCAATGAACAGACTGTGTCATCTCTCTGCATCGAGCACCTTAATCCCATCATCCTCCTCCTCCTCCTCCCCCCCCCTCCGGAACCGCTCTGTCTGCTGTTGTTGTGGTCTCGTCCTCTGATTTACACTTTACCCCAGCAACACATCTGTCCATCTTGGCACATCGCAACCTTATATATCTTCTTTTACCCGTGTGTGTGTCTGTGTGTCACCTGATAATTAAGCCCCCCCTGTTCCTGCGCTCCCCAGTTTGGTAAACCCTGCACTAGTATTTGTTATCACAATACAAAGACCTGTCAATCACAGTGTAACCCCGCCCTAAAACATCCCCTGCTTTATGCAGTGGGGCGAGTGCGAAGGTGCCACGTTCCCATCATCCTATTGGCAGATTACATGATCTGTTGCCACCTTCCTGTATGATAGACAGGTCACATGATCTGTCGCCACCTTCCTGGATCACATCACATGATCTGTTGCCACCTTCCTGTGATATGATCGACAGGTCACATGATCTGTCGCCACCTTCCTGTGATATGATCGACAGGTCACATGATCTGTCGCCACCTTCCTGTGATATGATCGACAGGTCACATGATCTGTCGCCACCTTCCTGTGATATGATCGACAGGTCACATGATCTGGAGGCACCTTCCTGTGATATGATCGACAGGTCACATGATCTGGAGGCACCTTCCTGTGATATGATCGACAGGTCACATGATCTGGAGGCACCTTCCTGTGATATGATCGACAGGTCACATGATCTGGAGGCACCTCCCTCTGATATTATAGGAACATGCCGATAATCAGAGAGGCGCGGCAAAGCTAAAACAACATTGGAATATATGTTTTGAAATAAATAAATCGAACCAAGTGACGGCTGGCGGTCGAGCAAATGGTTTGGCCGGACCGGGCCGGGGGGGTAGTAGTCAGTCTGCCGGTGATCTCTGTCTGCTGGCTTCGGTCAGTTATGAAAACATTGGTTAAATGACTTAATAAACATAGAATCCCTTTGTGTTCATTTCTAAAGCCTCATTAAGACACACATCACTTTATTTACGACACTGCGCTATTTGCAAGTCGCTGTGATCTACAAGATTGTCAATAAAGTTAGAAAAAAACATGTACGCCAAACCCACGGTCACGAAGATACTCATTTAACATAAAATGGTATTTGCACGTTGCTAAATACCCAACTGAGATCGGCTTATGTCGTTCTGAAAAAGGGTCCTACCACCGACCACCGCAAACTACCACCGACCACCGCAAACTACCACTGCAAACTACCACCGACCACCGCAAACTACCACTGCAAACTACCACCGACCACCGCAAACTACCACTGCAAACTACCGACCACAACTACCACTGCAAACTACCACCGACCACCGCAAACTACCACTGCAAACTACCACCGACCACCAAACTACCAACTACCACTGCAAACTACCACCGACCACACCGCAAACTACCACTGCAAACTACCACCGACCACACCGCAAACTACCACTGCAAACTACCACCGGCCACTGCAAACTACCACTGCAAACTACCACCGACCACACCGCAAACTACCACTGCAAACTACCACCTGACAAAGAACCTTCCACCGACCACTTTTCGCACTCGGTTTATGGTCTGTTTGACCATAAACCATGGTCTGAATGGACCATAATTTAGTAAATGAACATCATGTTGTATTGAAGACTTGAAACTAGACATTGAGACCAACAATGTTTACTGAGGGAATAAATCCAGAGAGAAGTAGAGTCATTTTCTCAGACGTCTATGGGACCAGAGGAGTCGCCCCCTGCTGGTCAGGAGTGAGAATGCAGCTTTAACACATTAAGCTTTGGCCTCATTTTAAGGGGTGCGTTGGTCATGGAGCATGAGGTAAGTCCCTCTGCACCCCCCCTCCCCCTCTTTGTCCCTCACGGAGGCCCAGTTGGTTTAGTGGTTAAGCTTCCCCCCCGGACACACACACGATGAACAGATAGAGCGGTTAGAACGGGGGGGTTATGACAGTCGTCAGACACATGAGTGCGTATTGAAAGCATGTATTGATACATCTGTGCTTTGGTTGAGTAAATATGTACAGTATCTACATATATGTATATGGTATATTTATTTGACCCTCCTATTGTATATGTTTTATTCGTCTCTGTACTCACGCTGCTGAATAAAGCAATATGCCTCTAACCAGCGAGACGGATCTTCCTCGCTCTCATTCTGCTCTGTGAGATTCCATCTCACGGAGCAGAATGAAGTGCCGTTATTATGTGGCAGGGAGTAATTATCCTAAAGCACCGACATTTAGCTTCCATCATGGGTTCGGACCCTCAAGCACAAGAAAGAAGCATTTCTTCAGCAATGGCAACGAGGTAAAAATACAAAAAACGTACAAACTAGCAGCCTAGATGTCCTGAGACAGCAGACGTAATACTAATGTAGCAGAGTTGCACGCTGATGGAGACCCACAATGCATTGCTGGACCCGCTAGAGGGAAGGGAAGCCCGAGAGAACCAGAACCAGGACCGAGGGGGGCTGGCTGTCAGTAGAAGGGAAGGTTAAAAAGGAAAAAGAAAATTTGATATATAATTATATATAAGAACATGTGAAAAAGTCCGAATTTGGTCAAATAATGTCGTGGAAAAGAAAGTAACCCAATATTAGATTGAAAAATGTCATGAATAAAAAACCTTAAACAATATTATTTAAAAAAATGTTTTGAAAAAAATCTAAATATGTCCAGTGGAATAATGTCATGGAAAAAAAGTCCACAAATATTTGCGTCAACATTGATGATAATTCTTTATTTCCTTGTTTTAACAAATTAAATGTGACTCTCTGAAACTCTGCATGTGTTGAAATACGTCTACAGCACACAGAAAAGGTTCATTCTTTTTACGAATTAAACCCTTTTCTTCTTAACGTGATTCATGCAAAGTGCTTTGTGTCGACACAATGAATTCTATATGTATAAAGCACCTATAAACATCTGGATGCGGTTTCCTGTGTGTTGGTGCAAATAATTCCTGAAGGGTTCTAAACTCTCAGGTTACCGTCATTGTGACATCGTCATCACGTACGACCTCCTGACCTTTGGCGGCTTTGTGAGTTTAGGGTACAAAGTGATCAATGATGCGACTCCTCCCCCCTCGCTCAGCGAACAGGAAGGGGGTTGCCCTTCACAATAAGAGCATCGCTACTTTTTTGGGACTCTGTGCCAAGTTGTATAAAAAAAGTTTTCAAGATTAAATTATAGCTGGAAAATACGTCAGTGTGTTTAACTGTTGTTGAGAGAGACAGAGGGGGGTTACACAGGGATTTGCAGCAGAGGGGACAGAAAGAAAGGGGGCAGTGGCACCCAGTGACAGAGCGCACAAACACACACACACACACACGGTTCACTCCTAACGTGTGAGTGCGGCCGCTCAGTTGAGTATTTGTGTGTGTGTGTGTGTGTGGTGGCAGAGATGTGGAGGAGAACTTCATCTCTATGACCCACGGTAAGAATCTCCTCTGTAGAAGCCTTACCTCACCTTCTCGTCTGTGTGTGTCTGTGTGTGTGTGTGTGTTGCTATCGGGGTTATTTGAGTGTTTTTTGCTCCGGTCCAAACCCGCACCGAGGCCTCCACCGGAGCGCCGAGTCTCCCGGCCCGTTCCGAGCGGGGGGGGTCGTGGGGGGGCTGATGAGCCGGGGCTTTCATAGGAGAAGTTCCCCTCTGAGGGTTCAGACGTTCGTCCCACATCGGATCATTTCTGTCAGAATTGTGGCGCTGCGGCCGGTTTCGTGTCCGGGCGGCGGATCCTTCTGGAAGTTTTATATCTGCTGTGTGTGAGATGGAATCTCTGCTGCATCGAGGTGAAGCATTTTATTTAGACCTCCAGAACTAAAAGAGTCTGAGAGAGAACTTCAGAAGGTGTGCGTTTATAAAGGCCTTAAAGTGTGTGCATAATGTGTGTGTGCATAATGTGTGTGTGCATAATGTGTGTGTGCATAATGTGTGTGTGTGGGGGGGGCAGATTAGTTGTAATATAACCGTCTAACTTCACGATGAACACGGCCTGTTTACTTCATCTACTGAGTTGTATTTTAAATATAATAACTCATCCAACATGATCTTAATCAACAAATGTTATTGATTAAAAACATGGCAACCCCTTTCTGATAAAGCTTAATTATGCAATTAATCATTTGCTTTTCCTTCAGCTCGCTCTGTAGGTCAGTAACATTTTTATTGAAACCTAATAAAACTAAAGGGTTTAATGAACCAGCAAATTGCATCAGTCAATTAGAACATCTTAATACATGATATATTATCATATGTATATGGAATATTACAGCTCTCATGTTACATATGCTGCAGGCCCCACGGGGACTCGGGTGGATTTAGGATTTATTTATGAAGCTCAAGGAGGATTTCCCCTCTAATCAACGGCTTGGATCCATAAAGCATTAGTGAATGATTAAGGGGAATTAAACACATCACATGCATGCTGGTAGCATGACCCACCCGACTGCCTGGCGTTACGTTGCATTGTGGGTAATGTAATGCTAAATGGTTAAAATACTCTTTTGTTTACAGCGTATAAACCCTTTATAAAGGTCAGAGGTGAAACAACAGACGCTTCATATTAACGTTTGGTCGGCGTCCCTCGTCCGTCTGTCTTTATTCCTCAGGACCAGAGAACCAGAGAAAAGGACGCGGAGGAAACTTCCTGCGCCGAGGCCGACGTCTCGACCACGATCCGACTCACGGGAAGAAGCTCCAACCAGCGGAGACGCCATGTCCTCGCCCCCCCTCCCCATGCCCTCCCTCCCCCCCAGCCCGCTCGCCATGGAGTACCTCAACGACTTTGACCTCCTGAAGTTCGAGGTGAAACCGGACACTCCGCCGTGCGTCTACCCCAAGTCCGACCTCGCCCGCGACCCCTCCAGCTCGCCGTACACCGGACGCCCCCCGCCAGACTCCAGCCTGAACTCCAGCCCCTACGACTCGCTACCGCCCTCGCCCACCCTCAGCGACGCCCACCCGCCGCCCTCGAGCTCCTCCTCGTCCTCCTCCGTCTCCTTCCCGCTCTCCATCTCCAACAGCTTCACCTCGGGCATCAGCTCCGGCTCCCAGGGCCACGCGGAGGGCAGCCCGGCCCACGCCGGGCCCCCGGGCGCCGGCCGGCCCTCGCTGGAGGACCTCATCTGGCTGGCGGCGCTGCAGCAGCAGTTTGGTGGCGAGGTGGCGGGGCCCGCTAACTTGCTGGGGGCCCTGGGGGGAGGGCCGGAGCGGGGGGGGGACAGGGAGAGGGGGCCGGTCAACGGATTCATGGGCTGCGAGGACGCCGTGGAGGCGCTGCTCAACTCGGCCGCGGCAGCCGTCAGCTCGCAGGTAAGACGAGCATTTCTTCACCATGCATCTTCTCCACGCCGCCGCCTCCTCTTCATCACCCCCCCCCCGATAGTTCCCAGGTCTTTCCCAGAGTTCGAGCAGCAACCTGGGAGACTCCAGCAGCGACAGCGGCGCCGACATCTCCTGCCCCAAAGGGACGGACATGTGCCACCGCCCGCTTGTCTTCCTCCCGTCCGGCGCTCCGAACGCCGGGGCCTCCGCCGGTTACCCACAATCCCTCAGCCCCCAGGGACGCCTTCATCACCACCAGCATCACCATCACCATCCGCACCATCCCATGCATGGCAGCCATCACCACCACCACCACCCACAAATCAATCAGGTACGTGATGAAACCACGTTCATCGCTTTGTGGAGGTGAACGAATGTAACGGGGTAGGGGGGGCGAAGGATTTAGGATTGAGCGTGGTTATTAATGTCCGTGTCGCTTGGGGGATCTCATTCATCACTCAGAAGTGATTATTTCTTAAACGTTATTGTACTTTAGTCTCACCGACGTCTCACAGCGAGCGTCTTTGGACCTGATCTGACTCGGTGGTCGAGGTTCTGGTCCATGTGGAGCACAGCGTGAGCTCATTACCATAATATCTGCTATTATTGCTGTGTGTAATCCTGATAACTGTCACTCACGCGTAGTCCGATTACACGGATTATGGACATGTGGTGTCCGAACACATCACATGTCCACCCGCCATGTCCACCTGGGCGGAGGGACAGTGCGTCCCGTTGCCTCTGATTAAAGGAACAGAGCATCTCGCCCCAGCAGAAGCCCCCCGGGAGGGTTTATTAGTCCCCATCACATCCACCCCCCCACGTTGACACCGTGTTGCTCCTCCGTCTGCTCGGCAGTGCGGGGGGAACGACCGCTTCTCCGACGAGCAGCTGGTGAGCCTGTCGGTCCGGGAGCTCAACCGACACCTGCGCGGCGTCAGCAAGGACGAGGTCGTGCGCCTGAAGCAGAAGCGCCGCACGCTGAAGAACCGCGGCTACGCGCAGTCCTGCCGCTACAAGCGCCTGCAGCACCGCCACGCTCTGGAGTCGGAGAAACACGTGCTCACGCAACAGGTAGCCCCCCCCGCCCCCACCCGACTCACCTGGAAGTGGTCTCCATGAAGCACACGTGAACACCCATCGAACCCTTTTACCCCCCTGTCCTCCACAGCTGGATCAGCTGCAGTGTGAGCTGACTCGAGTGCTGAGGGAGAGGGACGCCTACAAGGCGCGCTACGAGAAGCTCCTCGCCACCAACCACGGAGACGCCCCGCCGCCGCCGCCCCCCCGCTCCGGCAACCCACCTTCCCCGCCCCCCGACTACTTCCTCTGAGCTCAACCCACGGAGGGGGGGGGGGGCGATGGACGATGAGTAATCGGACCTGGGGAGGACAAACAGGGACGGGTGTATGAGAGAGACACATAGAGACAGACAGAGAGGGACACAACTGTGGAATCCGCTCCTGAGTGATGGAGGGGGGACGCGACTGGGGGCTTTTTGCTTCCCTGTGACGGACACTCGCAGAGACAAGAGGAAGCTTTATCTTTAAACTGGGCCGCTGGTCCCTGAGTAGTTGTAGGCGCGCGGCCCTGCTGCCGTTTGGGTTCGATTCCCACAGACAGCTGAAGCTGCCGTTTGGGTTCGTTTCCCACAGAGAGCTGAAGCTGCCGTTTGGGTTCGTTTCCCACAGACAGCTGAAGCTGCCGTTTGGGTTCGTTTCCCACAGACAGCTGAAGCTGCCGTTTGAGTTCGTTTCCCACAGAGAGCTGAAGCTGCCGTTTGGGTTCGTTTCCCACAGACAGCTGAAGCTGCCGTTTGGGTTCGTTTCCCACAGACAGCTGAAGCTGCCGTTTGGGTTCGATTCCCACAGACAGCTGAAGCTGCCGTTTGGGTTCGTTTCCCACAGACAGCTGAAGCTGCCGTTTGGGTTCGTTTCCCACAGACAGCTGAAGCTGCCGTTTGGGTTCGTTCCCCACAGACAGCTGAAGCTGCCGTTTGGGTTCGTTTCCCACAGAGAGCTGAAGCTGCCGTTTGGGTTCGTTTCCCACAGAGAGCTGAAGCTGCCGTTTGGGTTCGTTTCCCACAGAGAGCTGAAGCTGCCGTTTGGGTTCGTTTCCCACAGACAGCTGAAGCTGCCGTTTGGGTTCGTTTCCCACAGACAGCTGAAGCTGCCGTTTGGGTTCGTTTCCCACAGAGAGCTGAAGCTGCCGTTTGGGTTCGTTTCCCACAGACAGCTGAAGCTGCCGTTTGGGTTCGTTTCCCACAGACAGCTGAAGCTGCCGTTTGGGTTCGTTTCCCACAGAGAGCTGAAGCTGCTGTTTGGGTTTGTTTCCCACAGAGAGCTGAAGCTGCCGTTTGGGTTCGTTTCCCACAGACAGCTGAAGCTGCCGTTTGGGTTCGTTTCCCACAGACAGCTGAAGCTGCCGTTTGGGTTCGTTTCCCACAGACAGCTGAAGCTGCCGTTTGGGTTTGTTTCCCACAGAGAGCTGAAGCTGCCGTGACGGATCCACGCCATGCGCTTGGTTTGCCGGCTAATGTTTCACAGTTGCCTACTAAAGTGTTTGAAGCTCACCGAGACCAAAAAGTGATTCTTTGTAAATTGAATGATTCTGGATTGAAGAATGTATGGGGGTGTTGGGGGGCTCGTTGGAGACCTTTCTAAGCTTCCGTTTGCTCTTCTTTGGCTGCTCACGCTGGAGTGGAGGAGAGGGAACAAGCGTGGATTCGCGTGCTTGTGTCTGCTTCTCCGGAAGCAGTTTTTTTTGGGGGTGGGGGGATTGAACACCTCCGTAACTCAGACGACCACCGTACTGATGAAACATTGGCGGCACCACAGAGCTGGTCACCGTGGACTCGGGGAACGCAACAGACGATTTAACGGTGCAGGGATTTAAAAAAGATAAATGACATGAATCTCCTTCTTAACTGTCCCATAAAATCAAATCACATGCATTAGAGCTATTTATTTTGTTTGGGTGTAGGTTAAAAACATTGTTCTTTTATTTATTCACTTATTTATTCAGTATTTATTGTGTATTTATGTACTGATTGTGATTATTTTTCCAGTTACTGGTTTTATTTTAGCGTGTATTTTTTAACTTTTCCTACAGTTCATTACTTTATTCCACCTGTGGTTAGAATGAACATAATTGCGGACGCCAGGTGGGCGTTGCCACAGCTTTCCTGTTGTAGTGCGGTTCCACATGCAGATGAAATAAAACAAGTACTCCTCCATCGCCGTCACATCCACGTGGATTTTTTTTTTAACCTTTCGTCTCTTTTTCGCGTTCACCTATCTGATCATCTGCATCCTTTTCCCCTGCAGCCCCCGCTCCATCCCCTCTCTTTATCTCCGTGCCTCTATAGAGAAGCAGTGACCCTGGGTGTGCACTGTTTGGGATGACCTCATCTTCAGCTCGCCCTCGCCTCTCTCTCTGTGGCCTGTATAATAGGAGCAGGATTAGGGCTATAATAGCGGCCCGGCTGTTCACTGCCGGGCTCCATTGTGGCTTTGTGTGGGAGGGGCGCGTCGCAGCTCGCGGACACGCTCGCACTTTGACAGATAACATGTTCGACTGCGCTCCTTGGATCAGGGGGTCGGCCGGTTGGATATGACTTGATTTCCAAACAGTTCTAAAGAGCCGCTTTGGTGAATTAGAGCGTTCGTCATGCCTCCGCCTGTCAGAGGGGGACCCAGTGAGCCATTTGAACATACACAACGCTCCCCGAGCGACACACAGACACGCACAGACACACAAAGCCAATTAGAGGAAGACCGGTGTGTTGCTGCCCCCCAGTGGCCACCTTGCTTGCTGCTTCCTCCTGCTTCCAAGAGGTCAATGCTGAGAGCTTCGTGAGCGTCTCTCTCCTCACTCCCTTCATGCAGCGCCGAGCTGCTGCACCGGCACACCTTTCAGCAGCGCCCCCCCACCCTACAGCACCCACCCCCCTCAGCTCACCCCGCGGAGCGCTCGCAGGTGAGTCACCGTGCCGGTAGGAGGGTGGAGATGAATGACGGTGCCAAGTACAGACCTGGAACCCGGACCTGAGGACACAGTGAGGTAGAGAGAGGTAGAGAGAGTAAAGAGAGAGAGAGGGAGACAGATAGATAAATAGAGAGAGGTAAAGAGGTAAAGAGAGAGAGAGGTAGATAAATAGAGAGATAGATATATAGATAAATAGAAAGAGAGGTAGATAAATAGAGAGAGGGAGAGAGAGGGAGACACAGATAGGTAAATAGAGAGAGAGAGAGTAAAGAGGGAGAGAGAGGTAGGAACATCAGTTGAGGGAGAGAAGGACAAAGAAAGAGGGCGCGCTCTGCGGGGAGCCGCGTGACAGGTGAGAGATCATCCCGGGATTGGTTGTGATTTTTTTTGGGGGGGCTTATTCCCGGTCCCTTGGTTTCAGTTTGCAGATGCCGACAGATGTGCCCGAGGACAAGCTCAACCACGAGGAGAAGGCGACCAAGGTGAGATGCTGAGAGCATCGGGTGTTCAATTAATCGATGGTTTGATATCTTCTGATTAGCATGTTGATGGCGTGTGTGTGTGTGCGTGTGCGTGTGTGTGTTCAGGTAACGTTAGGTGGTGCAGCAGGAAAGTGCTGTCCTGCATTTGAGTTTCTCGTTTTAATCACTAACGTTAAACCCAACTTTTGGCTACTTATTTTAGTTTACTTTCTTATTAAAACGCCATTAAAACGCCTTCATTGTGTTATTTTATCTTATTTTCTATCCTTTGTAACGTGAAAAGTGCAGTAGGTGATAACCCACACAGAGGCATCACGTGACCGTAGTCCCCCCTCCCGGATGCTAGCTGAAGGCAGCTAAGGGGAGCTAACTACGTTTAAGCTAACGGCTGCTAACGGTAGAAGAAGGAAGCAGAACGTTCGGCGGTTAATTCGCCGTTATTCCCCCTCGGGAGATGGTGGAGACTAAAAGGGAGCGAGCATAGGGAGTGAATGTGTGGTTTACCTTTATCTGCTGGACCTGACCACGACTCCAAAACGAATGCTAATGTCGCTACACGTCTGTGTAATATTAACTATTAACTGTTTGCTAGCAAAGTTCACCAAATGAGCTAAAACAAAGGAAATGTTTGGGAGGTGAAGCGCGTTACAAAACTCTCGCGAGAGTCACTGGTTGATGACACGCAATCATCTCGCGAGAGTTTCACGTCAACCAATAAATACTAAACCATGGGAGAAGGGAAGACTAAGGTCGTTTTATATCCATAAGTCTGGATTGAACCCAGATGATTTATTTTGGATTGGCTACAGAATGCTTGTGTTTACGGCCGAAGATTGGAGGAATTTAAAAGTTATATTGAGAAGCTGCAGACTAACCCGGAAGTTAGCGTCACACTGGTTCCATTGACAAGCAACCATTGGATTTTGAATTTCTGTCGTTCCGTTTAGCCACTTGTTAACAAACCACTGACTCAATCCACGTGGTGTAACAAAGGTCTGCATCGAGTTCTAACCCTTCAATGGGAATCTCAGGATCCATCGATTCAGAAGGTTGAGGGCAGCTTATCTGGGCCTCTGTAGCATTATGAAGTAAATATCTAAGTGCTATTAAAGATTATTTACCATTTAACAATGACATAATAAATAAATCAGTTCAAATGAATCATTTGCATCACAAAAGAAACCTTCAGCAGTCTAATGTCCATGTTGATTTCGAGTTGGCTGGTCCCCTGTCCTGCAGTGCGACAGCATGACTCTGTCCAGCGCCCCGGCTGTGCGCAGAGGAAGCACCCCTCTGCCCATCAAGCACCAGCTCAGGCGGGAGGAAGCCGTCCACGATGACGGCGATTGGACTTCGGGGGCGGTCGGCCCTTCCGCCGCGGCCGTCGGCTTCAGCCCGGCGCTGGGCGAATACCCGACCCTGGCGGCGGAGGGCCGGCCCGACGGGCCTCTGAGGATCGCCCTGCTGGGGCAGAACGGCGTGGGGAAGTCCTCTCTGGCCGTGGCCCTCGGCGGGGACATGGACAGGACGGCGTCCGTGGATTCCGAAGGTGAGGCGGCTGCCTGCGGGCGAGCGGACCGACGCAGGTGACGAATGACGTCTCAGGTGAGCCCTAACCACTGCTCCCCCTGTCCTCAGGGGAGGGTTACGTACGCACGGTCACCGTGGACGACGAGGACAGCACCATCATTATCTTTGACAACTGGAGACAGGTGAGCTTCCTCGTTAGGCCTCGGAGACTTCTGTGCAGCGCTGTACCGCCCGCCGGCATGTTCATCCGTTCTAAAATACATTGGGACTTAATCGTATCCCAGCATGCACTTGGACAGGCTAAAATCTTGCATAACAATTAAAAGATGAGGTCCTTAATAGGGCTGTAATAAGATAATAATGTGTTGGGTAAGACAACTGAAGTATTCAGTCTGCGCCATCTATCTTATTAACGCATGAATGCATGAGATGTGCTCGTATCGCACGTCGCTTTGTTTGTTGTTCTTGTTTGCTCCATCTGGTCCAAGGAGGGAAAGCTCATCATCAGGTTGTTTATCACACTTTTCTCTTCTTTCCCCTCGAGGGCAGCTCAATGCCATCGGAGAGACAGAGAGATTTTATTTTTAGGGTTTGAATCTTTCGTCCCACATTTAAAACGTATGTTTTACGTGCGTAAAATGTTTGTTTGACGTCTTCAGGTTTGATAAAAACGAATTGTTTAGAGTGACATACGAGAGTAGAATCGGTATTTAGTGTGATATTTTTCAGTGTTATGACAAAGGAAAATGTTCTCTCTTCAGGGGGTTCAGAAATAGATGAGCATTAGCATTTTTAGCACTCACGGGCCAATGTGTGACGCTTGTATGTGCCCCCCGCAAACCCCTCAGGACCTCTCGGCTCTGCAGTGCGAGGTCGGCGTTTTGGTGTTTTCGGTGACCGACCGGCGGAGCTTCCACCGAACGGCTCAGCTGAGGCTCCTCCTGAGGGAGACTCAGCCCCAAACACCCATAATCCTCGTGGGCAACAAGAGCGACCTGGTCCGAACGCGCGAGGTCACCGCTCAAGGTCAGAAGAGCTTCCAACGTGCCGCTTTTTAAGACACAAGACGCAAATGTCACCGAGAATAAAAACGACCTTTTCAGCGTCGTAGCATGAAAGCTAAATGTTAGCTAACTAAACGAAATCAATTGACTAACATTAGCACGTGTGAAAATACCACCCGACGTGTTTTCATCGCCTATGCACATTGTGTTCACGACACTTCTAAATGAGGGGGCGGGGGGAGGGGGTCCATGACCACGCCCACTTAGCAGACAGGAAGTAGATGCCATAGATTTCAAATAAGAGGCGGAGCTTGTATTGCATCTTTCATATCTCATATTTTCACAGTCGAGGGTTTCATTCATTCAATACAGTTATGCAAATCGAATTATGTTTATGCTAATTATTCAGTGTTAGGCATAACTCCTCCCCTCTGCCCCTCCTCCCCACCCACAGAAGCCATGTCCAGCGCCGCCCTTTTCAAATGTCTGTATCTGGAGATCTCGGCCTCCCTGGACCACCGCACTCCGGAGCTCCTGGAGTGCGCGGTGCGGCTGGCCAGGGGTCAGTCCCCGTGGCCCCCGGGGTCCAGCGCCGAAGACATGAGCGGCGGGGGGGGGCAGCGGGGGAGCATCACTTCCCGCGCCAAGCGCTTCCTGTCCAGCCTGGTGCCTCGGTACCCGCGGGAGCGAGAGGGCCGGTTCCTGAGGCAGAAGTCCCGCTCGTGCCACGACCTGGGGGGCGCTGTGATCGCCGCGTGGGGGGGTCACAACCCGAGGTACACGGAGAGACGATGGAGAAGGAGTGTCCATCCATCACGAGACGACGCAGCCAAGATGCTGCTGCTGAAGACATGTAAATAAACTCGAGCACTGACCCATAGCGACGCGTAGATCAGTGAATAAATCACTTTTTTGGAGTCCTGAGAAAGTCTCAGCACATTTTATTTTTTCCTCTCATCGCTGCATGATCTCATTTCACACTTCAGCTCGGGGTGAAGCCGCGACCACACGCGCACACTCAGGAACTCATTAGTGGGTTAAGAGGCTTTTCTGCTGATGAGTCACGATGCGTTCATTTACGCCGTCCGGCGAGGAGTGCTGGAGTGAATCTGGGGGGGATTTAAAGTGTATTTGTGGAGCACAGAGGAAAAATAGGTTATTGTATATGGAGTGACGGTTGCTATGCAACGGTTGTCAGGGAGACGTAATGTCAGCGCTGTAATGCTGCACACAGATGGATTCTCCTGCAGTCCTTTTTCAAACGTTCATCATTCAGCTCCAAATGAAAAGCACTTCCATCCTCCCACTTCTTCCTCCCACACGGGAACAAAGACTCCTCACATCCAGGTCGTCGTACCCTCATCATTCGTGATCAAAAGGGAGCGCTGTGTGACAATGGAAGTTGAATAAAAGGAAAGCAAGCGGCGGAATGATCGTGTGACTCATCGCCGCTCGGCTGCAAACTCCTGGAACCGATTGAAGGTTAAGATGAAGATTCGTTGGGAGGCGAGCAGCAGGGGGGCCGGGGCCCTCGCAGCCGAGAGGAAGCGCAGCTTATTAAGCCCAGTTAGGAAGGATACCAGAGGGAAGAGCAGACAGTTGACAGTCTGAATTATAATTATAAAACAGAGTATACAAACTAAATCGGACCCTTGGAGCTCCAGTAAATATACGATCATCACCTTAATTCCATTTTTTTCAGTGGAGCTTTTCCAGTAAAAAACAAAAACAATATTCCACAGAATTGTATTCAATTACTTTACCGCAAATTAAAAGTTTAATTAGTTGTGTCGGGGAATTCGGTACATTTTATTAGTCTCTGGTCATGTGTGGCTTCGGTTTCTAGACTGATATCTTTTCACAACCAGCTGTGGAGTCAAAAGGAATCAATCTCTCAGAAATAAGTGAATACACCAAAAGGTTTATTGCTTTAGAAATGGATTTATTTGCAAAAGTTAGTGAGCAGACATAGACATCAGATTTAGTTTCCCATTAAGCCCGACGGCGAGTCAGAGATTGGTACGTTTTCCTGCTGCGACGTGTCAAATATCTTCTGGGAAAAAGGTTTAATGGGACAAAACCGACCACAGAAGCACTGAACTAGTTCTAATGGAAGGATTTCTGTGGCAGAAAGGCGAGACAAGGGGGCGGAGCCCCGAGCGAGGGCCGCCTCAGAGGCTGCAGGCCTGCAGCTTCTGGTCGGCCAGCTTCAGGGCCACCCAGGTGTTGAGCATGGAGGCCCTCAGCCTGCACCACACCAGGTGGTCGGTCAGCCCGAAGATCTGAGCCGCGAACTGGGCGGCGGCCTCGGGGGAGAGGACGGTGGAGCAGCCCAGACCTAGACCACAAGGGGGGGCAGTTAGTGCATGCACGCACACACACACACACACACACGTTCTGTGGAGCAGCAGGTGATGAAAGATGGACTCTGATCAATGAAACATTACCGCTCGGCATGCGCAGGGAGGACCAGACGTCCTGCGCCCCCCAGTCCGGAGTGAGGGGCGGGCAGTTGATGACGGGATACGCCGTGTTCCCGGACATCACCGGGCCGAGCCCGTTGCTTCTGCCGGCCACCGCCACAAACACGGTGGGCACGCCGTCGCCTGGGGAGAGAGCGGGTGTGTCACGTCCCCGTGTCCTCACGTCGTCCCCTCGCCCTCGAGTCCCAACTCGTACCTTCATATTCGGCTTTGATGCGCAGCGTCTCGTCGGGACCCTTGTGTGCCGAGGTGACCCTCAGGATGCAGCGGACCCCGTAGGAGGTGCAGGCCTTCCTGATCTTCTCACAGTGAGCCAGGTCCGAGGTGGAGCCCATCAGAACCACCACCCTGCCGCCGGCCCGCGGCTCCAGCAGCAGCTAGAGACAAGATGCTAGGACTCGTTAGCTAAATGCAAGTGCACGTATAAAAGCTAACCTACTCGCTAACGTCAGCGCCAAAGCTTTTTATTTACATAGAAACCAACAACAACGAGATGTGGAACTTTAGTTAAAGCTGCATTCTCTCTCCTGGCCAGCAGGGGGCGACTCCTCCGGTTCCATAGAAGTCTATGAGAAAATGACTCCTTGTCTCTTGATTTATTCCCTCAGTAAACATGAGTTAATGTTCTCAGTCTCTGGTTAAGTCTTCTTCAATACAGCATGATGCTCATTTAGTGAATGATGGTCCATTTCACAGCACGTTTTCCATCACTAGTGATAATTATATATATGTAAAATTATGGCAACATTTAACCAGATGAACTCCAAAGCCGCTGCAGCAGCCTGAACATGAAGCTGTGAAACCAGAGGTGGAGACTGGGCGGAGCTACGCTATGATTGGCCAGTCTGCGTGGGTTCAGTATGGAAAGTATAAAATTGATGGCTTTAAGTTCAAGACCAAAGTTCAGTTTCTCCATTCAAGACTTTAAGGGAAGTTGGTAGAAACAAAAAGAGCTCCAGCACCTTTAAGAAGAAGATCAAACGGAGCTAATAGTTAACGATGAATTGTGTTAAAACTTGATAAAAATTCAGGTCCAGCGTACCTTGACCCTCTCAGAGACCCACTCAAAGTTCCTCTTCACCATCTGCATGGCCTCGGGGGTCACTTCTTTCAGGTCGCGGTACACCTACAGCAGAGGGAGGCGTTATCTCCGCTTTATAGATTCTTAATTCAGCAGAAGAATCTATATTATTGGCAAGTCCCGACCTGCTTGTCTTTCTGCTGACTCCGGTCGCCGGCCGGCCACAGGCGCCACGAATCGTTGTCGATCACGTCGGCGAGGACGATCTCCTGGGTCTTCACGTTCACCCCAAACTCGATCTACAGAGCAGAGCCAGGGGGGGTTCGGAATTTTAAAAAAAGCAGTCGAGCAGAAGAAAAGCTCGAGTCGACCAGCAGAGGGCGCCGTCTTACCTTCATGTCCACCAGCGTGCAGTCCTGAGTGGCCCAGGACTTCTCCAGGATCTCAAAGATGGCCACGGTGCTGCGGCTCATCACGTCCACCTCGCACTGGCCGATGGCGAGCCCAGCCGGGGAGAACTTGGCCTCCAGCAGCTGCTCCTCGGACCACTGGGGGTCGTTGTTGGCGTCGTCCTGTCGGAGGGCAGCGGACACTCTGAGGCACGTCGCAGCGCCCGATGGGAACGTTTGGGGGTGGGGGGGGTCCAAGGGGTCCGAGAAGGCTGCTAGACGGGCTCGGACTCACCTTAAAGAACATCTCCAGCTTCAGGGGGGAGAAGCGGTAGCCTTCCTTGACCCCCGGATTCCTCTTGAGGAAGGACCCCGTCGCCACTCTGCGGCAGACCCACTCGATGGGAATCATCTCGCAGTGGGTGGCGATGAAGGCCGTGTCCGAGTGCCGCTTCACGAAGGCCGTCTTGATGCCTGCAGCACAGAGCAGCCTCCGGCTTATCGAGCGCTACGAGAACCAGAGCGGCGCTCCTACAGACACCCACGAGCCGGCCAAATGCGTTTATCTCATTACGCAAAGTCTGCTTTCAAGTCACAAGACGGCGCTCACGAGCGGCGCGTCGTTTTCACTTATCGCCGATTACCTCCAGGAGGAGAGTCATTAATGACCCGACCACGTTTCCATGGCGACGCCACCGTTACGCAGTGGATCGGTCCTCTGAGTAGGATATTACAAAAGTGATTTTCATCATTGTAAATATCAGAAAGACGACAAAAAGTGATGACAACTGTTCCAGCGCCAAGTTGCTTTTTTGTTCTGACGGTTTAAACTTCATTATTCAAACTGTGGAACTTCTTTCAAGTTCAACATCGCTTTGCAAAATTCATTCAAATCCCAAAGAATGAAAAACTGATTGTTTCATTTTCGCCACATTGTTAATTACTAAATGCAGTGGCGGCTGGTCCATGGAGGGCAACGGGGTGTGGCCCCACCCTGAGCCCCCCAAAAATACATTTTACAAATTGGTACAATATTTGTGCTTTTGAAACACGGAATATACAGAGTAATATTTGTAGATTAAGACCCGCACTCTCCGCTCTGCATGTGATAAACTGCTTGTTCCTCCTCACTGAGAGCAAAACACTCCACTAGATCTCCACTCTTTGCTGTCCTGCTCCTAAATGGTGGAAGGAGGTCTCTGAAGACATCAGGACCACAGAGAGCCTTCACATCTTCAGACTGAAGACACACCTCTTCACACTCTACCTCCACTAACACACTAACTAACTGTAGCACTTACATTGGACTTATAATGGTTCTTATCTACAGCAAGTTGTACATCGGCTTATTTGATGAAATTGAACTTTGTTTATTGTTCTTCTGAGTTTGTGTCCTTATGGTTAAAATGTTCTTATTGTAAGTCGCTTTGGATAAAAGCGTCAGATAAATGACATGTGATGTAATAAAAGATATCTGGGCAAAATATTTGCTTTCCCTGCACGTCCTCTCCGTTTGTCGGCCCCAAAGCGGAGGGTCTAAGAAGCAGTCAGCCAATCACTGATGAAGTTTATGAGTGACATTATAATTTCAGCGTCCTAAAATACATCAGGTTTTGGGCCCTTCGCTGCGCTCCGTCAGGACGAGTCTCCGACGTGCCGTTTACCAACATAACAAGTCCCACCACCGGCAGTGTCCTTCAAATAAATAACCAATATAAATATATTAAAGGATAAATATACTACAATATAAGTGTATTTATATCAAATCTATTAGAATATGTATATATTGATGAACTTAGTGTGTTGGGGAAACACCAAATCAAAAGCCCCACAAAACGTCACACAACGAACGGTTTTGGCTGAAATGTGCCTGTTTTCATCCGCGTCCTGGTCTGCGCGTCCTCACCGCAGTCATAAAACACGGTGACGTCACGCGCGCAAATGTAAGGCGTTAGCATGTAGCTAACTAGCTAGCTAAACATCCCGGTGTATAAACGCGCATGACTGCGCGTTAAAGTGCAGATCGCGGCCCAGCTGCGCGCGCACGGGACGCGGATGGAAACAGGCACGTTTTATCTTTCCTCAACACACACACGCCCACACACACGCACACACACACACGCACGCACACACGATGTAACGAGCTGTCAGGAGGGGATTTTTTTCCTTAACTGTAACAGTGTAACAATCAAAGTCATCTCACAACCTCTAAACTCAGAAAAACTTTGGGGTTACATTTACAAATAGAGTGAATAATTATAGTCTTCTGGTTTAGACCCACTGACACGCAGAGACTCAACACGTGCTTGGTTTGGGTGGTGGTTTGGGGGTGATGGGGGGGGGCGTTACATCACACCTCCACCTAGCAGACTTCCTCTCACACGGATCCACACTCCATTGAATGTGATAAATACATAAATAAATAAATAAATATATATATATATTTATTTATATGATAGATAGATATCTCGGTGTGTAGATCCACAGGCCGCGCTCACCGGAGTCCTGCAGCAGGCGGAACACGCAGCTCGCGGTCCCGTTGGCGATGGCCGCCTTGCCCTCCATCTGGTCCTTCCTCACGGCGTTCCCCGCCGTGATCTGGTCCTTGGACTGGACCAGGACCAGCCCGGGCTGGTCCTCCAGCAAGAAGATCTGCTTCGTCTTCCCCTCGTTCAGCTTCTCGCCGAGTTTCAGCTCTGCGAACGAGACGAAAACAGAAATAAGACATAAAACCCAGCGGGTGACTAAACGGGGACTCGTCGCGGGCTCGCGCGGTACCTGGAGCGGACGTCATGGTGGAGTTGTGCCGCGCGCGGACCTCCTGAAACACAGAAGAGCAGACGTGTGTGGAAAGTGGCGCGAGCGAGAGGAGGCGTGCAGGAAGCGCGACGGTGTTAAAGGTGACCAGATAACCAATCACAGCGCTTCCTTCGCCGAGGCGGCCAATCACAGCCACGTCCTAGTGACCACGTGGGGGGAGGAGAGGCGCATGTGACAAACTAACCCTCTGCCGAGAAGAAGAGCCACTTTCCTATTTATCCACTGAACTAATCTGCTCTTTTAGACAAGGGAAGTGATCGATCACAGGTGACTTCGTCAGGACCGGATCGATCAGTCGGACCTCGTGAGCTCTGTCACCTCGGAACACCACGTGTTTCCTCTCGTGCGTGTGGTCGTTCCGGTGACTTCCCTCCGGTTCTCCACCGTTATAAGACTCCTTTCACATTCGGACGAGTTGCACGCGGTGCGTACACGAGTTCGCTGCACGTGCTCGTCTAACGCACGTGCTCATCGCCCAGGGCGACCGGGACAGCGGGAGCGCCTTCCGGTCCACCGAGGACCGACCACCGGGCGATGGAGTTCGAGGGCTCCGGCATCGGGGAGGAGTGCGGGGTGTTCGGCTGCGTGGCGGCGGGAGAGTGGCCCACGCAGCTGGAGGTCGCCCAGGTGTTGACGCTGGGGCTCGTGGCGCTGCAGCACAGGTGAGCCGGGGGGCGGAGGGGGGCGTTTCACATTGATATCTACTCTTTTATTCTTAAAGTGATTTCCTTCCATCAGTGATCAACTCGCCAATGGTGCATTAAGTATAAGTTAAGTCTGACTCAAAGCACTTTGACGTCTTAAGCAACTTAAAACATTTGTAGGTCAACAAAATGTCACATGAGAAGCGATGTGAGGAATGCTGCGGGACCCCCTATTTAAGGGTCATGGGGGGCACTCGGACCTTGAACCTATAAATACTCATTCAAAGGAAGGCAGGCTCTCAGGTTAAGATGACTTGGAGTGTCGGGGGCATCACGGGGTCTCAGCCGGGGTCCAATTTCTTGGCGCGCGTGTGTGTGTGTGTGTGTGTGCGCGCGCGCGACTAGAGACCGCAATGCGTGACACTAGAGATGCAAAGATGTGACTCGAGTGTTTTAGCATCAACGTGTACTTGAAGTACTTGAAGTTAAAAGTACTCCTGCAGTTTATTCTATAATAGTATTCGTGATTGGGTTAAACATGTCTAATCTTAATCGATATTTATTGGTTTGTATTTTGCCTGCAGAAAATGTTGCAAAGTAAAAGGTACATTTGAGCAGTATGAAATGATGCGTGAGTAGATGTTACTTCATAAACGTCATCAAACTTAATACAGTCACAGATTAATTTAATCATAAAATGTAGAGGAGCAAATAAGGTTTATTTTATTGATCAATTAGACTGTTTTAATCATCCAGATAAATTGTGTCTAATTTGACCAATAATCCAAAACACAAATTTAGTTTGTTGGAAGAAAAGCATCAATGAGAAGTTCTTTCTTCAGCTGATGATTGACTTGAGAGATTTGGGGAGGGACACGTGCAGGATGCGAGCGTTCTGATTGGACGTTGCGTTACCTCTCTGTCTGGGGGCGGAGCCGGCGACGGCATCGAGCGCACGGAGTCGATCTTGATGATGGGGATGTGATCCGGCTCCTCTTTGCACTCCGCCGCCTCACAGTCCAGTTTCTTTGGGGGGGTCTGGAGTGGGAGGTCTGGGGGGGAGAAAGGGGAGGGGTTTAAAATGTGCTCATTTGTTGGGTATCAATAGAAGTGATTTTTGGACGTCCTCTCTCTCTCTCTCTCTGTGTGGTGTCTCGTCCTCCGGGACAAACGAGCCCTTGTGCCTGATTGAATTTATGAGGCTCCATCACGGGACTCGGCCATTAGACGGGAGGGCGTCATGTGACGGGAGGACGCCGCTAACCTTCATCCGCCGCTTTCCTCTTCCTTCTGCTGGCGGGGGGGAGTTCTTCTCTCTTCACTCGTGTTTCAGAAGAGCCTGAAACATTTAAACAGACGACACAGATGCAGACTTTACTGTAACGTCTGGAAGAGGAATCTCTCTTATTTTACTACATCCTAGATTCCGTCTCCCCTCTGCACGCATTCTGAAATGATTATACGGGTTTGAGCATCATTCTCTGATGACTGGCGTTAAAAGTCTCATGTCAAATTTGTGACTGCATAATTGTTTATGCTCGTGTTGCTACGACGATGTTAGAATTAAAAAAAAAAAAAAAAACCCTGAAGCCACTCGATCACGTGCACTGATGAGCAAAGGTCAGCGCCCCCGACCCACGAGGCCGGTCACGGGTTCAAGTTCAAAGTTAAGATAATATTCAAACATGTGTTTAAAGAAGGTGACGAAACCAGACCTGTTAAAATAAAATAACACTTTTTGTCTGTCGCGTTCCGAATTAACACAATTAAAAGTGTTTTATTTGTTTTCCAAAAAACAAAACGCCCTGTGAGGTGATGACTTCTTTTTTTTTTTTTTTCCAACATTAATTCTCAAACTACAAGAATGTTAATGAAACAAAAATGTGCATTTCAGAATGTGCATCTGAGTGTTTCTACTAAACTAAACCTGCAGCGTCTGTACGTCTGTACGCCATTAACACTGGACTCACTGGACGTGATCCGGTCCGAGCGGAGCTCCGGTACCGGACGCAGCCTGGGCTCCCCGTTGCCCGGGGCAACGCCGAGGCTCACCGAGGAGGCGGAGTCCGTGTCTGTCGGGTCGTGCGTCGCCCTCTCCATCTCGCTCGCCCCGTTGGTCTGTGTGTCGCGTTCGCTCTCCTCGCCGCCGCGGCACGGCGAGCCGTCGGCGGGCCGGTTCATGATGGCGTCCACCTCGTCGTAGAACCGCATGAGGCGCCTCGGGTCGGCCTCGTCGCTCCTCCCCCTCTGGAGCGAGCGGTAGAGGTACTTGAGGTTCTTGTACTTGGTGTGACACTGCTTCCAGTCGCGCTCGACGCCCTGCTGCATCAGCCGGTTGGAGATCTGGACGAAGATGTCCCTCTTCCTGGTGGAGCTCTCCAGCTGCCGGCACACGCGCTGGTCGGACCAGACGCGGATCAGCGCCCGGACCTCCTGGTCGCTCCAGTTGCGGCCCGTGTCCGCCACCGTGACCACGTGGAACTGCTCCGAGCCGGACGGGTCACACGGCGTCAGGGGGGCATCTGGAGGGACATGGGTGGAGCAACGGGGGGGTTAAATGTGCTGTAAACTGCCCCCCACCACCCGCCACTCACCCTCAAAGAGAAGGGACGCAAGTAAACTCCCTAAACAAGAGACACAGTCTGTGGGAGACAACGGGACGACCCGACCCGGCTCACCAGTACCTGCTCCGCCCCATTTGGCCTCCACGTCCTGGTCCATATCGTCACCGTCGCTGTGGTCGTCTGAAAGGTGGAAGCAGAGATTCTAGAGATGGATTTTCTCGTCGCTTTTGCTGAGCGAAAAAGTGGAAAAACGCACCGTCTTCGATCTCGATGACGACCTCGCTCTCCTCGCCGGCTCCGCCCCCTCCCTCGCGCAGCCTCCTCTGCATCTCCGCGGTGCCGTCGCCCAGGCCCCGGTCCAGCAGGATGGCCTCCACCTCGTCGAAGAACTTCATGTACTTCCCCGGGGCGCCCCCCGGCCCGCCGCCGCCGCCGCCCACCGCGGCGTGGCCGCCCTTGGCGGTCTTGTAGTCGTACCTGAGGTTCTTGTATTTGGTGCGGCACTGCTTCCAGTTGCGCACGACCCCGAAGCTCCGCTGCATCCGCCGCGCCATCTCCTGGAAGATGGACTTGTTGCGCAGCGTGCACTGGAGGCGCTCTCGGACGCGCCGGTCGGCCCAGACGCAGAGCAGCGCCCGCACCTCGTCGTCCGTCCAGTGGCGACCGCCCTCCTCGGCCGGGCCGGCGGCGGCGAAGGCGGGGCCCCGGTGGGGCGGCCCCCTCGGGTCTACGTGTTTAAACATGGAAAGCAGTTGAAATGAGGAACAAGTCGACGGGTTTATTCTCCTCCGACTCGGAAACCTCCATTTACCTTCCTGCGTTGGGCCTGAGGGCGGGAAGCTTCCTCTGTGGCTCCCCTCCTCCTCCTCCTCCTCCTCCTCCCCCTCCTCCCTCCTCCCGGCCCTCCCCCGCTGCCGGGACGCAGAGTCCCAGGCTCCGGCACTTGGCCCGACACTCCCACCAGCCGCGCTCCACGCTGAGCCTCCTCAGGCGCCCTGAGATCGCCTCGAACGTGGCTCTGGTGTCGGCGCGCCGGCCTCCCGCCTCGTCCCACGCCGCCACCAGAGCCAGCTCCTCGGCCTCCCCCCACCGCCGCTCCGCCGAGCCCCCGGCCCCCTCCCCACTATGGCCTCCTCTTTGTCTCTTTGCTCCTCTCTCCATGGTTTTGAGCTGACCTGGAAACGCTTTTTTTCCAATCCCTCTGTCTCTGCCGCCCGGTTCCCAAGGCAACCAGGCGGTTAAGCCTGAGAGCAACGCCTCCATGCCGAAAAGCAGCCTCACCACTGGCTTAAGCTGTGTGCCGAGGGGGCGGGACTAACGGTAATCTGAGAAGCAGCTTGGTATTTGGCTGAAAGCTGCAGCGAGGCGACTCTCTCTCTCTCTCTGTGTGTGTGTGTGTGTGTGTGTGTGTGTGTGTGTGTGTGTGTGAACAAACCAGTTCAGTGTGTCCCCCTGTGTGCTCTGTGTGTGTGTGTTGTTTGTCCCCTCAGGGTCCAGAACAAACCAGTCACAGCAATGTCCCCCTTCCTGCCCCCCTACGCCGTCTGTCAGAGAGGAGACTCAGTGGGTCTTGTTTGTCCCCTCAGGGGTCAAGAGAGTGCTCAGGGGGTCTGTCACCAGCAATGGGGGTCTCAGTGGGTCTGTGGGGGCCTGTCCACAAGGTAACACGGGGGTCTCAGGGGGTCTGTGGGGGTCTCATTGGGTCTGTGGGGGGCTCAGGGGTCTGTGGGGGGCTCAGGTGAGCTCGCTTTGCACAAGTAGACTGAGGCTCTGTTCAAAAACAGGACCGACCATCAACACAGATTCATATTAATATCATACTTCTTAAATAGTTTATTAGCTGAATATTACTCATTTGCCGCTTTAATCTTAATAAAAAGTGTTAAATGCTTTGGTCAGGAAGCCTTTAACACTCGTCCTCGTAGTGTCGCTGTGCGTTCATAATGCACTATAATCTACAGCACTGAACATAACGGCAGTTGTGAAGAACGATTCTCGTCAAACGGGTTTAAACGTGTTGAACGGTGGTATCGCTCCTCGTCAGTCGGCGTTTCCTACACGTTAAATATCGTGCTGCGTGACTCGTTCGCTGCGACGTGAAACGCAAACCTTTTTGTGAGCGACTTGGATTTGAAGCCGTGGATCCGGACGCCGGACGCCGTCCGCGATGAAGTGATAAACGTGTTGCGTAACGCTTGTTGCAGGGAATGGGATTAGTGAGCACGGCCTTCGCCCCCGAGGCGCTGCTGAAGCTTCGCCACGGCAACCTCGGCATCTGCCACACGCGCTACTCCACCACCGGCATCTCCGAGCTGCAGAACTGCCAGCCGTTCGTGGTGGACACGCTGCACGGGAAGATCGCCGTGGCCCACAACGGCGAGCTGGTCAACGCCGAGGCGCTGCGCAAGCGGGTGAGGGGGCACAGGTGCATGCTGGGTGTCTTTACGTGACCAGAATCCCCAAAACACGTTGCATTGTGGGCAAACGGGTTGAATGTGTCTGCTTGGTGCGTCGCGCAGGTGATGCGTCATGGCGTCGGCCTCTCCACCAGCTCGGACAGCGAGCTCATCACCCAGCTGCTGGCGCTGACCCCCCCCATGGAGGAGCAGGACGCGCCCGACTGGGTCGCCAGGTCGGCGTTGTGATTCGACTCTTCTTCTTCTTTCTCTTTTTGAGTCGACGCTTTTCATTGGTTCCTTTGTTTGGTTCTTTCAGGATAAAGAACCTGATGAGCGAGACGCCGACGTCGTACTCGCTGCTCGTCATGTTCAAAGACGTCGTCGACGCCGTGCGCGACCCGTACGGGAATCGCCCCCTCTGCATCGGGCGCGTGGTGCCCGTCTCCAAGCTGCACAGCTCAGGTACGTCCCCCCCGTCCCCCCCGTCCCCCTCAGCGTCCCTCAGAGGTCTCACCGCTTCTCCGTCTCCTCCTCAGGGGCCGGGGTGGAGGACACCGAGGGCTGGGTGGTGTCGTCGGAGTCCTGCAGCTTCCAGTCCATCGGCGCCAAGTCAGTCGTGAAGCAGACGTCCCCCCCCCTCCCGCGCCGCGAGTGAAGCATGGTGGGTAATGATGGCGGTTTTGCGTCCCTCAGGTACTACCGGGAGGTGCTGCCGGGGGAGATCGTCCAGATCTCGAGGCACGGGGTGAAGTCTCTGAGCGTGGTGCCGCGTCCCGAGGGAGACCTCCCGGCCTTCTGCATATTCGAGTACGTCTACTTCGCCCGGCCGGACTCCATCTTTGAAGGTTAGAAACTCTTCTGTAGAGAGAAGGAGCTTCATGGATCAGAGATGATTGATCTCGTGGTGGTTGGGGGGCGCGAGGACCTTTTTGGAGAACCATGTGACCGTGTGCTGCAGGGCAGATGGTCTACACCGTGAGGCAGCGCTGCGGGCGCCAGCTCGCCATCGAGGCCCCGTCGGACGCCGACGTGGTCAGCACCGTGCCGGAGTCGGCTACGCCCGCCGCCCTGGGCTACGCCCAGCAGGTCAGTGCCCCGCCTCCCACGCACCGCGCTGTAGCGGCAACGTAACGCCGCCCGATCCCATGAGCTGACGCCCCCCCCTCTCCCCCTCCCAAGTCCGGGCTGCCGTACATAGAGGTGCTGTGTAAGAACCGCTACGTCGGCAGGACCTTCATCCAGCCAAACACCCGCCTCCGGCAGCTGGGCGTCGCCAAGAAGTTTGGCGCCCTGACGGACAACTTCGCCGGGAAACGGGTGGTGCTGGTGGACGACTCCATCGTCAGGGGCAACACCATCTCCCCCATCATCAAGCTGCTGAAGGAGGCCGGAGCGAAGGAGGTTCGTTGATGGGGACGCTCGTCCTTTAGTGGCGGCCAAACGAACAAACGGGACCAAAGCTGAAAAGTCTCATTAATGTTATTTTAACTACACTGAAACATTTCCAAGACTCTGATTATCATTTCTTAAATCGAGGCCTTTGTCTAATGAGTCCCAGATTCCTGCATGTGACGCCCATGTGACGCCCATGTGACTCCACATGGTCCCGGCGCCTGGTGTTGGGTCTTGTGTAATTGTCCTGTGAGGATCAAGAGGGGGACATTTGACACTGTGCTTTGGGACGTCCTGTCATGCGATGTGCATGTTTAACATGGATGTAATTGTCGGACATTGTGTATTCTGACCCGCGGTCGTCGTCCCCCCACCCCGGTCAGGTCCACATCCGGGTGGCCTCCCCTCCGATCCGGTTCCCCTGCTACATGGGCATCAACATCCCAACCAAGGAGGAGCTCATCGCCAACAAGCCCGAGTTCCAGGACTTGGCCAAATACATCGGTGAGAGCGCCTTGTCCCATCGGAAAACGCCGCGGCGCGGTTACCGCCCTGCTGCGTCTCAATCTGCCCCTCCCTTGTGCAGGTGCAGCCAGCGTGCAGTACCTGACGGTGGAGGGCCTGCTGTCGGCGGTGCAGGACGGGGTCGCCTCCCAGCAGCAGAAGGACCAGCTGATCGGCTCCGGCAACAAGTCCAGCAAGAGGGTGGGACACTGCACCGCCTGCCTGACGGGGAAGTACCCGGTGGAGCTGGAGTGGTAGTTAAGGGGGGGGTGTTGAACACATACTGCATGGGGATCCTTTCAGTTTAACGGACGCAGTGATGTTTAAAGTGTTTGAGTCCGCTTCTCCTCCAGAACATCAGGTTCTGCTGCAGGAGGAACCAGAACCTAAACAGACTCAGACTCCTCTGATGGAAACGGGAGGTTCTGATCTGCTCGTGCTGCTGGACTCTAGAGGGTCATCAGCAGGTTCTGAACGCTCTGGAGGAGTCGCTCACACAAACACTTTAAAGAGCTGAGCT
>BMAF01000008.1:17655998-17866899 GCA_014132575.2 Gasterosteus nipponicus | reverse complement strand
CTCATTGTACTTCACGTTTCGGTTACGTATTGCTTCTCCCTCGGACGTCTCTTCGTCAGCATGGCCGCTCGGACGCTGCAGGAGCTCGTAGCCGCCGCCGCATCGCTGCAGCCGGACCGAGTGGCTGTGAAGTACGACGGCGGCCCGGCGTCGCTGCTGCGGTACGGAGACCTGGTCCAGCTGGCCGACGAGCTGAGCCGCCTCCTGCGACAGAACTGCGCCCCTAATGGCGGCGGGGTGGTGGGGCTGTACGGTTCCGATGACCTGTTCGTACCCGTGTGGATCCTGGGGTGAGTTCACGGTGCAGCTTGACGGGCATTAATAAGCGTCTCACAGGAACCATGCAGGGGGGCAGCAGTCAGTCCGCTGGCAGCGGCCGGTCATCACAACATCGGTCAAATGACCCGCGTCACGCTTCTTTCCTTGCATGTTTTCATCCATTTCATACATGTAGTCTTGACTCTTTGAATCCTGTATGTCGTTGTATGTTTTTTTTTTTTTCGTGTGTGATTGGTTTTCAGCACATCTGCTAACGTCCCTACAAAGTGCACTGCTGTAAATGACGCTGCCCGTGTTGTCGCGCAGCATCCTGCAGTCACCTGCCGCCTACGTCCCTCTGGACCCAGAAGCTCCGGGTCTCCTCGCGGCCCGCGTGATGAGCCGCTGTGGCCTCGAGTTCTGCGCCGTGAAGACCGACGTGCTGCAGGTTCATGTCGATTATCTCATGGATGTGTGGACACAACAATAGTGATGAGGGTGTAACAAATACGTAAAACCTAACTAAAATGAGATGAGAGATGTTCTATGTGTAGACGTGACATCCTGCACATCAACTCATGATCGCGTTCCTTCCTCCCGTCCAGCGGTTCCGTGCGGCTCTCGTGGAACACGCGTCCGTGGAGGTCCGTGCGGCGCTGCCAAAGTTCAGAGTGACCCTGGTGCGAGTGGAGCTGCTGCCCGTTGCCGAGCGACCAGGATGGACCGGAGGCCGCCGGGCGGGCGGCGCCGGGCTCGTGGACCTGGCCTACGTGCTGCACACTTCTGGGACCACCGGGGATCCGAAGATCGTGAGGGTTCCGCACAAGTGCATCCTGCCCAACATCCTGCACCTGCGGTGAGAGATCGCTGCATCATCATCATCATCATCATCGTCACTCTTCCTCCGCTGGTTTGCAGAACGTCTGCGTCTCTCTCGGCTCAGGTCTTTGTTTCAGATGCGCTCAGACGACGTGGTGCTCCTGGCCTCGCCCCTGACCTTTGACCCCTCGGTGGTGGAGATGTTCCTGGCCTTGTCGTCCGGGGCTCAGCTCCTGGTCGTCCCGTCCGCCATCAAGAAAACGCCGAGTCGACTTTCTAGGCTGCTGTTCGAGGAAAACAAGACGACCGTGCTGCAGGCGAGCGGTCACGTAATCACGTTCATCCCCAAAAAGCTCTGGTCTCCTTCCTGATTCCAGGCTGCCAAACAACTTCACAAAATAATAACGCAGTTTAATGATTTTCTGAACGCGTCCCTCCGTCAGGTCACGCCGACGCTGCTCGGGCGCTTCGGCCGCCGCGCGCTGCGGCAGGAAGTGATGTCACGCGACTCCTCGCTGCGCCTGCTGGTTCTGGGCGGCGAGGCCTGTCCGCCCGCCGCTCTGCTGAGGAGCTGGAGGCACCGCGACAACCGCACCCACGTCTACAACGTGTACGGCATCACCGAGGTGTCCTGCTGGGCGTCGGCCCACCGGCTGCCCGAGGCGCTGCTGCAGGCCGGCGACGCGTGAGAGCGCCGACCTTTAAACACACGCGCAAACACATGTTCCTGTTGGTCATCGCTGCTGTCTAACATCAAGTGCCTTGCAGCTCGCCGCCCTCCGTGCCGCTCGGCGCTCCTCTGATGGACACCAGGCTGGAGGTGAGGGACGAGCGCGGCCGCGTCGTCGCCGAGGGCGAAGGCCAGCTGTTCGTGGGTGAGGACGACGGCCTCCGTCAGCTAGTTGTGGTTCTTCATGCGGCTGTTGTGTGGTGACATCGTTGCACAAACATCCACACGCGCTCTTCTAGTCGATCGCTGTCCCCCGTCTTTGTCCTCATGGGTCCGCATGGCGCCATCGCAGGCGGGGGGGAACGAGTGTGTCTGCTGGACGACGAGGAGGCGGCGGTCGCCGGGACGATGAGGGCCTCCGGCGACTGGGTGGAGGTCAGGGACGCGCAGATGTTCTTCCTGGGGCGGAGGGACCGGCTGGTGAAGCGCCACGGGAAGCGGCTGAACCTGGACGGCGTGCAGCAGGTGAGACGCATTTCCAAACGCCTTTATTGGCTCTTAGAATGGCGTTCTGATTGTTTTGGGTTTTTGCCGAATTACAACGTGTTTTTAACGTGTTACGAGGCACTCAGGAAGTCGTCGTGCTCTTGACTCCGCCCCTCAGCTCCTGTGCGGCCTGCCTGAGGTGGAGGCGTGCGCCGTGGTCCTGCACGAGGGCGTCCGGCTGCTCGCTTTTGTTGTGGCGTCCGCGGCCGGAGGCCGGGGTGGGCGGGGGCGAGCGGACGCGGCGACCTCCGCCCAGCAGGGGGAGGAGCCGCGGCCCCCCCGGGGAGCGGACGGCGGTCTGAGCCGACTCCTCCTGAGCCGCCTGTCCCAGCTGCTGCCGCCGCACAGCGTCCCCGACACGCTGGTGCTGGTCCCGGCCCTGAGCCCGACGCGCCACGGTGAGCACGTAGAACTCTTCCCACGTCTGGTACCAAATGAATGGGCGGCGGTCGCTGACGGAGCGCTGACGGAGCGCGCTGACGGAGCGGTTCTCTCCCAGGTAAAGTGGACGTGGCGGCGCTGATGGAGACGTACCGGACACGCAGACGCTCTTCGGCGGAGCTCACCGAGCTGAAGCCGACCCTCCGGTCCTTGTGGCAGGTTTGGACCGTTTACTTCTGCTTCCGTGACTCCTCCCCCCCGACCCCCCCGTCACTGACTGCGCGTCCACTCCGCCGCAGGAAGCTCTCGCTCTCCCAGAGGACGCGGCCGTGGACGAGGAGTCCAACTTCCTGTCGAGCGGAGGAGACTCTCTGAAGGCGCTGCGGCTGCACGAAGACCTCCTCGCCGCGGGAGTGACCTCACCGGAGCTTCTAGAGGTCATACTGGGCGGGACCTTCTCCGACGTTCTGCGCCACGTCGAGGCGGCGGCGGCGGGCAAGAAACGGCGCGGTGACGAGGCGGGGACGCGAGGCGAGGAGACGGGGGCTGTTAAAGTCCCGAGACGAGAGACAGAAGTCGACCTCCAGGCCGACGCGCCCGGGGAGGAAGGTCCCGGCGAAGAAGAGGGGGGAGGAGCTCTGGGCCTCGAGCTGAGCTGGTCATCGGACACGGGCCGCTGCGTGGACGCCTCCCCGGTGATCCTGGCGCACGGCGGGACCGACCCGGGGTCCGGCGGCCGCGAGGCGACGGTGTTCATCGGCTCCCACTCGCACAGGATCCAGGCGTTAGACCTGACCAGCGGGCGCCTCCTGTGGGAGCGAGTTCTCGGGGGCCGAATCGAAGCCTCGGCCGCCGTGTCCCGCTGCAGGAGCCTCGTGGTCATAGGTCAGCCCCCCCCCTCTGCGTGAAGACGTCTGGCGGAATGTTGTTAACATTTGACTAATTGCTTTTTGGGGGGCGGGTTCTTCCAGGTTGCTACGACGGCTGTGTGTATTTCCTGTGCGCCGCGTCAGGAAAGACGCGGTGGACATTCCAGACGGGAGACGCGGTGAAGAGCCGTCCCGCCGTGGACCCCCCCACGGGTCTGGTGGTGGTGGGCTCACACGACGGGCACGTCTACGCCCTGGACCCGGAGGTGGGACGCCTTCAGAGCGCTAGTGGAGATAAGCTAAGCTAAGCTAAGCTGCCTGTGGAGGAATAAAGGGGAATGTGTTTCCTCAGGTGGAGCGCTGTGTTTGGAGGCAGAGCTGTGGGGGCGGAGCCGTGTTTTCCTCGCCGTGCCTCCACCCGTCACTCAGGAAGCTGTACGCCGCTTCGCTGGGGGGGCGTTTGCTCTGCCTGAACCCTGTAGGTAAACATTTTAAACGCTTCTGGTCCGTTTTGAGGGATTGTTCTAACGTTGTCTTCTCGTTGCAGGACAGTGGCGAGGTTCTGTGGTCGCACCGAGGAGACGCCCCGTTCTTCTCCTCGCCAGACGCCTCCTCCGGCCAGGTGGTCATCGGATCGGTGGACGGAAACATCTGCTGCTTCAGCCACACGGGGGCGCCGGTGAGCTCTTTATCGATCTGCCGGTGTCTTTCTGGTCGGGTCCGTTCCTCCTGCTCACCGCACGCTGCGCCTCCTCCCCTGCAGGTCTGGCGGTTTCTAACCGGCGGTCCGGTCTTCTCCTCGCCGTGCGTCACCGCGGACCGCCGCCGGGTTCTGTGCGGGTCACATGACGGCCGCCTGCACTGCCTGAACCTCGCCGACGGCTCTGCGGTTTGGAGCTTCCGGACCGCGGGGAAGGTGTTCTCCGGGCCGCGCGCGTTCTCCGGCGGCGCCGGGGGGGGAGGGGCCTTGGTGGCCCTGGCCTCCACCGACGGCACGGTGTGGATCCTGGACGCGGGGCGGGGGGGGCGGGCGCTGGCCCGGTTCCGCCTGCCGGGGGAGCTGTTCTCCACCCCGGCGGTGCACGGGCGCTCCCTGGTGGTCGGTTGCCGTGACGACCGCGTGTACTGTTTGAACGTGACGGAGGAGACGTGAGCTTCGATTAAAGTTGATACAGAAATGAGTGACGAGTCGTCGGGTTCAGACATCAGAATTTAATTTACATTATTCAGAACATTTTGTGTCCCAAACAACCAAAGAAAGTGCGAATGATGCCAAACGTTGTTCTGTTACACACGGGGGGGAGGAGGGGGAGGAGGGAGGGAGGAAATGTTGTTCTTCTTCTTCATACTGAAGCAGGGTGGTGCGTTCACAGGACGTCGTTTGTTACAGCTGGCAAGTTGTGTCCGCCATCACAGGAAGTCCCGCCCCCCCACACGCAGACTTATTTAGACAAAAATGGCAAATCACATTGTTCGGCTTAGTTTAGAGAAATTAGTTTAAAAAATCTACATTTGTACGGACAACTGACATTTAGAGAGAAGAGACGTATATTATGACCCCCCTTTAGTTCATAGTTAATTTGAGTGTCTTTGTGGTGGTTTTGTGAGTCCACGGCGTCACTAAAGAACAAAAGCTTGTTGTTGCTTGTAGCCCTTAAAACACCAATCGGATGATCGATCACGTCACACGATTCCTACGCGACCCCGTGTGGGACATTTCATACGTTGTGTGTCTGTATACAGGATGTGCGTGCGCACAACAATTGTTCGTGTGTGTGTGTGTGTGTCCACGAGGAGGAAGATGAGGGTGATGATGGAGGGCGTTACCTGTTTCAGTCAGGGGGGGTTTCATGGTGAGTTGGTGAGTTTTCTTTGCTTTTTTTGTGTGTGTGTGTGTGTGTGTGTGTGTGTGTGTGTTGGGGGGTGCCTCAGTCTGCTGGGGGGGTCTCGGGTGTCATTTGATGATCTGAGGACAGTCGCTCCAGGCTTTGGCCTTCCGCTTGGCGAGCGCCAGCCAGGCCGGCTCCGTGGAGACCTGCTGCGGGTCGCCGGAGGGGAAGCGCTTGGTCACGGCGGGGGGCGACGGCGTGGAGTCGGCGATCTCGACTGACACAACACATCAAGAACAGGGTCACTTTCATAACTGACTTCAACACAAAAGGAAAAAACTTAAAAAGCTAAGAGGTGACGTTTGGTTTAGTTCGCCCAAAACAAATCTATGTAAAATGTAAAGTGTTGTAAAAACTATGTAAAAGTTATAAATATAAATTATTCACCTAAGAAAAATAGAAACTACCCGATTCTCACATTACAACCTTTCTCTCAACAAAATATTTCAGCTCATATATATATATATATATATATATATATGTGTGTGTGTGTGTGTGTGTGTGTATATATATATATATAATATATCTAATATATACATATATATATGTGTGTGTGTGTGTGTGTGTGTGTGTGTGTATATATATATATATAATATATCTAATATATTATATATATATATATATATATATATATATATATGTGTGTGTGTGTATGTATATATATAGTGGAATCCTTGGTGGCATTTAGAGACGGGTGGTGTAACTGCTCACCGGTGACGGAGCTCGGCAGAGTGTTGGCCTTCTTCAGGTGTTCTCGCCGCTCGAAGCGGCCCAGCAGGCTGTCGGGCCGCCGCGGCTCCTCTGGCGTCGGCGGTTTAAGGGGCGGGGCGCTGCTCCCTTTGCTCTCCGTGGGGCTCGGCGGCGCCACCTGCATGAGGAGGAAACGGCGTGAGAGGGAGCGAGGACGTGACGCGAGGACGCGCGTGCGCGGCGAGGACGTACGCTGTCCCTGTCTCGGGTCTGCTTCTCGGCCGCTTTGTTCTCCCGGTGGCTCCGCCGGTCCTCCCGGTTCTGCTGCTGCTCCCTGAAGCCCTTCTGCTTCTGCAGAGCCAGCGTGATCCACAAGGGCCCGGCCTCCTTCTCCTGCGCCTTGGAGCCGTCCAGCGAGTGCCTGCTCTGCAGCGAGGGTTTATCTGCGGGACATTTTGACGGATTAGTCTTGTCTCACTAATTAACACAATAAAAGACTTCATGTTCTAGTGTTCTTAGTCCTCCGTAGTGAACGGGGTCTGTGGACATGTGGATCGTAACACCAAGCAAAGGACTGACTGGTCATTAGGACACAGTTGTCATGGAAACAACGTGCCATCTTTCGGCGGCGAGGTTCCCCTCCCCCCCACTGACCTTTCTTGAGCTCCGTCTTCTGGTCCGTCTTCTCTCTCAAGGGGATGTTGATGGAGGGGAAGAAGGATCTCTTCTCCTTCGGCTCCTCCTCCCCTCGAACTTGACCTCGGTGCAACTGGGCGACCGCCGACGGTTCCTCGCTCCCGCCCGTCCTCTGGCCCGTGGCCTCCTGTGCCGCTTTGGGCAGCGGCGAGGGCGGAGGCGTGGGTGCCGCTCCGCAGGCCCTCGGCGACGCGGTCGGCCTCCGGTAGACGGGTGGCTTGGAGAGCACCTTCCCGGCCTCGCACGTTGATTTACCCAGTTTGGCCCGGGGGGGCGCGTGGGAGGCGGACGCGTGCGGTTGCTTTGCCCCCGCGGCGTCTTTCTGAGGCGACGTGGGACTGGTGGATTTGTCGGAAAAGACGGAGGAGGCGTCGGAGTCCGGCTCGATGGGGGTGAGCGGCGAGGGGACGCCGTCGAAGCTGTCCCCGGCGCTGTATCGCTTCTTCCTTTTCTCCGCAGACTGCTCGCTGTGGAAGCGCAGAGAGAAGTTGGTCCTCCTCAGCTTGATGCCGAACGGCGAAGGCATGTCCTCGCCGTCCTGGCCTTGGAACCCGGCCTCCTCTCCGCCCTCGGACGCTTCAGCCTCCGATGGCTCCGCCTCCGGGTTGGCTCCGGGGCTCGGGACCAGGAAGGAGGGCAGGTCTTTGGCGAACATGCACCCGTCGGAGCCTCGCTCCGCGATGCGCACGCTTTTGCTCGTCGTGCTCCGGGGTTTGCTGGTCGGACCCGGCGAGGCGGCGGCGGGGCTGTCTGACGGATCAGCTTCCCGACCCGCCTCCTTCTCGTCGGCACCGAACACCTCGGAGTTCCTGTTCGAATCTCCGAACTTCTTCTTTGCAGGGGTGATGGAGAACTTGGCGCTGGCAGACATGGTCTTCCTGAGGTGCGTGTGGGGGGACGCCGCCGGGTCTTCCCCGCCGGGCTGGTTCTTGCTCGGTTCCGGGTACTCGTCGTACTTCCCCTCCTCCACCCCCTTGAATATCTTGGACCGGATGCTGGCCCATTCGGCGAGGACGGACTGGTCCGTGGAGAGCGAGGACTCATTGAGCGACTTGGTTTTGCCGGACTTGCGGTCCGGCGAGGTCTTGCTCGGCGGCGTCCCCTGCGCCTTCCTGTCGTCGCCCAGGCCCAGCAGGGACATGCAGGCCGAGTCTCGGATCTGGTCCAGGTTGACCGCCGTGCCGCAGAGCTGGGCGCCCGTCACCAGGATGGCAGTGTGGGGGACGTACGGGGACGTCGGCAGGTTGGGGACTCCGGTCCGTCGCAGGAGGACGAGGCCTTGCTGCTGTCTAGCTGCTCGGACAGGGTTCTGCTTGGTGGGGCGGACGCCGGCGTGACGGGCGTCAGGTGGACCTTCTGGAACAGAATCTGTTTCTCCCCGGAGGAGACCTTGAAGGAGAAAGGCCTCTGTCGCTCCTCCATCTCCCTCCAGCGCTGCTCCTCCTGCTCCTTCCTCATCCTCTCCTCTGCCGCCGCTGTTTCAATCTCCTGCAACCTCCGCTTCTCCGCTTGCTCCTCTCTCTTCCTGTCCTCCTCCTCCTCTCTTAGCTTCTTCTTCCTCTCAACCTCAAGCTGCCTCCTCGCCTCGTCTTCCTCCTCTCGTTGTTTCCTCTTCTGCTCTTCCAGCTGTCTCCTCTGTTCCTCCTCCCGCATCCTCCTCCTCCTCCTCCTCCTCCTCCTCTCCTCCTCCTCCTCCCGCATCCTCCTCTCCTCCTCCTCCTCCTCTCCTCCTCCTCCTCCTCCCATCCTCCTCTCCTCTTCCTCCTCCCGCATCCTCCTCTCGGCCTCCTCCCTCTGTTTACGACACCTCTCCTCCTCGAGCCTCAGCTCCTCTGCTGCTCTCTTCCTCCGCTCCTCTTCCTCCAGCTCCCTCCTCTCCTCCTCGTGGAGCATCTCTGGGGAGCGCTGGTCCTCGGGTTCCTCTCGCACCACGCCGGGAATCGAACCCTCCTGGACGTCCTGGAAAGGAGGAGACATGAAGTTGGATCAATGTGTATTAAATCTACAGAAACCCGCTGAGGCGGCTCACCTGTGTGAAGCGCAGGTGTTTCCGGGACAACCTCTGGTTCTTGGGTTTGACGGACAGCTTGTGTCTGGCGGCGGTGTTGTCCAGGCGGGGGGCCGCCTGCGGGACGGCGTCCAGGTTGATGGACTCAATGGTGCCAGTGGGAGGGAGGACACGCCTGGACCTCGGGGACTTTACCGGCGTGCTGGGTGGTCCGGCTTGATGGACCTGCTGGTTATGAAGAGAAGTACGTCCTTTTTCACAAAATACTTATATGCAACATCTTCACCTGCAGAACATAAACGTCAACATGGGAGCGAGAAATCTGCAGAAGCAAATGGACAAAGTAGGAAGTAAACTACATGAATCTCAAACGTGATCAATGCGTTTAGGTTAATGTGTTGTTACCTTTAGCTCTGCAGGTTCGGCTTCCATCTGGGCCGAGACCTTCAAGGGACTCTGGGGAACCTCTTCTTCATCGGAGCTTCCCTCATCTCCCTCACTTCTCCTCAGAGAAGGAGGCCTCTGACCGAACTTGATACCTTCAGCTATCTGCCGCTGTTTGAACAGAGAAGGCGGCGCGTTAGCAGAACAGGCGGGACGGACATCGCGTCGCCAAACCCCCCCACGAGGCTCACCTGCAGGTTCCTCACTTTATCGGAGACGTTTTCCTGGGACATGGCGAGATCCGGACCGGGCTCCGCCTCCGGGGTGAAGATGCTGTCGTGGGAGAGGGCTCGAGAACCGACGGGATTGGCCCCCCTGCGGAGCGGACCACAGTCTACGTCCGTAAATCACTTTCAGACACTGAAGGGCTTCTTTCCACCCGGCCGACGTCTGAGGGGCCGCTGAGCGATGACGGTCATCCACGTCATGAGCAACGCGCGCGGCTTTTATCGTGACAGAAATGACACACTGGAGTTAATCATCCCGGGCGGTTAATTACCTCAGATGTTGAGAGGACTCCTCGTCGTCGGCGGCGAATACGACTCCATTGCAAACCTCGCCGGTGGAGAAACTGGCTTTCAGCGGCGCTCCATCTAGCCGCCCCTCAGCCTCCGTCTTCTTCCTCCGCCCAAAGAGCCGTCTGAGGGGCTGGAAGCGGCCCGGTCGCCTCCGCTCTGCCGGCAGGAAGCAGAACGCGTGAGCGGGCGGCGCTGCTATCGCCTCGTGGATCTTTACGAGGGGCCCTCGTGCGAGATAGCGGGCGGGGCATCGGGGGCGTCGCTAGTAAAGCGCAATCAGTTTAGTCAGCAGGAAACAACAAGCCTAATGGCAGACGGAGTGAGAAGAACACCTGCACTTTATACTCATTCCTATTTAAAAAGGCTTTAGAGGATTCACAACAACATCATGACGTCATGTGACACTCGACCTGCAGTCTTTCAAGGATAACAAATCCACACGAGGCTGGCGTGCAAAACTGAAGGAGTCCGAGTGATTATTACAGAGTGACTCAGTTTTATCTCATTCAAGGCCAAAAGCCAAGACGATAAGATCGTAAAAGAATCAGAGACGTGTAAGAGGAGGAAGAGACTCAAGAGGACCACAAAGAGACTCAAGAGGACCACAAAGAGACTCAAGAGGACCACAAAGAGACTCAAGAGACGCAATATGATTCCAAAATGAATACGAAAAAAGTCTTAACAAAGAGACAAGAGCAACACAAAGAGGACTGTTGTGTGTCTTTGAGATCCTCCCCAATAAAACGCATTATGACACAACAGATGAAGGAATCAGGAAGCGACTTTTAGCTGATCGCTTTCTATTTGAGCCTCATCTTTCATGACGTCATAAAGTCCAAAGCTTCCTCAAGCGCGCTGACACGAGGTCACTGCAGACACACAAAACCACACAAACCTCTTGGCTCAGAGCGTCCGCTTCTGTCCGTGTGTACTTGTGTCTCTGTGTGTGTGTGTGTGTGTGTCTATGTGTGTGTGTGTGTGTGTGTGTGTGTGTGTGTGTACTTGAGGTCCCTTGTCTGAGGTTACATGGTTACTCGACCCCCCCGTGGGTATCGCTGTTGGAGCTATAAGTAGCAACCGGTGTGGGATGTCACTTTGCGTGTTGCACCAGGTGCATCTTGGGAAACGTTGCGGGGAGTTTATTACCCCCATAACCCGACTCTGAAGTGTGTTGTGTGGGCATGGGAGCCACGCTATGAAGAGGTTGTGTAAGTGTTAATAATTCTGTCTTCAACACTCATTACAAAGAGACACAAAACAACCACAAAGAGACACAATTAGAAGTTGTTCAGTAGAAACACATATAAATATGTATTTTATTGTGTGTCTGTGCAGGTTTGAGGCGCTCTGCATGCGTTTACTTTTCATCAACATTACTGTTATTAATCATCCGTCCTGTGGAGGTCTGTGACGTTAAAACAGAGGCAGTGATGTTGTGATGTGACACCGAGGCCGTTCTGCTCTGGTACAAAGCCCACAATGCACTGCTGCTGGTGCGCTCACTCCCTCATGCGTGAAACCAGAAAGGGCACTTTTTATTTCCCCCGCAGCACCGACGACTCAGCGGAGCGGCTGGTCCGGTTAGGGGGGCCAGGGGGGCTCGGGGGGCCCGGGGGGCCCGGGGGGGCTCCATCTGGTGAAGAGCAGCTGGCAGAACCTCTGCTTCTGACTACAAATCCAAATAAACCCAAAATAAAACAAAAAACTACGCAGCAGCTCGACGTTCCTCCTCATCGGGTTCATGGAACATCAAACATGTAAAACCACCGGAGACGCAGTAAGGGGGACGAGGGGGGCCGGGTTGCTACGGGCAACCGCCGCCTCGGCATAATGAGCGAAAAACAGGAAGCCGCTTCGTTTCGTTAGTTGACACTTCTAGCGAAGAGAGGAGAAGAAGTGAGAATCACAGCACGCCATGCTGCTCTTAAAGGGACAGTGTCTCTTTAAGAGGCCGCCTTCCGCTTTACCTGGGCCCTTGGCTTGGGTCACTTCTAACAGCTGGTCGTGCTTGGTGTTCGTGGCGTCCGTCGCCATGGTCACCGCACACCTGGGCGCAGCGAGAAGAAGGACGGATGCTGCTGCACCTCCCGGGGCGCCGAATCTACAGAGCGGAGCCGCGGTCGGACGCCATGTCTCGTTTGACTGTCTTTTTTTTTGCTAAAAAGCAAATAAAACAAAAACACTTGTGTTTGCTGGTTGTGAAGGTTCCACAGAACTCCGTCAGCCGTGTTGACTTGTTGACTGGTGACCTTCTGCTGCCAGCGACTTACACAATAAGCAGAGATGAGTCCGTGTTTAAAACCGCAACGGACCAGACGCACCGCGGCCGGGAGTCGGCGGTCAGCGCAGAGCCCCGGCGGCTAGGAGCTATTAAACATGTGGACAACCGCTGGAATGTTGAATGGAGGTAAACCTCTGGCTCTCCGCCCCGACGCTCGTAACGGTCATAAACACGGTTCATCATGTGGTGACCTTTGGCCTCTCCTCCAGATAAACCGATAGTGTATTCAGCTCGCCAGCTTTTAGTGTGGAGGGCTGACAGTGCCCGAGGGGAACACGCTGTCTCACTATGAGACAGCAGAAATAACCAGAAGAAAACCCACAAACCGCAGACCTGAACCACCGAGCGCCATGTGTGGTCGATAAGAAGAGAGAGAAGGGAGCCGTGCTGGATTTCAGCTGCACAACACTGCAGTAAAACCTCAGGGAACATCGATCCCCCCTGTTTTTTTTGTTTTGCACAAGGACTTCTTTACCCAGACAAGCGGAGGTGGGGGGCAAGTCAAAGCTTCATGTCTTAAAGCTGCATTCTGTGCAGTGACCAGCAGGGGGCGACTCCTCTGCTCCCATAGACGTCTATGAGGAAATGACTCTACTTCTCTGTAGTGACCAGCAGGGGCGACTCCTCTGCTCCCATAGACGTCTATGAGGAAATGACTCTACTTCTCTGTAGTGACCAGCAGGGGGCGACTCCTCTGCTCCCATAGACGTCTATGAGGAAATGACTCTACTTCTCTGCAGTGACCAGCAGGGGCGACTCCTCTGCTCCCATAGACGCGTCTATGAGGAAATGACTCTACTTCTCTGTAGTGACCAGCAGGGGGCGACTCCTCTGCTCCCATAGACGTCTATGAGGAAATGACTCCACTTCTCTGTAGTGACCAGCAGGGGGCGACTCCTCTGCTCCCATAGACGTCTATGAGGAAATGACTCTACTTCTCTGTAGTGACCAGCAGGGGGCGACTCCTCTGCTCCCATAGACGTCTATGAGGGAAATGACTCTACTTCTCTGTAGTGACCAGCAGGGGGCGACTCCTCTGCTCCCATAGACGTCTATGAGGAAATGACTCTACTTCTCTGTAGTGACCAGCAGGGGGCGACTCCTCTGCTCCCATAGACGTCTATGAGGAAATGACTCTACTTCTCTGTAGTGACCAGCAGGGGCGACTCCTCTGCTCCCATAGACGTCTATGAGGAAATGACTCTACTTCTCTGTAGTGACCAGCAGGGGGCTCCTCTGCTCCCATAGACGTCTATGAGGAAATGACTCTACTTCTCTGCAGTGACCAGCAGGGGCGACTCCTCTGCTCCCATAGACGTCTATGAGGAAATGACTCTACTTCTCTGTAGTGACCAGCAGGGGCGCTCCTCTGCTCCCATAGACGCGTCTATGAGGAAATGACTCTACTTCTCTGTAGTGACCAGCAGGGGCGACTCCTCTGCTCCCATAGACGTCTATGAGGAAATGACTCTACTTCTCTGTAGTGACCAGCAGGGGGCGACTCCTCTGCTCCCATGAACGTCTATGAGGAAATGACTCTACTTCTCTGTAGTGACCAGCAGGGGCGACTCCTCTGCTCCCATAGACGTCTATGACGTCTATGAGGAAATGACTCTACTTCTCTGTAGTGACCAGCAGGGGGCGACTCCTCTGCTCCCATAGACGTCTATGAGGAAATGACTCTACTTCTCTCTTGATTTTTTTCCCTCAGTAAACATTGTAAACACGAGTTTATGGTCTCAGTCTCTAGTTTCAAGTCTTCTTCAGCACATCATGATGTTCATTTAGTGAATTATAGTCCATTTAGAGTCAAACAGACCATAAAGCAGGGGATGCTTTAGGGCGGGGCTACACAATGATTGACAGGTCTCTACGCAGTCACGTATATTAATTTACACCTCCAGACAGACAGACTAAGGTCTCGATTTCTCTCCTCCGCAGCTTGAACAGCCTCTGGTTTCCATGGTAACATGTGGAAGCAGCACAGAGGCAAACAGTCCTCGTCCACCACAAAGCGACTCGACTGTACTTGTTGACGCTTGTTTCTCTCGATGCGTTTTGTTTCAACAAAGGAAGCAGCAGCGAGATATTACAAATATGGAGAATAAACATCCTGTGTGGTGAGTAACGCTGATCGATGCCAGAACTGTGAGTGTGAAGCAAGTCGTGACACGGTGCACGACTAATCCCCTCATTCCTATCCAGAGAACCTTATTCTTTGGTCTTATCTTTTATTACTCTTTAGTTACCTTTTTTGAATACTTTTTTCTGAGTTTCTGTTTCTACAGAACATTATAATTAGTAAAATACAAAAACAATCCCAATTTTTTTCAAAATTCCTACTCGGACACGATTGATTCAGTTATTTAAGACAAAAGACCAATTAGCATTGAAGCAAACATGAAAAGATACAATGTGTGTTTCTTGTCACAGTCAAAAGAACTCACAATAATGTTGCAATAGATAATTGCCGCCAGAAACCACCAGAGTATTGATATAAACGTATATATGTATTGAACTTCATTACATTTCTTTATATTATATAAATATTTGCACTTAAATTCGCTATGACGGTTTGCAGTAAAGCAGCAGTTTGATGTAGTAAAATTAGACATCTACATTATTTTGCATCTTTATGTCACATTCCTGTCAATCAGCGTGTAGCCCCGCCCTAAAGCCTCCCCTGCTTTATGATCTGTTTGACTCTAAATGGACCATCAGTCACTAAATGAACATCATGTTGTGTTGAAGAAGACTTGAAACTAGAGACTGAGACCATGAACTCATGTTTAAAATGTTCACTGAGGGAATAAATCCAGAGAGAAGTAGAGTCATTTCCTCATAGACGTCTATGGGAGCAGAGGAGTCGCCCCCTGCTGGTCACTACAGAGAAGTAGAGTCATTTCCTCATAGACGTCTATGGGAGCAGAGGAGTCGCCCCCTGCTGGTCACTACAGAGAAGTAGAGTCATTTCCTCATAGACGCAGCAGAGGAGTCGCCCCCTGCTGGTCACTACAGAGAAGTAGAGTCATTTCCTCATAGACGCCTATGGGAGCAGAGGAGTCGCCCCCTGCTGGTCACTACACAGAATGCAGCTTTAACACACGACGCATCACTTTTCTCACCTGTGTATGTCACATATTTAACAATATGCCCCCCCGCCCTCCTCTTGAGGTATTTCACTTTGCACCAAAAGCATTTACTATCCGACTATTCGACGTAAACATTCCTCAAGCCGCCGCACCGCAAAAAAAACTCCTTAGAGGTAGAAAACCTGCAGCCATCGGTGCAGCTATAAACACCACCTTCATGAATCATGGAGGGCCCTGGTCTCCGCTGCTTGTCCGCTCTCTAGACATCCACAAAGGATTTCAGAGCGGCACGCAGCACGGGTCACATGACCGGCGCTTTGTTTTCCACATCGGCCGACGGCTGCGTGGCAAAATACCCGACGCGGTTTTCCTCCACCCGCGTGAGCGCTTCACACCAAAACCACAGTTCTCTGGGCTAAACTACGTCACCTACCCCCCTTTCGGCCGGCTGGTGCGCGAGGCTTCTTCTGCGTGTGCGAGGCTCCCTGCGAGCGTGAGGCCGTTCCACCTGCCTGCTGCCGCTGTGGATCTAGGGCATCACCTGGAGTCAGGTGTCAGGCTCGGCGAGAGAGTGTGTGTGTGTGTTGTGTGTGTCGGGGTGAGTGACCACGTAAACACCCCTTGATTATTCTCGTACCAATGAAAATTGGACTTGATGCTCCGCAAGGCAGCGACAGACTTCAGGGATGAGAAACGTTGCCGTTGGCTGTTTGAGAGGAGCACATGTACAGTCTGGCGGGGGTCTCCTGTGTCTGTACCGAGGAGGCACAAAGTGACACTTTGTTAGCGGCCCACCAGAGAACAGAGTGGCATTCATCGTCTCCGACACAAAGGCGGCCGTTGTGCGGCTGACGCTAACGGAGTTAGCACGTGTCTGCTTATTCATTTTGTGGTGGTACACAGGGAGCGGTCGCAGAGCGTGAGTCGGCATTTCCCCCCCTGGTCTCTGAAGACCCCCCCCGAGGCCATAAACCCTGAACCTTCAAGGACTCACTGACATCACCTGTGAGACACTAAACGCTTCCAAGATACCAACGAGAGCATTTAGAAAGGTCACCTCTTTACTCCCTCTTCTCAAAGTTATCAGATGTGCTCATGTAACAACGTCAGTGAGCACAACGTAATAGTAATACGTTATAATAATAAATAAATAATAATAATCTCTGCTCACGGGTCATTTAATGTGCCTTCTTAAATCCCAAATGTTGCTGTGTAGATTAAAATAGCCAACTCCCATCAGTTCTGATGAGTGAAGTCAGAGCTTCATGCGTTAAAGCTGCATTCTCTGTAGTGACCAGCAGGGGGCGACTCCTCTGCTCCCATAGACGTCTATGAGGAAATGACTCTACTTCTCTGTAGTGACCAGCAGGGGCGACTCCTCTGCTCCCAGACGCCTCTGCTCTACCTCTGTAGTGAGCGGGGGCGACTCTCTGCTCCCATAGACGTCTATGAAAATGACTCTACTTCTCTGTAGTGACCAGCAGGGGGCGACTCCTCTGCTCCCATAGACGTCTATGAGGAAATGACTCTACTTCTCTGTAGTGACCAGCAGGGGGCGACTCCTCTGCTCCCATAGACGTCTATGAGGAAATGACTCTACTTCTCTGTAGTGACCAGCAGGGGCGACTCCTCTGCTCCCATAGACGTCTATGAGGAAATGACTCTACTTCTCTGTAGTGACCAGCAGGGGGCGACTCCTCTGCTCCCATAGACGTCTATGAGGAAATGACTCTACTTCTCTGTAGTGACCAGCAGGGGGCGACTCCTCTGCTCCCATAGACGTCTATGAGGAAATGACTCTACTTCTCTGTAGTGACCAGCAGGGGGCGACTCGTCTGCTCCCATAGACGTCTATGAGGAAATGACTCTACTTCTCTCTGGATTTATTCCCTCAGTAAACATTGTAAACACGAGTTTATGGTCTCAGTCTCTAGTTTCCAATCTTCTTCAATACAGCATGATGTTCATTTAGTGACTGATGGTCCATTTAGAGTCAAACAGGCCATAAAGCAGGGGACGCTTTAGGGCGGGGCTACACGCTGATTGACAGGTCAACACCAGAGACCTTGGTTGCAAAAAACGAGACAACATGGCGTAATCCAAGAGTCATTGTATAAACCAATGAGTGACAATGAGTGACATCACCATGACTACGTGCACTATACATTGTTATTGTGGATGAAAACGCTGACTTTCCACAGGTCACCTAAATGCCTCAGATCGCTGAAACCAACCTGGTTTTCGTTTTGTTTTAACAAATGAAAATGTGTTGAGCAGAAATGTGTGTTACGCCATCCAATGTTATTCGTCAAATACCTTGAGGAAAACCCCTCTGATACGGTTGAAATATCTAAATAATAGACACTGTATAAATTGTAATGGCTGTTATATAACATGCTGATTTATTTTTTATTTTATTTATGTTTAAATGAAATAAGTAACTGTATTTATTTTAAAATAAATAAAAGAGCGGCAGACAAAAGGTGTGTCTGGGTTCAAATCAAATCCACATTGAGTTTTTATGTGAGGTCAAAGGGCGTAAAATTGGTCCCATTAAAGGGAAGCTGTCAGTGTTAAACTCAGCAGCTGATATGAGATGCAAATGACGTCACCAAACATGGACAGCTGATCGATCGTAACGATCAGTGAAACGCTGTGGATTCCTCCAGCAGCCTCCTGCGCGCCTCCGGCACGAGCCCACCGAGCGCGCGGCACTCATTTAGGACATTTCAAATGAAGAAGCTCGGATTGATATGAACCGCTTCTGCTTTGTGCTGCACATGCGGCCTGCAGCACGCGGCCCGCGCGCGCTCCTCACGCTGACTCGCGCGCCGTGCGGGAGACCGTGAAGGATTCACGCCGTCGTGGATCGATACGCGGCCGCCGATGGCGCGCGCGGGCGCAGCTGTTAATTGGGGGGGGCGCGAGGAAAGAGAACAAAGAATGTGGCCTCCGCTTCTCGCGCAAACATCCAAACAGATTCACTCGCGCGCACAATCGATGCGCCTTATTTCACGTATTAATCTGCAGAGTGAATCCGGCCTGTTGACATCGAGGTTTTGCGCATTTCAAGTCGGATCAAAGTGGAACTGTCAGCCCATTTACAGCGCGCGCGCGCGCACGCACACGCACACACACGCACATCTGCAGGGATCGAGCGGGTCAATGAGGGACGATGGACGGAGACAAGGTCGTCGTGAGAAATGAAGAACAACAATAAAAGCAGAAATAAGAAGCAGCACCTTTCCGCGAGTCCTCCTCCCGGCGCGCGCAGACCCCCTTTGTGTGGCTGATGCTGCTGCTGATGGTGCCGGTGGTGCTGATGCGAGTGCACGACAGGGGAGAAGCCCGCACGTACGTACGTACGTACGTACGCACGCACGCACGCACACGCGCACAGCCAGTCCCAGCACAGCTGCACGCGCGCTAGACTGGGGTGGGTGGAGACGGGGGTGTAGACGGGAGGAGGGTGCGGCTGCGAGCGGCGCAGAACGCACGAGCTCCCCTCGGCGCGTCACGACGCGAGCGCGTTCCCGCCCGTCAGCGCCGTGCTGGTCATTCAAGAGGAGGATGAAGAACGAGCCCCGAGGAGGAGGAGGAGGAGGAGGAGGAGGAGGAAGAGGACAGTATCGGGATATTTCATATTGTTTTCTGATCATCTGGGTCCTTCTCCTCCTTCTCCTCCTGCTCCTCCTTCTCCTCCTTCTCCTCCTTGAGCCACGAGTTCTCTTCACAAAGGTCTCCTTCTATCATGATTCTATTTGACTTCATGTGTAAATACACGACCATCACACATTCTGGGTCTTCATTATCTGCATGTCGACTCTGGACCGGTCCACCAGAACTCATGCAGGTCCACTGAGAAGGTCAATGGGGAAGGTGGAGAAGAAGAATCTCCATCCATTCCACCCGTCCAAGGGAAGAGAAGATAAAGGAAGGATGGAATTTCTCGGATTCATATTTGGCTTTTGGACAGAATCATCTTCTACATCGTGTTTCCCTGAATCATGTGATCGGCCTTTTCTGACATTTTTATAGACGCGCAATTAATCATCTTAATTAATCAGAACATATCTGCAGATTAACTAACAATAAATAGATAATTGTTAGTTGCGAAAGACAAGTTTTCTAATAAAATGTTATCATGAATAAAACACAGTCGCTGCAGATCTGAGCGCACAACGTGTTCCAAAGAGCAAACACAGGTGTGATAATCTCTAAAACTCAGGTTGATGTTTTTAAACATTAGCTCTTTATTACCGGCATTAAAACATACTAACGCCCTTTGGACTCTTTTAAACACGTGCCAAGATTTAGAACGTTTTCAAACCAACTTCCGGGAAGTGTGCAAATGATTAATATCAGAATCTAGCAAAGTCCTAAATGTGTCGTAGATCTGATGACTTCTTTAGGACTTGAGTATTTGTTCACTCCAACTATATTTCCTCAGTGTTCACCGTACGTCCTCGGCTGGCGAGAGGTCCAGTGGGCCTTTGTGTGGAGCAAGTGATGAACAGGGTGGATGAGTGGTGATGCTGCTGCTCCTCCACCCGGAGCCAGGTGGTGTGTCTCTGACGGGAAATATAAGAACACAGCGGGTCTAAAATGGTCTTTCACTGCTGTGTGCAACTTTTACAACGTACCACACCTCAAGCGTCCTCCGAGGAATCTCAGTCTCCTCAAATATGGCTCAACGCGGAGGAACATGCAGAAGGCCCCAGCTGAACTACACTTCCCAGCTGGCATTGCGGTACTACAGGATCAAAGGACAAATGATCCTAAAATCACATTCTGCAAATATGTTAAATATATGCTAATATATATAACAAATATATACAATCAGCCGAACTAAAACCTTTCCTGAACGCACTACATATTAATCACAATAGTTTCACATGGAGGATTTGACTTATTTTTCAAAAAAACCTCTCTGAAAATGTACTCTATCTACTTAATTTGGCATTAGCTTCCTCAAATAGAAGATCAACTTTAATATGGATTAGTAGACGTACATAACGTACATTTAATACAAACATTTACATTAGTTTGAATCCGTTTTAAACGTGGAAGTGGTTTTATTCTGACAGTCTCCAGCCCCGGAAGTGAACGAGGCTCTCTTCTCTTTAAAAACGTGTATTCTATATACTTAAATCGTCTTTAGTGTGGACAAGATGAAGCTAATCCTTTTAAAACACGTCAGAGGTTGTAGACACGTTAACACTCGAATATTTTATCTGTCTATTTATATTTACAAGATTGGAGAAAAAAAAGCTTTTATTATGAAGCTCATCCGGAAACGGCTCGATCGACGCCGTCGTACGTGACGTCCCCTCGGCAGTCCGCTACGTGGTACGTCACCAACGGTTAGTCCGCTTTCAGCGACTCACCCACCGAACGGCAGCGAACGATGCCGCCCCGGCGGCACGACCCCGGCGCGAGGCGGAGCGGAGGCCCGGCGGCGCCCGGCGCGGCCCGCCGCGGCGGCTCCGCGGTGCTCCCGTCGGTCCTCACGTTCCTGGTGATCGTGGCGTCCGGCGGCCTGCTGCTGATGATCGAGAAGGGGCTGCTGAGCGGCGTGGAGACGCCCCCGCCGCTCGGCGCCGGGAGGCGGCCGGACGACGCGCGGCGGACCGGGAGGCTCGCGCCCGCCGCCGACGACGTGGATTCGCAGGTACGAACGTTTTAGTCCACAAAAGCGCCGTGAAGAAAAGTTCTTAGGAGGCCTACAGACGGCTCCATTCCCAGCATGCACCTGGTTCGTCTTCCTGTCTCACCTGTGAAAAACGGACCTCATGTCCTACAGATGTTTTCACCAGGTGAGTAACACTGAACTGACGTGTACACGTTATGTCCAGGTCCTCCAGGAGATCCGCAACCGCACCATCAGGAGCGTGTGCGGCCAGAAGAGCATGCCGCAGGACGTGTGGTCCCTGAGCGCCCTGCAGAGGAGGACGCTGCTGCAGCACGTCCTGGTCAACGACCGCCACCGCTTCCTGTACTGCTACGTCCCCAAGGTGGCCTGCTCCAACTGGAAGCGGGTCCTCAAGGTGCTGAGCGGCGCCCTGGAGAGCGTGGACGTCAGCGTCAAGATGGACCACCGCAGCGACCTCCTCTTCCTGCACTCGCTGAAGCCCGAGGAGATCCGCCACCGCCTCCAGCACTACTTCAAGTTCATGTTCGTGCGCGAGCCCATGGAGCGCCTGCTCTCCGCCTACCGCAACAAGTTCGGGGAGATCGAGTCCTACCAGAGGAAGTACGGCGTGGAGATCGCCAGGCGATACAGGAAGCCTCCCGCCAAGGACGCGGCGGCGGCAGCGGCGACGAGGGGCGACGACGTCACCTTCGCCGAGTTCGTCCGCTACCTGCTGGACGAGGACGCCGAGCGCATGAACGAGCACTGGATGCCGATGTACAACCTGTGCCAGCCGTGCGCCGTGCGCTACGACTTCATCGGCTCCTACGAGCGGCTGGAGGCCGACGCCGAGCTGGTGCTGCGGCGCGTCGGGGCGCCGCCCGCCGTCCGCTTCCCGGAGCGCCAGGCGTGGTACAAGCCGGTCACCGCGGAGACGCTGCACTACTTCCTGTGCGGCCTCCCGCAGAGGCTGCTGAGGGAGCTGCTGCCCAAGTACATCCTGGACTTCTCCCTGTTCGCCTACGCGCTGCCCAACGCCACGGCCGCCCACTGCCGCCACTGAGGGGCCCCGGGGGGCCGCCCACTGAGGGGCCCCGCCCCACTGAGGGGCCGCTGAGGCTTTTATGTGGAGAACCTTTTTTAAAAACTGTTTTATACCGCTGAGTGTTTATAGCTGTTACACATTTCTACTCCAGATGTTTCCTGAACATTTTTTTAAAGAAAAAACGCAACAAACCACTAAAGCTTGAAATCCGCTGCAGACAAAGAACAAACAAACCAAACGTTTCCTTTTCTACGTTTTCCTGTTACAGCTCAGTGAGGTAAACTGTGGTTCTCTCCTTTTTCCTCAAACTGTTTTTACGTTGTAATAAAACACAAGTTCAATTTCTGTATCGCTTTATTACAAAAATAATTTAATAATTTAAACATTTAAAACACGCAGTTCAGTATTTGTTCAGACGTTGGAGCCTTTGAATCCAGGGAGTCGGACAGAAACAGTACAAATGTTGCCATTAAACACCTGCATGATTCCAGGTCCGTCTGTGTTTTTAATCCTTGAAGCTCACGCTTCTGAAACGAGGCAGGAAATGGATGTTTAAAACTTTAAAGGCTTTTTGATGAAATAAGGCACAAGTATTTATATAAAAAGCAGTTTATCAGGATAACCTCGGTTTGCCGAGGCCGCGAGCCCGAAGCCTCACCTGTCGGCGGGCCGGTCGGCGGAGCGGGTCGGGGTCCGCAGGATCGAGCGCTCGGGGGAAGTGTGAGAAGCGTCGTGGGACGACGAGAAGGAAACGCCCTGTCGACGCATCTCCTGCACGGCGCGCTCGCTGCACCGGAATCATCAATAAATACATTGTTACAAGACGTTTAAAAGAACATGAAATCCATCACGCAATCAGCTGGGTCCTGGTCACGTGGTCGGCTCACCGCTCAAAGCGCTCGCTGGTCAGCTGTCTCCTCAGGACGTCCATCTCCGTCTGCAGCTGGGACACGCTGGCGCGCAGCTGGGACGCCTCCCTGGAAAGCTCCACCCTGAGACCGTCCACACACACACACACACACACACACACACACGGTGGTCAGCTTCACGAGACAGACGTGGGAGTCTGGCGGCGTGAGTCTCCACGTCGGCTCCGTTTACGTTTTGCTGTCGGCGAGAGTCAGCCGGTCACGGAGGACCTTCAGCTCGGACTCCTTCTCGCTGGCCGTCAGGTGGGTTTGGAACTCCTTGTGCCGATTGGACGAGAGGAGTGTCTCCAGGTTGCGGACGGTCAGCCTCTCGCTGGTCAGCTGCTTTTTAATAAGCTCCGCCTCCGACCGAACGTCCTCCAGTTCTCCTGTGACCTAGAAACCGTGACGACGATGTTACAGAAAGCAGGTAGGAAACCTCCAGGAGGGGGCGCTGTGAGGAACTTTCATTTAGTGCAGACTCTGGCGCCCCCCGTGGACCAAAGTGGTAGTGCCTCCTCCCACCAGGGTCCCTTTAGAAAGCAGCAGAGTCTCACAGTCCTGGTTCACACAGAGGATCAGGACTACACAGACTGGTGCAGGAGCAGCTTCATGTGGTCTCACCCTCTCCAGGTCCATGCTCCTGGAGGTGAGCTGACGTACGGCGTGCTCCTTGTCGGCGTCCAGCTTGACGCACAGCTCCCTGACGGATGCCAGGTCGGAGAGGAGCTCCGCCTTCTCCTCCCGCGCTCCTCGCAGCTCCTCCTCCAGCCGGGACATCCCGCGCACCAGCGCCGACACCTGGGCCTCGTAGGCCTGCAGGGCCTGCGTGTGCTGGGGGAGGACGGCGTGTTATAATGTCATTAACACAGGCGGCGTGTTTCTGGACCCCCCCTCCCCGGGTCTCACCTGTTGGATCTCCCTCCCCTGGGAGCTGACGGTGTCGCGCAGGTGCCGGCGCTCGGCGTCCGAGGACTGCAGCTCCAGGCGGATGGAGCTGTTGAAGCCTTCGGCCTGCTGCAGCTTGTGCTCCTGCTCCTCCACCTCCGAGTGGGCCATCCTGAATCGCTCCAGCAGGTCCCTGTTCTCCTGCTCCTGTGGGGGCACCAAGCCATCAATACAGGGAGGGGGGAGGTGCAAAGGACGACATATCTGCTGTGTAGGAGACCGTTCTTCTCGCCTTCGTGTTCATCAGCTTCTCTATTCGGGACACTTCAGAAATGTAAGAGTGGACCCTCATCTTCAGCTCATCCTTCTCGTGCAGCGCCTCCTCCATCTCCACGTGCACGGCCTGCACAAACACAGCAGGAGGTTCACTCCTCCCATCACATCACATGTCATGTAGCTGACGCTTTTATCCACAGGAGATGTCCTGATGTCTTCAGAGACCTCCTTCCACCGTTTAGGAGCAGGACAGCAGAGAGTGGAGATCTAGTGGAGTGTTTTGCTCTCAGCGAGGAGGAACGAGCGGCTTCTCTTGGTACACGAGCAGCAGAGTTCGCCCTCTATTCCCACGCGTGGCACCTACTTGGTTCTCTCTGGTCATGGTAGCCAGGTCGTCTTGCAGCCGGCGGTTCTCTCTCACGCTGATGTCTTTGTCTCGCCGGAGTCCGGCCAGCTCCTCGTGACCCGCGTCCAGCTGCCTCCTCATGCTGGCGATCTCCCTCTCGCGGCCGAGCAGCGCCCCCTGCAGCTGGCTGAAGGGTCACAGCGTTACCGCCGGGCCCCGGTGGGGCAGAGGGTCGCGGCTTTAGGAGCACGGTACTCACGCTAGGGAGGCGTCCATGTGTGTGACGGCGAGCCTCGCGTCTCTGAGGGCCTGCTCCTGTGTGGACACAGCGGCGTTACGCCTCGTTAGGAGATGTCTTCTAGTCTTTAATCTTAACCCAATTCTCAGTGTTCCACATGTGACTGAAGGGGTTATTAGTCGTTATTCCACTAAAGGACGAGACATTTCCAGCGTTTGGGTTCATTTTCATAACATTTACACCTTTTGTTTCCCTGAGCAGCAACTAAAAATTGTAGTGAAAAGTCTTTAACTTATGTGACAATACTGACTTGATTTGACAACAAGTCATGAAGCGTCACATTAACTGTTCGTCTGCACAGAGAGGAGCCGCGGCCCCGTGAGGAGGAGACATCGTAGACACGGCAGAGGACAAATGGGAAAGTCCTTTAACCATCTGGGTGAGGCCGGTCGGCGGTCGCTACCTTTTTAGAGAGCTCCTCCTGGAGAGCCACCAGTCTCTCCGTCTTCTCATCCACCTCGTCCTGCAAAGCGTCCTTCTCTCTGTCCAGAGCGGACAAAGACCTCTGGAGAGCAGCCACGTCCTCTTTGTGCTCGGAGCCCTGCTGACTCAGCTCCCCTGTGAGACCCAACGGAAATCCATCCAACGGCCCCGAAGCAAAAGGACTGCGAGTGGGCGACCGACAGCACACTTACGCGTCGCCTCCTCCAGCTGCCGGATGTGCTGACGTGCAGCAAGCAGCTCGTTGGCCTTCACAGAGAGCCGGCGCTGAGTGTCAGACAGCGAGTGCTCCATCTGCTCCTGCAGCAGCCTACACACACACACACACACACACACACACACACACACACACACACACACAATCACATTATTGACTTTCTAAGATCTGAGGTCACACCGTTGGTCCTCTGTTTCTCTTTGTTTGGATCCATAAAGATCTTCTGGTGGTGAGCAGCTCCAAAGCTTCGTCCTCTAACGTCTGGTATGCAGCAGGCGATGACGATGATGATGATGATGATGATGGATTCCAGCCTGTGTGTTCACCCGCTCGCTCCTTCAACAAATGCTCACGACGCTTTGCCTCCAACACAAACCTCAGCGCGTCGGTCTCGGCCCTCTGATGGGAAACCTCCTCTGCGTTCTGGACCACAGCGGCAGAGCGAAGCCTCAGCTCCTCCTCGGCAGCCTCCCTGTTCTCCTTCAGCCGACACACCTGGGACCTCAGCTCCAGTCTCTCCCGCTCCAGCTTCCCCCCCGGAGGACAGAGGAAACAGAAGAGACAGCCGCCGTTGTGACCACATGCGCAACGTTAACACAAAGACCTGATTATCATTATGACGCATTCGTTAAAGGCTCACGCTCTTCACGGCGTCCTCCAGGTCCCTCCTCTCCTCCTGCAACACATTCCAGCCACAACAACCGGTTTACGGGGTCTCTGAGCATCTGATCACGGCTTTCACAACCAATTCATCTGCACATGTTGTCACTACTGTTATTGCATATGTAGAGTTATAAGTGTTGGTCAAGGCGCCGTTAGATCGGTCTGACATTAAAATTCGTATATCAAAGCTCCGAACTACTAATGTCTTAAACTGATGGTTCATTTAACACCTCAGAAGATACTGAAACATGTCTAATAGCAAAGGTGTTGAAGCAAGAAGCAGCTAATCTCTGCGTCCCGCCGCTACCTGCTCACTGAGTCCATGACGCTTTCGGCTACAAGCTCACCAGCAGCGCGCCGCGCAGAACTCACCCTTCCTCTCTCTGCTTCTGTGGTCATCTGCTGGATTCTGCTCTCGGCTCGCTTCACCTCCTGCTGCAGCGTCAGCAGGTCAGCTGACCCGTCCGCTCCACCGGCCCGCTGCAGGTCCTCTTGAGCCTGAAGGGACAGAGAACGAGACACACTGGGTCCTCAGAAGGAGCTGAGCGGCTTCCCGGCCGGCGGGGGTCCCGTTCCTGCGGCTCACCCGTCTCCAGAGGGCTTTGAAGCGGTCTCTCTCGGAGCTGAGGCCCTTCACCTTGTTCTGGATGTCCTCCATGTGCTCCTCAAAGTCCAGCAGAGCCGCCTTCAGCTCGTTGCGTTCCTTCACCAAGCGGAGCAGCTCCGTCTCTGCGGCGCCGCCCTGAGAGCGGACGGCATTGACCACTTAGAATCTCCTTTGAGAGGATCCAACCCGACGGCACGTTTCAACTACGCGTCCCGGTGTCGTACCGCTTTGGGCCGAGGACTCCGGCCCCTCACCGGGCTCCGACTGGGGCTCGAGTCCGGCCCCCCGGCCCCTCGGGCTGTCCTGTAGCGCTCGGCCTCCTGCCGGTAGCGGTCCCTCTCCTCCTCCAGGCTCTTGACGAAGGCATCAAGACGCGACGGGGAGCGCTCCCTTCCACAAACGCCGTGCTTGGCCCGCATGGACTCCAGCTCCAGGACCAGGTCTTTGTCTGGGGGGTCAGAGAAACAGCCCAATGCGCTCCATTCACAATGCTGCAGCGTGTTTCGTGTTCATGTATTCTGCACAGCGGCAGATAAAAGACCAATAATCCAATGAATCCCCGTTTTTTAATTCAGGGTTACGCTCTGTCCGTTTCCTTTTTTTGCCTTAATTCAAAAACCTCAATAGAAGGTTTGAGTCGGTCCAGGCCTCTACGCTACTGTCACGATGTTAATAATTACTCACCAGCTGCCATCATGTTCTCCATTTTGTCCTTCAGCCGCAGTTTCTCCTCCTCCAGGAAGTTCACCAGTCCCTCCATCTTCTCCTTCTGCTCTCTGAGGTCCAGCAGCTCATCTCTGAGACGGTCTTTTTCAAAGTCGCCTTCGGACTGCTCCTGGATTTCACCAAAAACAGCAGATTATGTTTTCAGCTTGTGCAACACCACCGTTCACTGGAGAATGAGCAGAGGAACTAAAAAGGTTTCCCCTACACACCCGTCTCAGTGTTGAGATGATTTCCTCCAGGTCCTCGATGGTTCTCTGTTGCCTTTGAATCGCTTTCTGTTGAGGTTTGTTTTTGTTTATTCACTTGTACTGACAGTGTGTGTAGATAATAAGGTAGTGTTTGTTTGTACGGTAAAGGCAGAAGGAATATGCGTTCCTACTTTGCTTTCTTGCAGCTCCACGTCGGCGGCCTCCAGCACGTGCTCCTTGTCCGTCTCCAGCCGCTGGGCCAAGTCGTCCACGTGGCGTCAGCTCCTCGCACAGCTCCAGGTTCTTCAAGGACAGATTGGCCACTTCGGTGGAGGCGTCCTCCTTTTTCTGCTGCAGCGCGTCGACCTTCTGATCCAGAGTCCTGTTGGTCTCCTGCAGGTATTCGATCTGCAGAACGCAAAGCAGCAGCAGCAGGGGGTCAGCGGGCTCCAGACCACCACGGGGCCCCTTTTCTCCAGAGGAGCCGAGTCCACCGAGCAGCTCGTATCGCAGAAACACACGTCCACACGCCGTGGGGGGGGGCTGCTTGCCTGAAGGTTGAGATGCGCAATCATCTTCTCGTTGCTGATGTTCTGGGCCTCGAGGGAAATGACATCGTGAGGCCGTCCTCCACGAAGAGCGCGGCTCATGCGCTCAATCTCTTTGTCCCGCTCCTCCACCTAAAAGAGCTCAGAAATAAATAACATACAAACAACATTTAACATGTCACGTGTTAAATGTTTCCACTTTCAACTCATGCCTCACCTGCGTGTTTAAGTGTTTTATAAACTCTTGAGCGTTTTCCAGGTCTAGTTTGACCTTTATGATGTCATCCTGCAGCTCCTGGATCCTGCACACGAACAATTAAGAGTCATGCAAATACCAACATCTCACATGTCACCCGGGTGGCGACCGGCTGTCCCAATAACACAATAATAACAACACAGCTCGCCCGCCACATTAAAGCAAACAGACCTTCCATCGGCCATGTGCAGCAGGTCGGCTATGTACGGGTCATCGGGCTGCGAGGCGGGATAGGCCGATGTGGAGGAGCGAGGTGTGAGCTCATCGATCTGCATCCTTTGCCGTCTGAACGGGATGCTGCGCTTCTTCCCACCTGAGAGCGAGAGAGGGTCCGTCCTTCAGTTCGCTTTGGTTTCTCTTTACAATCGTTTTTTATTTGCACAATTAAAAAATAATTAACCAACATAACACAGATAGATAATTGCACGGCGTAGGGAGCCTCCACCTAAATGATGTGGAACGAGAACCCAATGGCGATAATACATAAGAAAGCAATTACACAGCAGCAATGATATGTTATTTGAAAGCCCTATGAAACATTTTCTGTTGGGAGGGAAAAGCCATTCTATAAATATTGTTGTCATGGAGCTGCGGTCAGACTTTACCTGGCGTCTGCACCACGGCTTGCATGTTCTTCTCCTGCAGCTGTTGGATGCGCTCAGCTTTCGCCTTGCTGTCCTTCTCCAAGCAGCGAACTTTGTGCACATACTGGTTATTTAAAAACTTCAGGTCAGACGCCTCGTGGCCCAGTTTCCTGATGTGGGTCTTCAGCTCTTAAACAAGACGAGATCGCGTGGGGTCATCAGACCAGCTCGGTGTGGGTCGAGGATGTGAGGGAACCTGACAGGATACCGGTCATCGCGGCTTACCTCTGCCGACTCGATCCTTCTCCTCCTTCAGCTTGAGAAGTTCCAGGTGCAGCTGGTTGTTCTCCCGGACCACTCGGGCGTTCTCCGCCCTGTACGGCTCCAGAAGGGCGTCGAAGGTTCGGGTTTCTTCCTCGGTTTTGCCCGCTGACAGCTTGGTGTTGCGCAGGCTTTCCGTCGTGTGGATCAGGTCACTGTAACAGCAGGAAAACACGTCGGAGGAACATCTCAGCATCGGTAAGAGATCGTTTTATAAAGGTTTTACGTTATTAAGAATATTGTTTACTCTTTAAACTCATCTATGTTTTCTTCCAAGACACCAGTCTCCATTAAAGAAACCTGACAGAACACAGAGTCACTGGCGCCTCTTGATCCATGAGTTGTGTGTTTTACCGACTTTATTCCTCCGATGGAGGCAGAAGAGCAACTTTAACCTCACAATGTCCCGTGAGGTTAAAGTGTGGCAGCAGGTGCAGCCAGGTGAAGGTCTCACCTGAACAGCTTCTCCACCAGCGGCAGTGACTCGATGCCCAGCGGGTGTCGGTAGCCCAGCTGGTCCAGACGCTTCCGCAGACTCACGAACTTCCTCTCGGCGTTGTTGTTCATGTTGGCGGCGCTCAGCGAGCGACCAGCAGCCGCTTGTTTTAACACATTATTAACTTATTAACACAATAAGCGCTTCACTAACCCTACTCTCAAATGTGGAGGAATATTTAAAACCAAACCAAGAAGTATGAAACTAACTTATCTAGCTAACTAGCTCATGCTAACTAGCAGCTTACTATTACGGTTTATTATTAGGTAAGGTGATGGCATAATGTAGCTAGCGTATAGGCTAATGGGCTAATAGTGCTACGCTGCGTTACTTAACGAAAGAGCTAACTAACGTTAGCACAACTTAGCTAACCTAGCTAACGTCAACGTACCGTGATCGCAGGGACCGTTTGCGGGACTAACGGCTCTGCATAACCGACGTAAACGTCTCTCCCGGGGTCAATGCCTCGCGCGGGACTCCGTCGGGCGTTTACACGTTGTCCTCCGTTAATGTTTGATAGTCAACAACGCGTTTGGGTTGACATGTTTTCTTTCGCGGTACCGGGGTTTGAAAAGAGCGCCGGCGGCCCGCGGCCCGTCACCATGGAAGCGCCGCGGCGGGGGTTAGCGCGTTTTGCAAGCCGGCGTTGGCCGAGCAGCCAACGGAGGGCGGGGTCAGGCCACAAACGTTGAAGTAAATAGTCGATAAATACCCATATTCAACACAGCACCACAGAGATAGATTGGCGGCGGCAAGTTTATTATGTACATATGGCATAAAGAATAATATAACGAAAATATATTTAGAGCGGGTCTGTTGAATTGCAAAGAAACCAACTCTCACGTACACACAATGTGGAAGTCTGCAGGTACAAATCCATTTCATTAGAATACACTGACACACAGATGAAATGTTCATTGTCCAAAAACAAAACAACAACAACAGTACAAGATAGTTAGTGAGTAAGTAGAGATCATCGGTGATCGACGTGAGGCGGGAGGGAATCCCTCCTGGAGAACGTGCAGATCAGTGGGACTGAGCAATGCTGGAGAAGTACTCCAACATGTCCCTGATGGTGAACTCCATGGTGATTCCAGACCCAGGGTAGCATCTGCCGATCAGGTCCTCAAAGTGCTTGTACTGACGGATGAACTCGTCCTGCATAGAGTGCCACACCACCTGGTGGAGCGAATCGGCTGGTTAAGGGAGGAGGCAGCGCGAGCAGCAACAAACACACTGTCTTTTTAACCGCTCACCTGCAGCAGACTTTCCTCTTCGCACAGATGCTTGTCAACCTTCTTGTAGAGGTTGTCGAGTCCCTTTTTCACCTCCTTGCCGGGATACTCCTTGATGACTTTACGCAGCTCCTGCTTGTTGAAGGCCAGCTGGTAGCTCACCTCCTCCTCGCGGACGCCCTGAGCCACGCGGGCCTCGACTCCTTCGAAGAAATGCTGCAGGCACACGACAGGTTAGCAGCCGCGACGCTTCCAATACAAACCGTCTGTGAGGTTCATGCATGTGAACACGAAGGCTCACGCAGACTTACATTGAGCTTTTCGAGCGGCTGGCCCAGGGAGTTGATCACGTAGGACTGCAGGTGGTCGGTGTATTTGTGCTTGGCCTCTCGCCGCTCTGGGTCCAGGCAGGAGATCTTCAGGCGCGACAGCGTGGAGAAGATGTGGTGGAAGTTCTCCATCATCACAACGTCCCGCGGCGTTTTCTGGCTTTCGTTGGCGACCTTCTCCACTGGGAAAAGAAGCCACGGTCAATATCCACCCTTCTCCGGCCAACCAAGCACACAGCTCAGCCTCACCATTCATGAAGACGGCCCTGATGAGTTTCACGTAAGCTTTGTCCAGGTCTCCTCGGCGCTCAGCGTTACGGAAGATGGTCTCGGCCAGCTCTGCAAACTCCTCGAACCCGGTGACGAAAAGGAGGATTCCCACTTTGCTTTTCTTAGAAATCTTCACTTCCTCCATCTGTCTGATCTGAGCCGACTGGGGGGGAGAAACACGGCGCATTGATACAATACAATATGCAAAAGGCACAGCTCACCCCCGAAATCACAAAGGTTTATGGTCTCAGTCTCTAGTTTCAAGTCTCCTTCAACGCAGCATGATGTTCATTTAGTGACTGATGGTCCATTTGTAGTCAAACAGACCATAAAGCAGGGCACGCTTTGGGGAGGGGCTTACTGTGATTGACACGTCTCAAACAGAGACCACCATATTTCCGACACTGGAGATTCATAAACAAGCCAACAGGAAACGTTTGGGGTGAACCGTCCCTTTAACCAGAAACCTTTAGCCGTACTCACAATGCATTTGTCAAAGTTCCTCTTGACGGTGACCAGCACGTTGCCCAGGGTGGTGCTGAGGTAAGAGGCCGGGTCGACGTTCTCGGCCGTCCACACGTGGTGACTCATCTTCACCAGCATGTACAGAGAGTTGAAGCTGTCGATCTTGTCGCCCAAAGCGATGAGGCTGTTGAGCTCCGTCTCGATGCTCTGAAAGATCTTGTTCATCATCACCCGCACGACGTCCTTCCTGAGGCAGAGCACGCGGTGAAACAGAGAGAGGGTGGATTTGACGCATGTGAACGTGATGGCGTTGTATCAAAAGGTCCTTGGTCGGGGCGGAGCTGACTCACTCGGAGGAGAGAGACTGCCTGTGTTCGGCCTGGGGAGGGATCCTCGACGCGGTGCCTCCGTCCACATCCTCCGGCTCAGGCTGTCAACGCGAGCAACAGAAAGCATGACGGATCCAAACCAGCGCTCTCCTTTCGCTGTGCTTCCGGCGGGGACGTAGACTCACCTGAGCGAGAGGCGGCACCACCGCCGGGTGCTGCTGCAGCTTGAAGAACTTGCTGATGAAGTCCTGCTCGGCGAGACACAGCGGCTCCAGCTCACTGAGGACCTGCTCGAAGATCTGCGGGAGACAAACGTCCTCTCTCAGCACAGAGCGCCACGCGTACGCGCAGGAAACACGCCGTTTCTCGCGAGCGACCGAATCATTGGTTTAATAAACCAACAGACCAAACCAAACCATCGGTGTGTCACCTTGTCAAACTTGGTCCTGTCGGCGACGTCCAGGTCCGAGGCGGACATGTTGCCCATGTCGAGCAGCGAGGAGGACTGGGAGCGCCGGCTGTTGGCGCCCTGCACGGTCAGCTTGTTCAGGCTCGAGGTCGAGCCCGTCAGCTTACCGGAGCTGCCGTGGAGGCCTAACGCGGCACAGCGGGGGGGGATGGTATTATTTCAACCAACTAAAGGGTAAAACAATCATACAGTGTCTCGGACAGCAGCCGTTAGCTGGTTTCCTTTAGCGCGGCTACGTGAGGCACGGCGCTCGGGGCGGTCGTACTTACTCTCCGTTTCCTGTTTGAGTGCACTCTCTTTCCGCGGAAGCGTGGCTGCAGCCAGTTAGAAAAGGCGGCATCAGAGACAGAGACAGGTTAGAGGACATGCAGCATGGGGGGTGTTAGACGTACAGTCACATATATGCTGGCTCAGCTTCTGCTTTATCATTTGTCTTCAGCAGGAAGAAGCTGACGCAGAAGGCAGGAGGTTTATAGCATTACTGGAGTGACTGCAGGACGGGCCGCTCACTCTCAAGGGTCCAAACACGTCGCCTCTTACCGAACTTGCCCTTGGCCTCCTTGCTCGTGCCCGCCATCTTTATCTTGGCCACCTCGAAGAAGTCTTTGACCTCTCGTTCGTATAATCTGCTCATGTAGTCAACGTAGGTCTGCGGAGACAAACGATAAGAGCTGGAGATGTCACGTTTGTATTTGTATTTCTCCGGTTAGGATTCTTTTCCTGAAATGAAAGCCCACTGTCGCTCAAGCTTACAGTTGAGGTTTCTTCTGCAACAGCCACTGAACGTCTTTACTTCTCCATAGAGCACTTTTTCATATTTAAACTGTTGCCGTTACCACGGTAACCACAGCTGTGGCCAAAGCAACAAATATCTTTTAGATTATGAAGTTTTTAGTGGGAATAAAAAGTCTTAAATTCTCTCAGATCAAAAGCAGTTTATGAACCTCGTCAATATTTTATTTTCTTCTCCCAATTCACAACGATGTGGTCTACTAAGAGATGGTAGAAGGTGTGGCGGCTGCTGATCATGTGACAGTGTGTGTTTAGTCGTCTGACTGACCCTGGACAGGCCCTCGTACTTCTCCCGGTGGGTGTTCTTCAGCCACTCCATGAGCTTGGCGTAGCGCAGCAGGTCCCGGTGGAGGGGGCTGTGCTTGGGCAGGCTCATCTCCGTGTGCTGGGACAGCGTGGAGCTCTGGTCGTGGCCCTGGGGGGACGGGTGGGGGTGAAGAAGAGACTAAATGTTTGCGTCTCGTTCCATCTTCAGCCTCCATTCATTTGAAAAAACACGAGCACACTCGCCACACGAGGAGCAGTTAACTTTCACAAGCAAGGAACAACCTCGGCAGACAACACAAACCCTCCGTCCTCCCTCCCCCGGAGCAGGCAGGAGGGAGGAAGGACCCAAACACGCAGACAATAAGAGACGAAAGGAGCCTCTTAATGTCTCTGTGTTGGCCGATGAAGACGGAGGAAGACGAGCGGAGACCATTACGTGGATGCCGTTAGAAAACGTGTCCCATGCAGCAAATGATGAGAGATGTAGGCGTGAGAAGTGAAACCGTAGCAGCGTGATGTGGGGGGGCGGGTACTCACTGGAAGCGACAGACAGGAGGACCTATAGAACTGAGGGAGGGTCATTTTGAAGTGACTGAAGTGGTTGAACTGACACAGAAACAGAGAAGGATCAGAGTGGGATGATTCAGGCTGAGCACAACACAGAGAAGCCAAGAACAGGAAGGAAAGGACACAAGGAGAGAAGGAGGAGTCACAGCTGAACAGGAAGTGAGTGAAGTTGGGGACGGAGAGAGAGAATCAGATTCTCAAAAAAAAAAAAAGGTTCTACTCTTAATGTGCATCAACAGCTCGTTGAAATGCAGCGGGTGGCGATGGAAAGGACTTTAACTACTTTATTTGCTCAATTAGCAGCCGCATAAATGTCTCGGAGTGGAACCGCGTCTCCTCCTCTCACTGCTTCACTGATGCTTTGCAGGTATGTGTGGCTTCCTGTTACCTGGTGCACAAACACGTTGTTGAGGTGGTTGGTGAGGCGCCGGGCGAAGGTGTCCCTCAGCTCAGCGAACAGGAGCTGCTGCTGCGTCACGGCCGCCAGCTTGTCGTGGCCTCCGGAAAGGGAAAAGAGACACTGTGATAACCGCATCGGCCTTCGGAAGCATGTGGCAGTGAGATGGAATAAAGCCGTGGGTGCTGACCGGGCCGCAGGGCCACGTTCATGCACTGAGAGAGCGCCTCGGAAGCGTTGATGCAGGCCTCGATGCCTTTGGGGGAGGTCAGGTCCCCCTCCTGCAGCGCTCGGATGTGCCCCTTGGACAGGTCCATGTAGTTCTGCAGAGAGAAGAGGACAAACAATCCAGCTCAATTGACTGAAGGGAGGAGTTTCTCCTTATTCTGTTTGTGTCATTGGGCGACTTTACTGCTTCCAATGATTCGTTCAGATTCACCAGTCACACGATAACAGACAAAAACAAACTGACGGATTCAGAAGTAGAGCAGAAAGAGGTAAAATGACTCTTCTTGTCAATGGAATCTGGAGTGTTTGAAGAGAACAAAGATAACGGCTTCAAATATGCATTGTTCACCTAAACTAAAATACGGCCAGCAGAGCATCACTGTGCTCGGGTTCTGGTCCTCCTGAACCCACATCCATCCCTGAGTATCTACTCGTATGAACACGTGTCACAGCTCCTCACCACTAGGAACTGGATCTCGTCCAGCAGCTTGACGTTGTTGGAGTTGCTGATCTGGATGAGGCGGTTGCTCTGGGAGATCTGGTCCATCTGCTCCTTGACGCTCTGCAGCATCTCCTCGTAGCTGCTGAGCTTTCCCTCGATGGTGTCCACCTCGCCCAGCGCCTCGTCCAGCAGCTGCATCAGGATGTTGACCTGCTTCTCCGACGCCATGATGGACTGGATATTGGCCTTGAAGGGGTCGGAGCAGAAGACGACATCAGCAACGTATGAGATTGTGACGCCTTCAGCTGCGTCTTTACGCCCCACTCACCCCATCGAGGACCTGCAGCTCTCTGGAGAGCTGCTCGGCGAAGGCCTCCGCGTTGGAGACGGCGTACTCGCACATCTCCATCATGCCCTCGATGTCCTGCTCCTCGCGGGCGCTCAGCTCCTGGTAGTCGTCCAGGGCGTCCTCGTCGCCCCCGGCAACACTCTGACTCTCGCCGCTCGGCACGGACTCTGATCCCACAGACAAAGAGATGGAAACGCACACTGAAGACATGGTAGCACGTTTCCAACACGCGGGCCTTTCACACAGCTCGGGCTGAAATCCACCCGGGGCGGGACGACGGACACTTTCTACATAACTTGAACTCTTTTTAAAGATCAGCTGAATGCACTTCTTACGTTTGTTGTTGCAGATTTAAAATCTACACTGAAAATCAAATTAAAGTCAATCATCTGCACTCAACTGGAAAACATCCCACAGAGAACATCATTGAACCCATTGATGAGTTGTCACATGAGCTGAAGGTGGAATGGAGACGTAAAAAACAGCTCAAGTGAGGTAAAACGTGACCAAAATGTGTGTTATGATCATTGACAAACATGAATCATGCCCACCCGTATTGTCAGATAATTCACACAGGAGGAGCTTTAAGGGGGTGAGAGTCTCTAATGGGGATGGGGAGCGGGGGGTTGAGGTCATGATAGATAACAATGGAGAGGAGTGAGGAGGAGAGTTAAGTCCTACCAACCTTCCGCTTTAGGAAGTTCTGGCCAGAGAAAGTTTTAGAGAGAAAAATCGAGAATAAAAGAAGAATTTAACACCACAAGCCACAAAGAAGAGGTTGAATACTTTTCTATCACAAAAAACGTACTATTAATAAATCAATCAAAATCCATTCTCTCTCAGGGTACAACACACTATTGGTTTCAGAGGGAGATCACAGGGTCGTGCTACAGTAAAGACGGAGAGTTTCCACACCTTCCAGCAGCTGAGAACTGACATTCACAAACTCCACCTTCTTCCTCAGGTACCGCTGGTTCAGCTTCCAGATGCAGGAGATGAAGGAGTTCTTCTCGGCCGCGCTGCTGGCCACCCAGCGGTACACCTTCTCAAAGTGAAGGTCGAATTCGGGGTTTTCCTAAACGCGGAGAGGCCACATGAGAGCGTGTGAGCGCTGGATGGGGTTAATGGGCGGGGGTAAAAGAATAAATCCGCCCACCTTGCTGGCATCTTTGGCGTCTACCTCCATCAGATCTCGGAGCTCCCACGTCTGCTGCCGTTTGTAGAAGTCCCCTTTGTCGGATTTCTTCACCTTGACCACTTTCACCTGGACCGGCCTCTCCGTGGTGACTGGCACAACGACAGAGAGCGCGTCAGTACTTTCTCCTCCTCAGCATTCGCAGCCACTCAACGGGGTTTTCCGCTCACCCGTCGCACACAGGAAGCAGTTCTTCTTTTTCTTTCCCGCCTTGCAGACATTGACGATGCCGAGGAGGCGCTCGTCGTTGGGCGTGAAGATGTCCCTCTGGAGGGCGTGCTTGATGGCTGTCATGGCGGACGCTGCCGTACAGAACGCGGCGGGTATTTATGATGGTTGAAGAGTGAGAAACGCACATCCGTCAGACACGAACACACTCCTTTAGGTTGCATTTACACAATAGAAGGTCCTGAAGCTGGCTTGTATAGACGTGTGGATGGAACATGCGTTGCTGAGGGACGGAGCCTCCTACTTGGTTTGTGAAAATGCAAAGAAATTTCACTGCTTTTTACATCTAGACCACATTGGACCGGGACCACTTTACCTAGACTGGTAAGGTCTGGCTCTGGTCCGATCTAATCCAAGTTTGAACAATTTAACAATTGTGTGGTTTTGTCTGATCTCGGTGTAATGTGTAAAACTGGCATTGAGTATTTGGGTTAATGTTGACCCGGTATGTGTTATAGTGGTTTTCTTATCTGGAATTGGTCCAATGTGGTCTAGAAGTGGGGGAAAGCAGGGAAGCAGTCTTACTTTTAAGCATTTTTCCAAATATGAATCCATTGATTAAATAATCTTCCCGTCTGGGATAATCTGATTTTAATCTGGTTTTAATATTTTTACTTTATCTGGTTCTTTCACCAATGAAACAAGGGTGAGGCAAATAGAAACCACGTTTTAAAAGATCTTTAACCTCTCTAGAACAATTCAACCCATGTTTGAGCAGTCTAGGAATTATGTCTTTTGAAAGACGACTGGTTCAAGGTGAATTAAAGAGAACCCGTCTCCTTGGTGCTACGCTAAGGGCTACTAACGTTAGCATCGCAGGACACCAGAGGCCGGGGACTTTAGCTGACACTAACTTTAGCTCACATAACAACATTGACCACAGAGCGCACAACAGGACGCTTTATAAGCCGGCTAACTACGGATTTGAGATGAATAAGAACCCAGAGGAAGACCCGGAAATAAAAGCACTGTTGTCTTCTGTGTTTGCTAGTTAGATTAGCTAAACTAGCTGTTCGCTAACACCCCTGCTAGCTACGAGAGAGCTAAGCTAGCTTCTGTTAGCATCCGTTACGCAGAACAGGCAACGGTTTTATAATAATCTACAATGATTTTTGAAGAGGCATACTATGTGCATTCTAGGGGACATATTGTAACGTTATTAATGTAATGCTATCGCCCACCTTGCTTTTTCTGTCCACCGGCCTTCTCTTCCGGGTTCAGCTGTCACGTGACAGTGACAGTGTCAACATCCGCTCTGATGCCCCGCCTCCCACGCAGAGGCCACGTTTGAACACCAAATGTCTGCTGATCTCAAAAACATAGCGTTATTATTATTCTCACTTTATCAAGTGTAGGAACACTAAGCTCTTCTTTATATTTATTCTTATCTGTTTGAAACTTCACTCTAATAAACCAAAAGAAAGATTTGTGAGAAACATTTCGCCCTTTGTTGTTTATTCCTTTTTAAAGTATTGCTCCTCTGTTCTTGTCTGTGCATCATGATGAAAAAGTCACTGCGTATTTATTTGTTTCAATGAATAATCTATCATGCATGCCCTTATTGTTTTCAAACATTTTTTATAACACTATAAATTCTCTGTGAGAGCTTATGTGTTCAATAAAAAACAAAGGCCCAGGCGTCTTGATCCTGTAATTTCATACAAATATAATAGTCGTTATTCCTACTCTGCTCTCTTTTTACTTTATTTTCAGGCTCAGAGTCCTCGTGTCTTACTTCTTACATATTGTTTAATCAAATTACCATGCAGATAATCTGTTGTCCTAACGCAATAAAAGGCTAAAGTTAAAGTTTAGATTGAATAAACCATGTTTAGTGTATAAATTATGGGTTTAGGACACCAGGTGGCATCGTTAATCTGTCAGTTCTGTCCCTTTCCTCCTGTCTCGTCTCTGTTTGCCATCAGCGTGTCTCACGTCTTCCCGTCACAATGAAAGGGACTAACCGGCTTTGAATGTCCCCACCCAGAGAAGAAGAAGCAGAAGAAGAGTGAGCGGCGCCCGGAGGCCTCGCTGTCTCCTTGAAGTCGGTCTGCGGAGACAGGCTTGATTTCTCAGCCCGTCAACTCCTCCAATGTGTCCTCTGATTGACACTCACATGTGAGCGTCACGCCTCTCCTCCAGGAACACGCCGGGGACGAGGCTGAGGCGACGAGTTATGGCTTTAATACGGGAATGAACACAAAAGAAAGCGGCACGTTTATTATTCACCTTTTAACAGATTTCAACCGATTCTCACGGTTTGTTTTTAAATGGATGTTGCAGGATACGGTTTACGGTTTATTTATATATCATTATTATTCTGTTCCGTTTCCTTTACAAGATCAAGAGGTCCTTTCAAAAAAGACATTTTAAGATGTCTTCTTCATTTTAATCAGATTTGTGGGGTTTTATTAAGACAAACACAATAATATCTTAATACTTTACTTTTCCTTTAGTCAATAAACGTCTATCTGTCATGTTTCAGGTCATGTGTGACATGTGAACGCCGCACACATCCATGCACATTCATTATGAAACACGCACACACACACACACACACACACACACACACACACACACACGCAGCACCATTACCGTCCTCCACGTTGTGCATGATTCACCTGCTGTTTCCTCGTGGACGCGTTCTGTTCTTCAGAGGTCTGAAGCGTCGACGTTCACAACAAACACAAATGTACCAAAGTTTAAACCGGAAGCTTCGAGTCTCGTTTGAGTCGTGTTTTAATTCCCTCTGAGCTTCATTCCGACCGTCGCGTGAGACACGAGTGACTTTAACGGTGTTAGTGTCTCGTATTAAACAAATGTTTTCATATATAAATAAAGATATATATATATTAATATATATATATAAATAAAGATATATATAAATAAAGATATATATATATATATATATATATATATATATCTTTATTTTGAGAAACTTGAGAAGTAATAATTTGACATTACCAACGTGTCATTCTTGTCAGACATAAATAGTAACTTTTTAAATATTTATTTCGAAATTCTAACTACTTACTAGACGCTCGTTATTTAGGGTTAGTAAGTCACCGTTTTCAGAAACGAAGTGCGTGTTTTATGGAATGAAGTCGTGAGAGTGAGTGAGTTGTTCTGTGCTCAGCTCACCGAGCAGAACTATAAAGGACAAACATTCTTTTTCCCGCTAAACCGGGCGGCGTGTTCCCGCCCGCCTCAAAGCACACGCAGATGTGTGGGGGGTTTGGGGGGTTTGGGGGGGGATTCCATCTGTGTAATCTACGTCTGACATTAACTGGCTGATTAAAGGCCGAAAGCGTTTTCTATCTGTGTGAAATGTCGCTGTCTGGGTGGCATTCAGCGAAGCCCTTTGAGCAGCGGCGTTTTTCACACAACGAGCGGCGGATTAAATCTGGGATGGAGGCCGACCGGCGATGTGGCCTCGTGATGCACCGCAGCTTCCTGCCTCTTCTCACTGAAACGCAGCTTTAAAGACATTGGAACTCTTTGCTCGATGACATAAAACCTACGGAAGCTCATTAACGCCACAATGATGGAAAAAGAACAATCCTGCAATCATCATCACAATGAGATTCATCAAAATAATGAGTTAGTAACTCACATGTGAAACATAATCACATCATTTCCGCATACTGAGTCACTCCATTGAGAAAATCTAAATACCTTTTAGTCCATATCGTCCAGATACCAATTCCTCACATTATGATACTGACAGTAATTCTGTGTCGGGCAGGTGGAAGTTTACTTCAAAGTTTGGAGCCTTTTTGACTGGAAACTGAAATAAACCAGAAAGCCTCCTCACCTGGGAGACCTTCTTCTTCTTCTTCTCATCACACACCAGAGAAGAAGAACACGGCAGCACGGTCATGTGTGTGATTTTGTTTTAAAGTAATCAGCGTGTGTGTGTGTGAGCAGGTTGCTGTGCAATTGTTTGAGAGGTTTACGGGGGTAAAGAGAGGTGATTATTATGAAAGAAAATTAAATGGGAAATGTGGATGAAAACAAAGAAGAGATGATGACGACTTGGAAAAGTAGCTGAGAATAAAATGGAGCGAGCGAATGATCGGTGACGCGAGTCCAGCGATGAGTTGATGTCATTAAACAATACGAGCTCTCTTCATCACATTCATCGCTGCATTTCTCTGAATGTTTACATCTCCTTTAGGTGCTTTCACATTTATTTATTCCCTTTTCTTTTCTTCCCAACACACACTCAAGCTGCATTAATGTTCCTCTTCAAAAATGTACTTTATATGTTTTTCATGTAGCAACAGTGACACAGTGAACATTTATGAACGGTGCACAACACGTTTATTTTATATATACTACGTTTAATGTACGAGGTTGGACAAGAATATTAAGCTGGCATCAGCAGCCGGTTAGCTTAGCTTAGCACAAAGACTCTAAAGCTCACAACCAACACAGTAATACTTAATATATTACAATATTGTGCAAGTGTCCATTGCTTTAGTTTGACTCATTAAATTATAAAAATAGTAAAGGAGAGTCTCTCTAATAAGAAAATGTAAAGAAACTTACAGTGAAATAAAACATGACTACACAACTCATGTAGTGTGATTCCAACTAACAACAAACCTCGGGTTGTAAACACGGAAGTGAAAGTTATCACATTTAAAATCACTACATCTCGGGATCCTCAACAGTTCTATAATTAATCTTATTATTCACATGTAATATTTCCACAATATTCAGATCCAAAACAAGATAATAATGGTTAATAAACACGGAGTCACTGATCATGTGATCTCCACCAGGGAGCGACTTCCGTCTCATGCACACAAAACTAAATTAAGACATTAAAACGATTACCTGCAGGATGTGGAGACACGATGACTCCCACAGTTTGGAAAGAGGCGGTTTTATAACGTGAGTTTGTCTCTGCTCATCCGTCCATGAACATCAGTCAAAGTTTGCACATGAACATAATATGTGAGAGACGATGCTGAGCTTCATGACTTGTGCAGCGTTTGGGGACCTTTTTTTAAAGGTTTGATGGAATGAAGACGGAGCTCTGAGAGAAGAAGGAATGTAGAGTTATCGAATAAACAAACGGAACGTGTCTGGACTTCAAAGGTGCTGGTAGGACCTCTGAGGACCTGGGTCTACCCACGGGAGACTAGTCTCCGCTGGAGGACCTGGGTCTACCCACGGGAGACTAGTCTCCGCTGGAGGACCTGGGTCTACCCACGGGAGACTAGTCTCCGCTGGAGGACCTGGGTCTACCCACGGGAGACTAGTCTCCGCTGGAGGACCTGGGTCGAGGACCTGGGTCTACCCACGGGAGACTAGTCTCCGCTGGAGGACCTGGGTCTGCCCACGGGAGACTAGTCTCCGCTGGAGGACCTGGGTCTACCCACGGGAGGCTAGTCTCCGCTGGAGGACCTGGGTCTACCCACGGGAGGCTAGTCTCCGCTGGAGGACCTGGGTCTACCCACGGGAGACTAGTCTCCGCTGGAGGACCTGGGTCGGGAGACTAGTCTCCGCTGGAGGACCTGGGTCTACCACGGGAGACTAGTCGGGCTGAGGACCTGGGTCTAGGAGACTAGTCTCCGCTGGAGGACCTGGGTCTACCCACGGGAGACTAGTCTCCGCTGAGGACCCCTGTCTCCCACTGGAGGATCTGGGTCTACCCACGGGAGTCTCCGCTGGAGGAGTCTCTAGTCTCCGCTGGAGGACTAGTCTCCCGCTGGAGGACCTCCTGGGTCTACCCACGGGAGGCTCCGCTGGAGGATCTCTGCCCACGGGAGACTAGCTGGAGGATCTGGGTCTACCCACGGGAGGCTAGTCTCCGCTGGAGGATCTGGGTCTACCCACGGGAGACTAGTCTCCGCTGGAGGATCTGGGTCTACCCACGGGAGACTAGTCTCCGCTGGAGGACCTGGGTCAACCCACGGGAGACTAGTCTCCGCTGGACCTGGGTCAACCACGGGAGGCTAGTCTCCGCTGGAGGACCTGGGTCTACCCACGGGAGACTAGTCTCCCTGGCTGGGGAGACTAGTCTCCGGGAGGACCTGGGTCTACCCACGGGAGACTAGTCTCCGCTGGAGGACCTGGGTCGAGGACCTGGGTCTACCCACGGGAGACTAGTCTCCGCTGGAGGATCTGGGTCTACCCACGGGAGACTAGTCTCCGCTGGAGGACCTGGGTCTACCCACGGGAGACTAGTCTCCGCTGGAGGACCTGGGTCTACCCACGGGAGACTAGTCTCCGCTGGAGGACCTGGGTCAACCCACGGGAGACTAGTCTCCGTTGGAGGACCTGGGTCTACCCACGGGAGACTAGTCTCCGCTGGAGGACCTGGGTCTACCCACGGGAGACTAGTCTCCGCTGGAGGACCTGGGTCTACCCACGGGAGACTAGTCTCTGCTGGAGGACCTGGGTCGAGGACCTGGGTCTACCCACGGGAGACTAGTCTCCGCTGGAGGACCTGGGTCAACCCACGGGAGACTAGTCTCCGCTGGAGGACCTGGGTCTACCCATGGGAGACAAGTCTCCGCTGGAGGACCAGGGTCTACCCACGGGAGACAAGTCTCCGCTGGAGGACCTGGGTCTACCCACGGGAGACAAGTCTCCGCTGGAGGACCTGGGTCTACCCACGGGAGACAAGTCTCCGCTGGAGGACCTGGTCTACCCAAGTGGACTGGTCTGGTGAACCTGTCAACGATGACATCACAAAGAAGAACTGCGTAGAAACATCTTATTCTTCGTTTTATCTCGTCTAACTAAACGTATGCTAAGCTAACATAACCGGCTGCTGGTGGTGACCTTTCACTGAGTGTTCTTTTTGATCTTCAAAGAATTAAAGAAAGAAGAATTAGTTAAGAATTCTTAATAATAATAATAATAATTACTCAACATTAATGTCATTAAGTAAGTAGATTGACGCATAATTCTTATGCTGCGTTCACATCAAAAGTGAAGCGAATTATTCGCGCGAGTAGATTCCATGCAAAGTCAATGCACGTCTAGTCGTGAATGAGGCGAATTTTAAACGGCCGACACGAAAAAGCGAAAGACCCCAAGCGAATAAATCGAACCCGAACACAACACCGTCAGCGGTTCTGACGTTTGTGTAATTCACACAACAAATGAAGAGCAGAAATAGTGATTATTAATAGCTGAAACGATAACTGTCTCTTTGGAAAAAAGAAAAATATGAAGTGAAATAACCACAACTAGTCGGGCGACTAAACTCACACGAGTAAAGTGTCAACCTCGGATTTCTGACGGTCCTTAAATGCAACTCAAAGTTACAGAGAACAATAAAGACTATAATCCATCTTCAAGGTGCCACAGAGTATTAATTATACACAATAACCTTCCTCGACACCTTCGGGCTTAGACTCAAACAAACCAATTAGTCGACTCCATATTAAAAGAAAACCTCCAAAGGCCTCGACATTTCAGGACATCGTCACGGCGACGGGCCGAGGGGAGTCGAGTTAGCGGAGCCGCTGACCTCCTCTATTCATCATAAGAGAGAGAGATTAGCGTGGGAGGAGGACAAGGGTGGGGACGAGTGTGACGACTCCCTGGAATAATCATCAATGCACAGATCACGATCATCATCATAATATGCAGGAAGGAGAGCAAGTCCTGCAACAAGATCTGAGCAAAATAATGATGTCACACCATGACCTTTGCCGTCCCTCTGACTCCTCCCCCACAAGCGTGGAACCGCCCCCGCCCAGCAGGGGGGCGTCCAGCCTTAACGGCGTTTTACCTCCATCAGGACAGCCGGTGGACGCGTCTCCTGCCTGTTTGTCACAGATCTCATGAACACAAAGGCCGACTTATGAGAGAGGATGTTTCAGTAATGACCCATAATGACGCCCTCAAACAACCGAGGGGGATTTATATTGTGCTTAATAGTGCGAATGCGTGAACTATAACACAAAAAGTTACGATTAAGTCATGTTCCACAATTATCCTCATTACATGATTTAATGAACCGTTGCACCTGTCGTGTCCAAAGCCTTGAATTGAATACATTTACATAAAAATGATGGCTTTTCTTTCTGAAATAAGAGCACGATTCCTTCTTACACAATACCTTTTCAGCTCCACTGATACAAATGTAAATTCCATCTTCAATAAAGAACACGTTGGGTCTTTGCTTGATGAGCCCTGAATAATGAGTAAGATATTTCTATTACAGCCCCTGATCATTACAACGTGTCTCTAGTAACAACTTCATCATAACTATTGTGCAGAAATGTTTTCCTAATGAACTTTAGTCCACACAAAAAACTATTGGTATTATTACTGTTGTTTGCTTGATTTCATGTTATCGTATTGGTGAAATATGTACATGTCATCCGTTGTCTGTCCGAGTGCTGCAGAGCGGACGCATTGTCGTAGCGGTTGGAATCACAGAAAGACAGGAAATCATCTCTGTGGCAAAATAAATGTTGTTGTCACGGTGTGGTTTTATTTCCTGTCTTATTTTGTAGTTTCTGCTTCTTGTCTCCCCGGGTAACCTCACTTCCTGCCTGGTCCTGTCATCCCCTGTGATTGTCTGATTGTTTCCACCTGTGTCCAATCACCTGCACCTCCCTAGTTTTTTTAAGCCGTGTGTTCAATTGTTCAATGTCGGAGGTCCATGTCCATGTCCATGTCCATGTTCCTGTCCTGGTTCCTGGTTCCTGTCTCCGTTTTCGCCCCTTGGCCTTTTGCTTTTTTGAAAACCCTTTTTGACCATTAAAGTACCTTTTGTTTCCCAAAGAACTCAGCGTCTGAGTCCTACCTGCCTTCCACGCCCAACCCTGACAGCTGTGGCACTTTGGGGACGTTTGAAGTAAAGAGAAAATGTTATAAACTCAAGTCTCGATTATTTTAGCCCAAATGTTTGATTCATAAACAGAAATGTTCAAATTCACTCTTTAGTTTTCTCTCTCTCACACTATACAACAATGAAAAGAAAACACACATTTTGCAAATGTTGAGGTCAATTAGAGAAACGCACCAAAGAGACGGACAGGAAGCGTGCTGGTAAAAGTTGTGTGTTATTTATAGCAGGTGATGTGTGAGCACGACGTCCACGTCAGCACCATTATGAAGAGAAACGTACAGCAGCAGAACGGCCTCTCAAACAGCCGCAGATTACATCCATGAGTCACGACGTGACGCAAAGCAGCTACAGCGACAATACATGAAACTTCACTAAATCAACATGAAACCTCAGCACTACATTAAGAGGAGCATTTATTGGATTAAAGAGTAGATGTCAACATGAAACTTTACAAAGTGGTAAAATAAATGTTTTCTTGACACTTCATTTTAATTGTTGGATGATACTTGTAGGATTGAATATATTCCAATACCGTTATTGTCATTATAATGATTATTGTTTCTAATCTTATGATAAGCATCCTATGATTTATTTGTAATCTTATCTTCATGTTCTCGTTGTCTTTCTTTAAGCCCATAACTCGTATCCTCTGTGCTTTGCAAATAAATCGTACTAATATTCCGCTACATTCACTCCCTTTGATCACCATCGTCATCGATGAACCTGCTGCTGTCCGTCCAATCACTTTGGTTTTGTTTGTTTATCTCACGGCGCTCCAGTGACGCAGCCGGTGTGAGTGCACGTGAGAGGGTGTGTGTGTGTGTGTGTGTGTGTGTGAGGGGGGGGATGCCACGAGCCTTCATATCTCTCTGACATGAGTTGGAAACTCTCAGAAGAGCAAGAAGTCAAGCAGACACAAGAAGAAGAAGAAGTAAATAAAAGGCCCGAGGAAGAGACAAAGGAAGAGAGCAAGAGAAAGAGGAGGTTGAAGATAAAGATTTGAAGATAAAGCGAGAGAGAGAGAGAGAGAGAGAGGAGGAGATGAGGACCTTCCAGAGCCAGGTGATGCAGCGAGGAGCCTCCAGCTGCCTCACGAGTCTCCTCAACGCCGCCAGCGTCTCCTTCACAGCGCTGATGATCCTCAGCGTGCCGCTCTGCAGAGGTACTGCCTGTCTGTCTCTCTGTGTGTCTCTCTCTGTCTGTCTCTCTGTGTGTCTGCCTGTCTGTCTGTCCGTGTATGTCTGTCTGTCTGTGTGTCTCTCTCTCTCTGTCCCTGTCGGTCTCTTTGTCTGCCCGCCTGTCTCTATGTCTGTCTGTCTGTCTGCCTGCCTGTCTCTATGTCTGTCTGTCTGTCTGCCCGCCTGTCTCTATGTCTGTCTGTCTGTCTGCCTGCCTGTCTCTATGTCTGTCTGTCTGTCTGCCTGCCTGTCTCTATGTCTGTCTGTCTGTCTGCCTGCCTGTCTCTATGTCTGTCTGTCTGTCTGCCTGCCTGTCTCTATGTCTGTCTGTCTGTCTGCCTGCCTGTCTTACTATAAAAGTGATTTTACAGTAGTAACATTGTAATAACGTTGTAATAACATTGTAATAACGTAATAATGTAACAATCCAAATAATATATATACAGTCACACATGAATATATAACTGACGTGACTCTGTGATGAAAAGCTCGACCTCTGACCCCTTCCTGACCGTGACCCTGTCCCTGTGTGTTGACTTCAGGTGCTCCGGCAGAACTTCACAGACCCCCCACAGAGCAGAGGAAGCTGCTCAGCCAGGTTCCCCCGTCTCTCCTCCCATATTAGTAATTAATAATCATATGGAATTGATGGCGGCGTGATAACGTGCGTCTTCCTCTGCGCAGGTAGACGCCGTGTGCTCGTCCTACTTCTCCGCAGGCCACAAGTTCTGGGTGATTTTATGTGGCGTGTTTGTTGTTGTTGATTTTGATATTTCACAGCATGTTTCCTAAGAGCCGCTCTCTTCTTTCTGCAATCAGGCGTCCGATGTCCTGGGAGAACTCTGTGTGTCGATGCTGGTTCAGAAGTCAAAGGTAAACCTCCTTCCTCCTCCTCCTCCTCCTCCTCCTCCTCCTCCTGCTCCTCATCCATAATGCTCATTCACACTGTGTGATCTCCTGCTGGAGAGGAAGCAACCAGAGTGACGTTGAGTAAAAGTCTCATTTTGTTTTATTCTCAGGAGCTGATGTTGCAAGAATTAAGTAAAAGGGTCAGTATGTCTTGGTGTTTAGTGTGGCGAGTACCAATTTCCATTCATCTGTGGTGTATTTTATTTGTTTGGTTCAAAAAATCTAAATGTCAAAATTATAAAAGATATCAGCCAATATTTCCCATGACAACGTGCTCAAACTTCTCAACAACCAAATATATTCAAGTTGAGTTTTTTTCTCAGAAAATGACTCAAACCAATTCATGCAAATAGTCGGCAATTCATTTGATGGCAATAATACAATTATTGGTGGTGTTATTAATATTATTATTTTAGTTTTCATATTAAATCAAAAGTAAGATAATTCATATGCAAAAATAAATAACACTAATTTATAAAGATACAAATGAAATTAAATAATCATATTAATTTATTCTATAATTAGTCTTAACATTTGCACAGATCATTTCATTCATTACTCAATGCGCTCTGATGACTCCCTGGAAGCTTTAACCAATAAAACCAGCTTCATGTCTCATCTGCAGACTTATGAGGCTGTGTTCTGCAGCGATGGGGGAAGCATCAGTTTGCACATCTAAGCTGCGTGTTGTTTGTCTTCCAATGTCACATCCTCCCCTCCTGCATCTGGTGTCTCAGCCGAAGACAGCGAGGACTCTCGTGCACGTCAGGTTTTGTTTTGTTTTTTACATTAACCCAAAAACAATTAGTTGTGGAAAACACAGAGAGAGAAAAACCTGCAGCAAATAATGATATGAAATGCGACTATTCCGAACCCCCCCATGTCAATACTGCCGCCGCTCACTGCGAGCTACATTAGTTGTTCTTTCCCGAGCTGCCAGCAATTATGGTACGAAATTATAGCGGCCAAACTTATATTTCTATCAATCCGCTGAGTGGCCGAGGGAGGGGGGGGTAATTTAAGGTGGAGAGTTGTTTTTCACTTCGGGATGTGAACGTTTGAGTTTGTGATGTTTGCAGAAATTAGTTAAAACAGTAACTTATGAATAACACAATGTGTTATGAGATAAAAGGAGATCCTAAAATAAGCTGAAAAACGTTTTTGACGTTTTGAGCTTCAACTCACACATATTAGTAAGAGTTGTGTCATAATAAGCCCGTAATAATGAAATGTTAAAGGTGCAGACTGTAGAAACAGCTGAAGCGCATCCTGTCAGGTGAGAGGTTCGCACACAGACACAGTGAGCTCTGAACTAAAGGGGGATCTGGTGTGTTGTGTTGTGCAGGCGGAGGTCCAGGGACCGGGGGGAGTCCAGAGCAGAGGCTACTTCCTCTATCGGGTACGAACACGTCCATGACCACGTTTCATAAGTACTACTAGTATTTCCCGGATAATATGACCAACAATCATGTTTTCTTTACACTTACAGCCAAGAAATGGAAGACGATCCCTAGAATATCAGTAAAGAAAGGTAATGCTGGTTTTGCTTTCTAAGTAAAATAGACGTGTACAGTAAGGGACTGTATGAAAATGACCAGGGGGTTAAAACAAATGGTGTAATTTAATTGTTCTTTTGGCTAAATGTTGATTCGTTTAGGACAATATTATCAAAGAAATATGTGCTGATGGATTTTACATCACAATATTAACTGATACCCGCATACAACACTTTTCCAGCTGATTAACTACATTAAGAAAACATGTTTGCACTAAATATGCAAATGAGGCTTCATCTTATTAACAAACATGTTGTTCTGTTTCCAGAACAGACACAACACAACACAGAAAATTAGATAAATGAATACAGACTGAATAACAATGTTTTGCCTTATTCTGTGATTTTACTCCCTTGGAACCGTCCCAGTAACTTTCACACGGCCCCTTATCGCCATCGTCTCCATCCCTTGTTCTAATGCTAAATGACACATTTAAACGTGCCATCTCTCGTCGTCGTTGTGTACTGTTGTGTGTTGGTACGTATCGATGACGCAGAAGGCCGAGCCAGGACTGAGCGACCCCCCCTCCAGCCCCCCTCCCTCCCCGCCGCTGCTGTACAGCGACGTCTGAATGTACAAATAAGACCCAAATATTGCTCCTACGTCTACTTTACGTTGTGTCACATCCATGTGTGTGTGTGGGGGTCCTTCACATTAAAACTGCTACAATGTGGCCGCAAGTGCGTTTGACTTTGCTGCACGTCACTACTTTCATCGGGATGTTTAAACCACATTAGAAGACATTGACAATGTACACCTGCTAAATATAAACATACAACTTCAAATGATCATATTCAAGATTCATGGAAAAAATATTGTTTCTTTTTTACGCATGTTTACTTAATGCGCATAATAATGCATTTATAAAAGAATCACAGTGAACAAGCAAAGCTGCAAATGCAAAAAGAAACACGTTTTACACATGAGGGATAATTAGGATTTTAGAGTGACCTTTTTATTTAATAAAAGAGTAAAACAGTTGAATGTCCTTGTTAATCAAACTAGAACTGCCTTCTTTATGATTCACAATAAAAGTACATTGCACACAAATACTATAAATTCATTCAAACAGAATTTATATTGTAATTTTTATAAAATATTTGCATGTACAAATGAATGTGTTCTTGTTAAATTAATTTGCATGAATAAAGTCTTCTATACTGAAACTGTAATTACAGTAAACAACAGTAGATGTCACAATTTTTCTACTGTTACTCGCGTTCAATCCTGTTCAAATCCGTTCAGCGGTCGTGGCTCCACATCCGTATATGACAACAATGTTGTTGCATATTGTGTCGTGTTCTTTACCGTCTGAATGTACGGGAATGTGAAGAGGGAAACAGCGCCCCTCTGCCGTTGACACCGTGCTTGTGGCCAAAGGCGGCATTGCAGCTGTGGCGGCTTCGGCTGTTGCCATGGTGACGAGCACCGCGCAGGAAATTGGGGAAATGCTGAAACTTATCTGATGGTCAATTGACCCAGAAGACAAGATAACGAGTCCCTCGAACAGGGTGTCGGATTCGGTCCGGGACACATCGCTCGTCACCGCGTAAAAAAGCCAAAAGCGGCCAAACGGAATATTTTATTTTTCCGGTGACGAGCGTCTGACCAAAGGCCCACATTCTTATCTAACGTTAATGTTGCACGTAAGCTAGCTAGCTAGCTAGCTATGTTTGACATCACATAGCACGTTAGTGGATGTTACGTTACGGTATGTTGTTGAATTCACAGTGTAAAGTAAAACAACAATTAAAAACAACAACAGCGGCGGCTGTCTAACGTGTCCCAGATAAAGTCAGCGGGACCGCGCCGCGCTATGAACCCGTGTGTCGTTTAGTGGCCGCCGGGTATCTGACGTTAGCACGTAGACGAGCTAGCCGTTAGCATGCTAGCTGTCGGTGCCCTGGTTCGGGACGGACGGTTTCCTCAAGGCGGACATCGCGTTCTGCGGATTCGACACCCGCGACCACCGACCACGGAACGAGTCTTTTGGGCGGTACGTCTGTTTACGTCATTGGACCCCGTCGCGTTGCTCGCTGTTCTGCAGCTGATGGGACATTAAATCAGCGGGGACACGGATTCATCTGCGGGGATTAACCGGTTTGTAGTCGGTTATTAAATCAAAGCCACATTTAGTGATTTTTGTTTTCCTTTTTTAAATCACTGGTTTCTGCTTCTTGAATGTGAATATTTTTCTGTTTCGTCTTTTCCTCTGTGACAATAAACTAAACTCATTTGAGGCATGGACATTATATTACATCACATGTCATTTAGCTGACTTACAATAAGTGCTACAATAAAAACTCAGAAGAAGAACAATAAACAAAGTGCAATTTCCTCAAATAAGCCGATGTACAACTTGCTGTAGATAAGAACCATTATAAGTCCAATGTAAGTGCTGCAGTTAGTTAGTGTGTTAGTGGAGGTAGAGTCTGAAGAGGGGTGTCTTTAGTCTGAAGATGTGAAGGCTCTCTGTGGTCCTGATGTCTTCAGAGACCTCCTTCCACCATTTAGGAGCAGGAGCAGCAGGCACCTCAGTTCCTAAACTTTATTTCTATTTTTGCTATAAAATTCAGCTGAAATATTTGACAACAGATACTTTGTGTATCACAATGCTCGGAGAGAAAGGATTTACTTATTATTTACCCATGTTCATAGAGAGAGTCAAAGATTTGGGCCTCGTTTTAATCTGACCATCTATTGCGTCCAGACACGTCCCCGTGTCAGTGATGTGCTGAATCCATCAACAACCATAGTTTACTAAATGAACATCATGCTGTGCTGAAGATTGAGACCATAAACTCATGTTTACAATGTTTACTGAGGCAATAATTCAAAAGAGTAATTTCCTCATAGACGTCTATGGGAGCAGAGGAGTCGCCCCCTGCTGGTCACTACAGAGAAGTAGAGTCATTTCCTCATAGACGTCTATGGGAGCAGAGGAGTCGCCCCCTGCTGGTCACTACAGAGAAATAGAGTCATTTCCTCATAGACGTCTATGGGAGCAGAGGAGTCGCCCCCTGCTGGTCACTACAGAGAAGTAGAGTAATTTCCTCATAGACGTCTATGGGAGCAGAGGAGTCGCCCCCTGCTGGTCACTACAGAGAAGTAGAGTAATTTCCTCATAGACGTCTATGGGAGCAGAGGAGTCGCCCCTGCTGGTCACTACAGAGAAGTAGAGTCATTTCCTCATAGACGTCTATGGGAGCAGAGGAGTCGCCCCTGCTGGTCACTACAGAGAAGTAGAGTAATTTCCTCATAGACGTCTATGGGAGCAGAGGAGTCGCCCCCTGCTGGTCACTACAGAGAAGTAGAGTAATTTCCTCATAGACGTCTATGGGAGCAGAGGAGTCGCCCCCTGCTGGTCACTACAGAGAATGCAGCTTAACACATGAAGCTTTGGCTTCACCGGTTGCCGCTTGTGTTAAACCCACTGGTGAGGGTTAGGGGTCAGAGGTCATAAGGCTCCTCGTTGTGAAGCTCATTAGTTTGTTGGATAATTGGAGGGATTACACACACAGGCGGTAACAAATGCTACTGGACTGCTTAACGAATCACTTTGTCCGATGAGCCGTTTCATCTCTGAAATAACGTTGTGTGTTCGATTCCCGCCTCTCGCAGACTTGGATGCCGCTGCCATGTGGCGGTCCACCCAGAGCGACCCAAGAACCACACCGCTCCCTTAAAGCCTGTCGTCCACTCGATTCGCTCTGATCAGTGACCCAGACTCCTTTTCATAGTAATGACGAGTTCACCCAGCTGATGCTGGAGCTGAACTAACAATCTGTTTAATACAGATAACTCTGAATAGGATTATCTACATGTGTAGGTCACGGCACAAAACCATAAATTCATTGAATCCCTTAAATTCAAAGATGTTGAGGAGCCTCAATATTTCCATTCTTTTTCCTCTGTGTGTGTGTTGTGTGCTTTGCATCAGCTTTAGTCCCGAGTTGACACCCTGAATGTTCCTCCCTCCAGGCGCTAGATGGATTCTTTCTTGCAATCATTATGGGAACATAATCTATGCCTGTGAGAGTGTGACGTCCCTGCTGGAGCACTTACCCGTGAGTAGTGCGTGCAGAGAGCCTGCGGCGCCCCCTGCTGGAGCTCAGAGACGCTTCATGTGTTCCAGGCGGACCTGGTGGATCAGAACCTGCTGGACTTCCCTCCCGAGGGGGGAGAGGGGGAGCACTCGGACGTGTACAAGGCCCTGTCCTCCCACGTGCTGGAGGCAGAGACGCCCACGCCGGAATACTTTAAAAGTTGGCGCTAATGTGTCCATTTTTATCATTTCCGTTTGTTTGTAATTGTCATTTTAACGGCGATTCAAAGTATTATTTTTGCGTCTAGCGAAGAACCAGCTGGAGTTCTGTTGCCACATGCTCCAGGACCATCGACCCCGAAGAGCCCCCCGTCTACTAACACATCAAGTTCATCGGGAACTTCAAGGTAAATATACCAAAAAACAAAACTAATATCTTATATGCTCCAATCTGATCCTCCGTCCCGTTTCGGGTCTTTTCTTTGTAAATGCGAAGCTCCCGTCTGGCTGCAAGAAAATTCTTCTGCGGTCGAAACTTCTGAAGTGTTTGTGGCCACCAGGTGGCAGCAGTATGCGCCGCTGCATCTGACCCACAATCCTTTGTGCCGCAGGTAAGTAAGCGGGGAAGCAGGACGGAATTGATTTGCTCGCGACAGTCAGTTCTTTAACAATCCGTTTCCTTTAAACCTGCAACTGCGTCATTTGGAAGGTGTCTGCATTTGCTCCACAAAGAATTAAGATTTGAAAATAAACTCATGAAAAGGTTCTGTAGTTTATTCCCTCTGTGTGTTTCCACTCAGCTGACTTTTATAAGCTTTACAAACAGGAAGTACATCTTGCAGCCCGTCAAATATTGACGATGGAGCTTAATCGGTTTACCTTTAAAACTTTAACATTTCCATTTCCAAGGTTTGTGGTGACGTGAAGAGGAAATGAATAGTAAAACGTTTGAATACATTTGCCGTCTTCAGGTGTCGTTGAGGCAGCAGAGAGATCAGTTAAGTGAACGTGTATTTAGAATATGTTCATCTCTTGATAAAAAGTGATTTAACTATTTGTTATATTATGGAGGCAGAAGAATTTATGATGGTATTCCAAGGGTTCTATCCATGATGCAAAACAAACAGGATTATCAGCAGAATATTCGTGCCTCCATCGTTGATTTAAAAAAAAAAAGAACATTTCAAATTCATCAATAGCATAAATCAGATTAAATTACTGCTTTTAATCAAAGAAAACTAGTAAACTAAAGAGAAGAAAGAAAACCCACAGAGGTGAAATGGTTCCGTAGTAGAACCGTAAACAATCACAGCTGTTCTTCCCTCAATGTGACAAATCAAACATCACACGCACATTTTAACACGTGGGGGCAAAACAAACAAACGTAAAGGCAGAAGCTCAAAGTCTCATTCTCCCCCAGCGCACATCTGTAACATCTGTCTCTTGTGATTCTACGTCTTCAGAAGAGTTTCTGTGTTTGAGGCATCGATCATTACCACATTATTTAGTTATTTCAAAGACTGTTCATCCTCCACCAGGAGGGGAAGCTAGCTGGGGGGGAGGAGGTCACATGGTCAAAACAACCGTCTCTACGGCAACGCCGACAAATCCTACACGTATGTACAGAGAAAACCTGGAATTCCTTGTTTGGGTTAAAACCCGGCGTCCGGCTTGATGAAGAGGGCGGAGAAGGCGAAGGCCAGAAAAACGATCCCTCCGATGATCGTAACTATGGAAACGAAGCAAGACAATGATATTTGATTATAGGATGGATCGTTAAGAGCAACTAATCCACACAGGCGCCTTGCTGGGGACCAAAGTATTATTAAACAGATTTTCTATGAATTATATCATTTCAAATGTCCAATTATACAAAAATAAAAAGGTATAAATTGAGAAAAATAAAAGTTCAGCTTTTATAAAAACAATGTGATGAGTTGTCGTAAGATGTTTGGTCTGTGTACAAATGGAGTGAAGATGTCTGTTTAGAGCTAAGCAAGTCCACAGAGACTCCAAGTAGCTTATAATGATGCCATGTGAGTATTACTAAGGAGACCGAGATGGTGCCAGTGACACGTTTGTGACTGCGGGAGTTAATACTTTCAAAGCTGTATTAAGAGATCTTCTGTGTAAATGTATCTGCCGGGTTAACAGCTCTGAAAATGTAATCATCTTGGGTTTGTCAAGTATAAAGTTTAGCCCTTCACGCTACCAGTCCCAGCTGTGGAGACATCGGTACAGTGGTCTTTCATAAGGCCTTTGTACTCTGCTTGTGACCTTGCTTGCTTTTTTCTTGTTTTTAATCTTTATATATGAGTTTGCAGTTTTGTGCTCTAGACCTCGAGTCTGAAATAAAAGTTGATAAATCCACACAGATTTTACAGCAACTCTTCAGCCAATAGAACGACAGAATTAAAAACAGGTCCCACCCGTTCGGACGGAGATTTTCTGGGCGATCATCCTCCCCCCGACCACGGCCAGCCCGGTGCACAGGCAGTGGCCCAGAGTTCCTCCCACGGCGACGCCAAAGGGATCCTGGGAAATAAAACAAAATGATCCTTCCCTCTCCTTCGGATTTACTCAAACATGTTATTTAAATCAAACATGTCGGGAACCCATTTCATTATTTATACATTAAACATGAAGGGGCACCATTTAGAGACAAATCAGAGTAAAAAAGGTACAAAAAACTCAAGCTGTATATTTTGCAGTAAAACTATTCACACCAGCACAGAGTTAAATGTGTAACAATGTTCAAATACATTGGAGCGGAGGAAGAAGGACCAGGATGTTACGGACACAAAGGTGTCACAGCGGTTTGAGTCCCTTTGGTCAACAACTACACGCTGGATTTGTTTGGGGCTTTTACTGTGAAGGGGAAGAACTGAGGGATTCAAACTGATGTCTAGGACATTTAGGACAACGCTGTGGCGGCGTTACTAAGCAACCAAAGAAAGGACTGAACACTGGGACAAACCTCGCGAGCAGCCAGGATGATGGTGGTCAGCTGCGAGCGGTCGCCCCACTCCGCCAGGAAGGTGAGCGTGAGCGCCTGGATGAAGATGGGCGAGATGATGCTGTGCCACTTCCCCTGAGGCGAAGTGGTGCCGGCCTCCACATCTGTAGTCCCGTTAGCCAGATTGCTCCTCTGGAGCTGCTCGGATGACACAGCATGTGTGTTTCACATTTTACTAAAACATGGATGATAAAAACTGGCTTCCAACGCGATTCCCTTATTTACATTATTGGTGGTAAGAACGAGCATCAACACCGTGGAAACGTTCCCGGTGACGTCGTCACGTGAACCGCGTGCGAGTCACATGACCCCCCCCCCCCGGAACGCGTCTTCACCTCCCGGGTTTGAAGCGGCTGGACTCACCTCTTCGTCCTTCTTCTTGATCTCAGCCTGCACCTCCTCCAGCTCCTCCTGGCCTTCGTCGGGACTCATCCTAAGCCCCTCCCTCAACATGCGCACACCAAAGATGGCGAACAGAGCGGTGGACACGTAGTAGGTGTAGATCCTCGGTATGATGGTGGTGGCGTAGCCAAACAGCACTGGAGGTGAAACAATGACATCATCATGACTCATCAAAAGACGGGGGGTGGCGTGACTCCACGTGGAACGCTCCTACTAACCAGAGAGGCAGGTCATGAGTCCCAGGGCCAGCATGGCGCCCGTCAGCACGGTGAGGCGGTTGTAGCGCATCGCCATGATGGCCGCGATGAAGAACGTCTTGTCCCCGAGCTCGGAGACAATGATGACGGAGATGGAGGCCACGAAGGCGTGGATGAAGCCCAGGTTCCCTTTGCCAGAGGAGCCATCCTCGGACACCAGCGGACTGATCGGGTGGGGGCTCGGGGCTTTCTTTGCCGAGAAAAAAGGGACACGGCAGCGCGAGTCAGATTAGTCGCACCAGGTCCCAAAAACGTCTGGGCCGGATGTCCACGCTTTTGATCTATTTGAATTAGAATTCTCTGGTCTGGACCAGTTGCTCTCTGCTGACCTCACTTTTTCATCCGGTCTCAACACATTTTTATAGACTCAATAGACCGTTTTCCTGCCAATGAATTGTATTTATTTATTATTTGAATATGACTCTGTTGTCCAAACACTAAATGTGAATAATAATCATGAATTCTGTCCTACCTATGTGCCTTTGGAGGATACAGGCAGTCTTTTAATAGTGTGATATTTTCTACTGGTATTGATCTTCTGTGTATTGAAACGCCTCCCTACTTGAAATCTGCTGCACAAATACACATTATTGCTCTACGGGGAAAACACAATGGCCTTCTGATGGCAGTACTGTAATATTGTATTACTATGGTGAGGTTCCTGCTATATTGCATGCTATGTGTTATGTTACGTATGAAACTGTGAGACTGCTTAAAATAAAAATACAACTCCATTTCATCATAAACATAGAATGTCATGTTGACATCTCGTTCACACTTCCTTGTGTCCGCATCGGGCGATGACGTAACCGTACCCGGAACACAATGAGGTACCTGCGGCTATCCCTGTTAGCATGTGCTAACTAGCTAGGAGGTGCTAGCACATGCTAACAGAGATAGCTAGCAAGCAGAGGAAGCGGAGCACCCGGCGTCAAAGACACGGGGACGCACTGCTGCGTCCGCCTGGACGATACAACACCGACAAGTGGAGCCGACGAGTAGCGAGGTCACCGTTACCTCCTGCGGGGCTGCCTCGAGCGCCGGTTTGCGCTCCTCCGGTTCGGCGGCGACTCCGACCGACAACAACAGCACCGCGGCGAGCACAAAGAAGAAGCGCGTCATACTCCTGTCGTGCCGTCGGTCTCCTCCGGCGAGCGAGAGACGCACCATGGCTGCCGAAGTACCGACGGTTCCCTCACCGATTCGTCTTCCTCGAGTCACTTGATATCGTCGGCTAGCTTCATGTTAGCCACCTAGCTCTGCACCTCGGTGATACACGTCACGGACACACGGCACGAGCGTCGAGGAGGAAGCTCGGCGGAGTGGGAGGAGTTAGAACCTTTCTGCCGCGCACCGGACCAAACAGAAATGATTGGACCGTAAATAACGATGACGTACATTGTAGGGCTGACGTATGCACAGGGCAGCTCGGTGATTGGACAGCCACCGTGTCCGTCATTTAAACGTTGCTAAAAGGATTGAATATCGAACGAGGGGCGAAAACTTCTAAATTTAGTCTCCAGCTATTGGAATTTTTTTTTTTTTGTAATATATATTTATTTTTACTATCGCTGGCATTGACCACTGGGGATCAATATATGTCAAAATTACCCCAAACCAGGCAAATAACGAAGATACCTGCTATCCCTCCGTGTTTATACATATTTAATACTATATATCTTTACTTCATTTATTTTATCAGTGAGTGGCAAAAACTACCAACCACATTACATGTCCGAACAATACTTATACTATACTTATTTTTCAAATAAATATTTAAATACAAAAAAGCATTTTACAAGTATAGTAAACATATTCTGTTTACAATCAACAACATCGATAGTGTATTCCTCCAATACTGCAGGTACATATTTCTTTATTAAATAAATAAGCATACAGAAAGAATCCACTCCAACGTTTTTCTTTTTATTGGGTAGAAGTGAAATATTTCATTACAGTGATATGAGATATTTCTTTTGTTCTTCTTCTTAATATAACGGCAGGGTTTTGTTGTTCCAGACCAAAGAAGCCAACCTGGTTTCTCTCGTTGCTGTGACACTTTATTTAACAAAACCTGCTCGTTATACGAGAAAAGCTGCTACATTTGTGAAGAAAACCTTCCAGATGTTTCTACAACACAAGAAGTATTCAATCAGAACCCCATTTCTCACATAAAAAACACCACGTGGTTTCTGGTGTATCATAACAAGATAAGATACCATGTATTAATGCAGACAATGCGTCTCACCCGGAGAGCTGGTTCTGCATCACAAACCTCAGACATCTTGATCCCGTCGGCTCGTGAGCAGCTTCACGTGGTCCACAACCAGTGCACGATGGAGTGAGTCGAGTTTAACTCTGCAGGCTCAACGGTTCTTTACTCACAGCACAAACGGAATGAAGGCCTTCCTGTGCCTCGGGTACGACTCGTACTTGCCGACGTAAAAGTCGTGACTGAGCTGCGCCGCCAGCGCCTGGTTGAACAGCACGTAGAGGACGACGAGCCACCAGGTGAGAGAGCGGCCTCCGAGCACCAGGGCGAGAGAGACGTAGATCAGCAGCTCGGCGAAGTAGTGCGGGCAGGACACCAGCTCGAAGCAGCCCCCGACCGGCAGCCTGTGAGCCAGCGTCTCCACGGCACCTGCGGGACGACGAACAGGGGACACATGGGTCACGCCGGTAGTTCCCACAATGCAAGTCAGAGCCGATCGGAAGCCGCGCCACCACGTGTGGCGTGTGCTTTAAGTGGCATGGGCGGTCTGTGGGGGTCCCGACGGGTCCGAAGGCCTCCTAAATGATTCATTTTTATTCACCGTGCGAGCAATGCAACTAAGAGAAGACGTGTTTACCGGACTTCCCGGTGCGCAGCCCGGCCAGCAGCACCGTGCACCGATGCTGCAGCGCCGAGGCGCCGAGGAAAAGCGAGGCTCCGGCCGCGTGGAACCAGTCCAGCTGAGAGAGGAGGGGTCCCGTCCCTGAGGAGAGCAGCACACATCACCTACAGAAACACCAAGCGGACATTGGGTAACGCAGGACAGAGGACAGGGACTCCCACCTTTCCCCAGGCGGTCGGTGCAGAGCACCGTCAGCCCCAGCGAGACGTAGTAGCACAGGCCGAACGCGTACTGCACCGCGTGCACGGCGCCGTCAGAGAAGACGCTGACGCGCAGGCACTCCAGCAGCCTGCGCAGCGCGTGGACGCAGAGCAGCACCAGCACCAGCAGCGTGGACATCTGTGGGACTGGGGACGGGGTGGACACCGGTTACAGCGGGAATCACACCGGAGAACAACAACAACAACAACAACAACAGCAGAGTCTAGGGGTGGGGGATTTTCCGATTTCTCTGGATTCTCTCTAGAACGATTCGGTTTCGATTCAGAAAAGTTAATAATCGGAATTTTAAAAAAAAGTCGGTCTCGCGCGAGATATTTGCTCGCTCGCGGAGCGTGAACTTCCTCGCTCGCGAGGTTATTCTCTGCTCGCGCTCGAAGGTGTTTTCTACGCTCGCTGTTGTTCTTTTTGACAGTAAGGGGGCGGAGCCAGTCACCATGGTCTCTACACCTGATTGGTTACAAACCCCGTCTTTGGATTGGCTGGAGTGACGCATCCACACAACAATAGAAGCCCATTTCCACACTGAAGAAAGGGGATAGAAAGTCTAAATTATGAGATAAACGTTGTGAAAAAACAAGCGCCCCCTTCGGTGATCGTAGTGGAGCGTAGATGACAAGCAGCTACAACCATCATTTACCATCATCACCGGCACATTAAGAGCAATCAAGAGCGTCAGTCTGAATCTGAATATCTAATAACTTTACTGAACTATGGAGGAGCCTGCGCACATCTTACCTCATTATTTCCATTTTCCAAAAAGTGGATCCGTATTGAAAGTTGGCAACATATTCACAGATTTGGGCTTTTTTCCGGTATTTTACAAATACGGACCGGTCTGAGACTAAGAGCAGCTTTTTTTTCATTTAAAAGAAAAATTCAGGTAGGGAATGTGTCCTTACCCCAAGTGAAGGAGTTCAAGTACCTCGGGGTCTTGTTCACGAGTGAGGGGAAGATGGAGTGTGAGTTTGGGTGGAGAATCGGAGCATTTACCGCACCGTTAGACGAAAAAGAGAGCTGAGCCGGAAGGCAAAGCTCTCGATCTACCGACCCTCACCTATGGTCATGAAGGATGGGTCATGACCCAAAGAACTAGGTCACGGGTACAAGCGGCCGAAATGGGTTTCCTCAGGAGAGTGGCTGGCGTCTCCCTTAGGGATCGGGTGAGAAGCTCAGCCATTCGCGAGGAGCTCGGAGTAGAGCCGCTGCTCCTTTGTGTCGAAAGGAGCCAGTTGAGGTGGTTTGGGCATCTGGTGAGGATGCCCCTGGGCGCCTCCCTAGGGAGGTGTTTCAGGCACGGCCAGCTGGGAAGAGGCCCCGGGGAAGACCCAGGACTAGGTGGAGAGATTATATCTCTGCACTGGCCTGGGAACGCTTGGGATCCCCAGTCAGAGCTGGTAGATGTGGCCCGGAAAGGGAAGTTTGGGGTCCCCTGCTGGAGCTGTTGCCCCCGCGACCCGACCCCGGATAAGCGGTTGAAGATGGATGGATGGATAAAAGAAAAATGAATCTGTTTAATATTTTTTTTACATGGGCTACTTCCATATTGTGTTGTAATGCAAGCTGCATTGGTTCTTGCATTGTTGATAGAAAATCATATTTATGACAAAGACTTTTTTTTCTCTTATAAAAAATTAGAGAAGGTAATTCATCTGTTGATTTTCTTTAATTATCAACTAAAGTAGGAAGTGATTAGAAACCTCTGAGTAGCAAACTCAGATTTGAGAAAATTTAGAAAATCGAGATGCATCGATAATCGTTTTATCGGTTTAGAATCGCTTTTATCGGTTTAGAATCGCTAATCGGTTTAGAATCGATAAATCGGTTTAGAATCGAATCGTTGACCTCTGAATCGGAATCGAATGGAATCGCGAGGTGCCAGGAGACTCCCACCCCTAACGGAGACACACCGGGACGGTCCGGGCCGGGCGCGTCCGTCAGAGAGTCCAACGCCGCGCTGAGCCACGGCGGGTAGGGCCGATGGTGACAGGTGGCGCTCAGGTACAAAGACAGAAGGAAGGCGTTCCAGCCGACGGAGACGGCGTAGAAGTGCCAGAACCACCTGCAGGAGGAATGAGACGTTTGAAGACGGACGCTAACAAACTATCACAAGAAAAATGCAGGAGAAAAATGAACAATGTTCATTTGTTGTGAACATAATCTCTATAGACAATAGAGATTTGTATTCTTGTTGCCACGGTAACAAAGGAGAAAGTCTTTCACAGCGAATAACGTTGGTGTGATTATGTAAATATTTGCTTCATTTAAATGTCAGATGAAATGATCGTTGTTTCAGCAGCAACACATTTGAGTTTTTTCATGGTTCAAACCATCTTTAAACACATTTTAAATGCGCGACACCGGTATGACGTCACGGTTCTTCACGCGCTTACCTTTTGGGGAGGTCGCAGGCGCGCAGCCAGCCGTGTCGCGCGAGGGGTCGTTTGGTCTTCCCGTACCGGATCAGGTCCTGAAACAGAACCAGCGCGAGACTTGTCTCGTATTTCCTCGGCGCGTGCTTAGAGAGCTCATACAGGCAGAACGCCGCAAAGAAACATGACGTCAGAAAACACCAGAACACGTCCGCGTAGCTCGCGCTGACGGAGCGTCCGGACATGTTTCAGCACCGCCGGCGGAGTGACATGTTTCTGCGCAACGCTGAAAGGAGTCCGTGGGAAAACGGCCACAAAGGTTCCGGATGAAAAATTGTTCTTTTTTTATTAGAAGCAGAAGAATAGATAAAAACGAAAAAAGGTCAACACTTAAATCAACAACGTTGGAGAGGACGATTCAACACAGAATATTAGAAACACACGAAAAGTAAAGCTTCATCTTTTTTTACGTGTATTTCAGTAGTATTTATTTTTTTGTTAGTTTGCGAAATGATGTTTAAACACAGTGAAATAGTGTCGTGTTTCCACCTTCAATAATGTAACTGATATTGAATCATTCCATTGGTATGATGTGTTGGCCTCCTGCAGAGGATGTCCACAGAATAAATAAAAGGCATGTCTGTGAATAATCAATTCTTTATTAATATCACAACAACAGACAAAACCAATCACCTTCTGAATATTAACTATAAGTCTGTTTTCTGAGAATCTAAAGTCACAGGGTTCAAAATGACTTGTGCACAAAAAAAACACCAAAAGAAAAGACTCTTTAAAGCTACGGACGAAGGTTATTATTTTATCGTAATAATCCGATTATTTACCAGATAATTGTGTAAAACAGCGTCTATGAGAACATCTTTTATTTCTTCCCTCCAGCAGGTGGCAGCACCTGAAACCATCAATCAAAATAAGCGTCCAGTCACATGAGGTACATGATAACAATAATAACAACAGGTAATACTCATTTCCTTCTGTTGTTTATTATATTATCTTACATCTATTGTGTCTAAAACGTTTGTGTCCGTGTCTCTAATGTCCGTTTGACTTTCAAATAACAGTTAATTGATTCTTTCAGCTTTAATCAAGATATTTTACTCATGTCAAAGTACATACTTAAAATACTCGTATGTAAGACACGCAAGGGACACGCAAGGGACACGCGAGGGACTCTTGCGTCTGCGTGTCCTTGTGTCGCTCTGAAAACGCAGAAGCATAAACTAGGCTTAAGTAAGTTTGTATCATAGACTTTAGAAATTTAAATTATTTCACCTAATAAAAGTTAAAAAGTATTATTCATAAAAAACAACAATTAAAAGTCAAGAGACCGACGGACAGAGACAGACAGACAGAGACAAATAGATCAGAGAGACAGACAGGAAGACGGAGAGAGAGACAGGCAGAGAGAGAGACTCCTCCCCTGCAGGCTGACCAGCTGAGTCTCTCCATCTTCAGCTTCATTGTCTCTCGGCCGTTCAGCCGTCTCTCTTCTTCTCTCCTTCAGGACTTTGGTGGTAAAGTTTCCTCGGAGTGGAATCTGAGGCCTCAGAAGTCGATGGATCTTTTTCAATGAGACGAGGCCTCCGTCCATGTCTTCTGGTGATGGCGCAGACAGAATCCCTCATTCCTCTGGTGGCCTTTATTCTGAAAATCTGCTGTGTTGCTGGTAAGAGAATCAATCCATTTTTACCCTAATCAATGAATTCCACAATAAAAAGGCAATTCTGTTTACATTTGTTATTCGCCTGTCATTTTAATGTAGACCGTTGAGAAGAGGTTTTCTAGTGTAATCCACTTATTTCTGCTTTGTGAGTCTTTAACAGTTTATATCTGCTCAAGAATAAAGATCCTCAGTTAATCGAACCGATAAAGTTCCCACTTTGTTTGCCTAAAATACCAGACAATGTGTGTGTTTTAGGGGCCTCCGGGGGCCGTATCCTCTGAAACAGGAACCCCGCCTAGGCCTCGCTGTGCCGGGGCCATGGAGCCGGCCCGGCCCATCTCCCCCGGCTTCCTGTTTTGACACAACTCCGCCATTTTCTGCTGCAGTGGAAAAATGGCCGCCGGTTACAAAACACCCGAATTTTAGAAAAAAAAGAAGAAGAAAATCTGTTATGTGCTTTAAGATGCGACCTCGTACATTTTTTAAACAGGACCGTATCGTGGGTGTTTTTGCCCCCCTCGCGCCCCCTCGCCCCCCCTCCTGTATACGAGGCCGTTGTTCGTCAGCGCCGCACAGACTCACGTGGCCGCGTGTTTGTTGCCTCCTTCAGCCATCGAACTGCGGTTTACGTCTGAGCCGCCGACGCTGAACGTCCCCGCCGTCCACAGGATGAACAGGTCCGACAACCTGGAGCTGACATGCAGGTATTTACTTCACACACGTGCGCGTGCACATGTATGTACGCGCACGCGTTGACCCCGCGCCGTTGACCCTCTGTCCCTCAGAGGTCGCCAGAACCTGAGGTGGACGACGCCGCCTACGAGCACCCGCTTCTCCACCGTGGACTGCAGAGGGTCGGGTTTCTTCTGCATGACGCTGAGGATCTCCAACGCCACCGTCAACGAGACGGGGCAGTACCGGTGCTCCTACCAGGGCCTGAGGGCGGAGGAGGGCAAGACCTCAGCAGCGGTCTACGTGTTCGTCCACGGTGCGTCCCGCCCCCAACAGTTACCCCATACGCCATCGATCGCGAATACGCCGTGAAGCCCAACGAGTCCATCACACCGTTGGGTTTCCAGAACTGTGGAGGGTCTGCGAGCGCGACCTTCTCCACGGCGACGCAGACGTAGAATTTATTCCATTTCCTTTCTTTTATCGAACAAATACACCTGCGAGGACGCCCCCTTAGCGCCACTTAAACGCCTTTTGATTCCAGACTACAAGGTGCCGTTTGTGCCGCCTGAGAAGGAGTTGGAGGTGGTGTTCATCAGCGAGGGGGAGCGGGTGGTGATACCGTGCCGAGGCTCGGCGGAGGATCTCAACGTCACGCTCCACACTGTGAGCAAGAGTTGTTTCTCTGCACTTCCTGTTCCACCACTTTCCACCACCAAGGATTATAAGCCTTGAACATGATGTGGTGTCGGAGTGGTGCTCGGCGTGCTTTCGGTTCGGCCCGTGGCGTGTCAGCCGGCGGCCCTCCCGGTCGCTCGTTTTCCACATTGTTATTCCACGCATCGTCTGTGCGTTGTTGTAGGCTTTCCTGTAGGAAACCAGTAAACGTCTGTGTGTGTCAGAAGTATCCCAACAAGGAGCTGCGCCCCGACGGGAAGGACTCGGTGTGGGACGCCCGGACGGGCTTCACGGTGCCCAGCCACCTGATCAGCTACGCCGGCGTCGTGTCCTGCCAGACGCGCATCGCCAACGAGACCTTCAAGTCGTCCCTGTACATCGTGGCGGTCGTGGGTAAATGATGCGGGGAGGTCGAGGTCGAAGGTCACGGCTACGCGTAGTCAGATTATTGAGTTTCAGGTCATTTAAGGAGCAGAAGCTCCACTTCGCCGCACGTACGAATAAAGAAATATTCACTTTGGTTCACTATTTGATATTTAGCTCACTGAGCATCGTCCCTGTTGTAGTTTTTGTCTTTTACTTGCATTTCGGACTCACATATATATCTTTTTTAAACATTCCCCCGATGTAATATTTAGATATTTTGTCAAACGTAGGCGGCGTGGACCGGAAACAGGAGGTCCGAACACGTGTAGACACAGAACCCAGTTAGCGTTTATCTGCTTGTGATCAGTAAAGATTTGGTAGAGAGAGAGAGAGAGAGAGAGAACAATCGACTGCCGACTGACCGCCGCGGCGTCCCTCCCTTTTCCGCAGGATACAAGATCTACGAACTCACCCTGACCCCGGCGCAGCTGAGGCTGTCGGCGGGCGAGCGGCTGGTACTCGCCTGCGTGGCCAAGACCGAGCTCAGCGTGGGCATCGAGTTCACGTGGACGCACGCCGGCCGGGCCTGGGTCAGTGTCCCGCTCTTCCCCTGCGTGTCCCACGTGCCGAGACACGTGTCCTACTTCCTGCTTTTTGAAGGATCCTTTGGTTTATCTTGAAGTGCAAATGTGACCAGATGTGTTTGTGATGTTCTGGTATTTAGTCGAGTTTGGAGAGAAAAATGTGTGAGTAAACAGAATGTTAGGTCAAAGAATTTGGGGAAATAAAGTCCAAACACATTGGGACACATCGTGTGGAGAGAAGGTCCAGATCTCAGCCTCTCCTTCTGTCTCTCAGACCTCGGTCAACAACTCGAGTCCGAGCCGCGAGACGCCGCACAAGAGGAAGCTGTGGGACTCGCTGGTGCTCTCCAAGACGCTGACGGTGGAGAACGTGACGGTGGAGCACAGCGGGGGAGTGGACCTGCACCGCGTCCAGCGGGAGGATGGAGAAAAGTGCCTCAGCGTTCCTCAGAGTCTACGGTAGGCGAGATGAAAACGCACCGTTGGGTTTCCTCCTCCTCAAGGACAGCGGACGCTTTTCTGTCCATCTGACACTCAGATGGACGATTGAAGAGAAAACGTTCTTTTGTTTACTACGAATCAGTGAAACAACCGATAAGTTCTATTCATCCATTAACTTTTGATGGTTTGTGCTGCTCGTCTTTGCTCTGCAGAGAAGCCGTTCATCACCATGAAGGAGCCGTGGACGAAGGTCTGGGAGGTGAACGTGGGCGCTCAGACGTCCATCCCCGTCAAGTACTCGGCCTACCCGGAGCCCAGCTTCGCATGGTAGGTCGCCGCACGCCGCACGCCGCCGCCGCAGCGCGAGCTTCGGGTCTCACCGGGCGGACACTGCCTCTGTGTGCGCAGGTTGAAGAACGGCCTTCCCCTGAAGGACGATTACAGGCTGCAGCAGAGGAACGACACGCTGCTCATCCACCAGGTCGCTAAAGGAGACGCGGGGAACTACACGATGGTCCTGACCAACAACCTCAGCGGAGAGGAGCGGCGGCGCTCCTTCCAGCTGCTGGTCAACGGCACGTCTCCCCCGTTGGACACGTTTCTCTCCGCTCTCGTGGGAGACAGAGCGGCGTTAACTCGGGGCGTCTCCTCCTTCTTCTTCTTCTGCAGCGCCTCCGCAAATCATCGAGAAGGAGGTGGCGGTGGACAGCGACGTGTACCTGTACGGCAGCAGCCCCACCCTGAGGTGCAGCGCCCGCGGGTTCCCCACGCCGGCCCGCGTCCGGTGGCAGTGGATGTCCCGGGACGACTGTCCGCAGGCCTTCATGTGAGTCCTGCCCCGATGTGATTCACGCATTCGATAAGAAGAACGTCCATTTCTGGATCAGTTCCTGGGGGGGGCGTAGTCAGCTGACTGTCGGGGGTGTCGTGGGATGGGACGTGTCCACAGAGGAACATCAGCAGGTCTCCTTATCTCCAGCTACGCAGCGCAGCACTTCCTCAGGCCCGGCTGCGCTTCCTGTTGTTCTCCTTCTCGCAGTAATAAAAACGTCTCCTTCCTGCTGAAGCCACTTCTCTGCCCCCCTGGACGTCACGACAACGTCAAGTTCTCTTTTATCTTTCCACAGTAAAAGAAAAGAGAAAACACGAGATGAACATTGAAAGTTCCCCGTCGGTGCAACAATCGCGTGCAGCTTTTCTAACGTTTCTGAAGCGGCGTCTCTGTGTTTGGGCCCCAGGAGGTCGGGCCCCGTGAAGTCCATGCTGCAGCTGGCGCAGTGCGCCGGGTGGAGGGACATAAGCAACAGCACCGCCCACCGCCCGGTGGAGCAGGTGAGGGTGGACGCGGAGCATTCCCAGAAGGTAAAGGATTACCCGACTTTACAATGAATATGAAGAAATAAATCAAGAGTTTGGAATAAATAAATAAATAAAAATACCCAGAAATGTATTTTTATTCATTTATTTACCAATATATGTTTTTGCTGCTTTTCTTCTCTATTTTAAATTTAAATTTTATAACCGTAATTCATTATTAAATCAACCTGCATATGTATTTTCTAATCTTTGCAAATCTTTTAAAAAAAAATAATTTTATATATTCTTTGAGTTATTTATTTATAACTGCAGCTTCAGTCCACAACAATCCACTTTCACAATATTTAACATTTAATATCAGATAATCTCGAGCTCTCTGAAGATCCACAAAGCCGACGCCCACGCCGTCTACAGATGCTCGGCCGCCAACAAAGTCGGGGAGGATTCCCGCGTCATCTTCTTCCACGTCACACGTGGGCACCTATTTTCTTCTCTTTCATATTCTCGCGTGGCTTCTTCCCGTTGACCACCGTCGGTACTCAGTCGGGCGTCTGTCTTTGCTGCGCAGGCGGCCTGGAGGTCAGCGTGTCCCCCGCCGGCGGGCCCCTAGAGGAGGACCACGTGGTCCTGAGCTGCAAGGCGGACAAGCTGATCTACGGCAACCTGACCTGGTTCCTGGTGACCAACGCGTCGGAGGCGGAGCCGATCGCGTCCGTGCAGCCGTGCCGCCCGTGGTGGAACGTCACTGCGCTGAAGGTACCTGTGGTTTTTATTTTCATGCGGCTCTTCAGTCAATTAGCAGATCCAGATTATACATTTAGAATATAAAGAACTAACAAACCATGATGTATTAGATGGGAGGACATCGGTACTTTATTCATCTTGAATTGGCAAATGATCAGCAGGTCGTTCACGGCAACACCAGACATGATCAATAGTTGTGGTACACGCTGTTGCCGTGATCACAAAATAATGGACAACCTAATGCAGCAATAATATATTACTCTGCATAATTAATATTTCAACCTTCTGGAACTTAAGATTTTTGAATCCAGTCCTGTTTTTAGTGAATAACTCCTGTCTTTGCGTTGATCCAAAGCGGAGTCCTCCGTCTCGCGTGGCGCTCGCCGCCCCGCGGGGCACCAACATGACGCTGGAGCTGTCGCTGCCCGGCGCGTCGCCTCGGGACGAGGGACTGTACGCCTGTCAGGTGGAGAACATCCAGACTGGGGAGAAAACCTGCCTACTGCACCGACTTTCTCTCAAAGGTACAAACGTACAATTCACCTTTTCGTGTTTGAAATTAGGACCTTAAAGTATATAATCTACACTGGAAAAGCATCATATTAACCACCAATCCTGCCAAGTGAAGTCAAAGCTTCATGCGTTATAGCTGCATCCTCTGTAGTGACCAGCAGGGGGCGACTCCTCTGCTCCCATAGACGTCTATGAGGAAATGACTCTACTTCTCTGTAGTGACCAGCAGGGGGCGACTCCTCTGCTCCCATAGACGTCTATGAGGAAATGACTCTACTTCTCTGTAGTGACCAGCAGGGGGCGACTCCTCTGCTCCCATAGACGTCTATGAGGAAATGACTCTACTTCTCTGCAGTGACCAGCAGGGGGCGACTCCTCTGCTCCCATAGACGTCTATGAGGAAATGACTCTACTTCTCTGTAGTGACCAGCAGGGGCGACTCCTCTGCTCCCATAGACGTCTATGAGGAAATGACTCTACTTCTCTGTAGTGACCAGCAGGGGGCGACTCCTCTGCTCCCATAGACGTCTATGAGGAAATGACTCTACTTCTCTGTAGTGACCAGCAGGGGCGACTCCTCTGCTCCCATAGACGTCTATGAGGAAATGACTCTACTTCTCTGTAGTGACCAGCAGGGGCGACTCCTCTGCTCCCATAGACGTCTATGAGGAAATGACTCTACTTCTCTGTAGTGACCAGCAGGGGCGACTCCTCTGCTCCCATAGACGTCTATGAGGAAATGACTCTACTTCTGTGTAGTGACCAGCAGGGGGCGACTCTTCTGCTCCCATAGACGTCTATGAGGAAATGACTCTACTTCTGTGTAGTGACCAGCAGGGGGCGACTCCTCTGCTCCCATAGACGTCTATGAGGAAATGACTCTACTTCTCTCTTGATTTATTCCCTCAGTAAACATTGTAAACATGAGTTCATGGTCTCAGTCTCTAGTTTCAAGTCTTCTTCAATACAACATGATGTTTATTTAGTGACTGATGGTCCATTTAGAGTCAAACAGACCATAAAGCAGGGGACGCTTTAGGGCGGGGCTACACGCTGATTGACAGGTCTCTAATAGATCATTAAGAAGGGGATGCTGTAGGGCGGGTCTTCACGCTGATTGACAGGTCTCTAATAGATCATTAAGAAGGGGATGCTGTAGGGCGGGTCTACACGATGATTGACAGGTCTTTAACGGAGACAATACGACGTCTCTACGTCCTCCTCAGTTCAAATATGGTCACTTCCCGTTAACTGGTTGCAAAAAAGCCAAGATATCCAAACTTGAAGCTTCTTAGTCCACAAACCGACGAGTAACGTCACCACGACGACGTCCAGTTCGTTTACAGTCGGGGATTTTAAGCCACAAGTTTGTGTGTTGAGAAATGTTTATGAATGTCACTTTATCGCCTGATCTTCAATCTCGCCCGTGGTGCTCAGTGCTCGTGAAGTGAGATACTCGTACTTGTTTTTGATATATTTATATAGTTCTGAGAAATATATTACATTAAACTCAGGGAAAATCAGCCATCTAATCAGTCATCCGGTCATTGAGTCAGTTATTCAGTCATTGAGTCTTTCAGAGATAAAACTGTAAAATGTATTATTCTTACATGGATTCATTTTGATTCTGATTTCAGGTCTGGAGGCTGCGAGGATTCTTCGCAACTTAACCGACCAAAAAGTCAACGTGAGCGCCACCATCAGCCTCCTGTGTGACGCCGCCGGGACGCCGGACCCGACGGTGGCGTGGACCAAAAACAACCACAGCGTGGTGGAGGGCTCAGGTGAGACGGAGCGCCTCCTTCTGACCACGGTTCACCACTCGAGGGGCTCCCCCGATTAACGGCGTTGACGCCTGTTTTCAGGCGTGATCCTGAGTCGGCACAACCGCATGCTGACCATTCAGCGCGCCAAGAAGGAGGACAGCGGCCTGTACAGCTGCACCGCCTGCAACAGCCGCGGCTGTGACACCACGCAGGCCTACCTGACCACCGAAGGTCAGTCCCGCCCCGTTAGCCCACTGAGGGTACACCCGACGGCCCCTGGGCACAGACACGCTAAAGGCCCCCTATGGTCCACATGGAAGCAAGACCCCCATGAGCAGTGGTGGTTGTGGGTCTCTTTGTAGTCTTGTAGTGTCTCTGTGGGGTCTTTAAGTGTCTCTTCATAGTGGTCTAGTGTCTCTCTAGTCTTTTGGAGATCCATACGAACGCCGCACACATGTGAGGCGGCGTCCTGGTTGCGTTTAGCATTTAGGGGTCGTCGTGGCGCAGGGGTTAGAGAAGGTGTGCTGGGAAGCACAAGGTTGGTGGTTAGAGTCCAGGCTGCCCCATGTTCCATGTCGAAGTGTCCCTGAGCAACACACCTGACCCCTAATTGCTCCCCGGGCAAAATGTGAAAAAGCCATGGGTTTAAAGTGTAATGTAAGTCGCTTTGGATAAAAGCGTCTGCTAAATGACATGACACATAATGTAATGTAGCAAAGAGTCCGACCGGGCTGATTACAGCTGATTCTGCACTATTGAGTAAAGGCTTTCAAATCAACACAAATCATGTTGCACTTTAATTGTAAATGATTTAGATTAATTTATTTCATTTTCTTTCAAATCGGACAGCTTCAATTTTTGGGGATTTTATGTAAAACTATAAAACACTTTTGCTTTAAGTGTTGAACTTTGACTCCTCCCCTTTTCATTGTTGATCCGAGCCGTGAGGTTTGTGCTCCGTTGCGTCTCAGTGTTTTGTAGTCGATCTCGTAGTTTTGTGTATCTTGCATCTGCTCGTAGACGCGCAGACTTGTTAACGCTCACTTACTGTTCATGGTTCATATGCTGCAGCCTCAAGGCCTCCTCGACCCAATCAAACATTTATTGCTATCAAAAGACGGGAAGTTGTCCCGTTTAGCACACATCCTCCCCAAAAACAATGAGGAGGGAGCCGGACAAAAGGGGGGAGGCCGGGTCCTGCTCTCCCCCGTCCACGGCCACAAACAGATGCACGAACTGGAGCCAGGGCCTACGTGACCTGGACCCCGCCAGCGGAATGTGGACCCAGTTAGACCCTGTCAGCTCAGCCTGCCAACGGGGGCAGAGCGCCGACGGGTGACGGGAACATCTTGCACACGCGTGAGGGAGGTTTACCGAGCAACAAGAAGAAGTAATCGGCAGTAATTGTTCTAGCTGACATTTGTTATCACCACATAAACTGACAGTTTGCTTAGAGAATGATTCCACACACACACACACACACACACACACACTCACACACACACACACTCATCTCATGCTGCTGTGTCCCCTGTAGGTGCAGAGGAAAAGACCAACGTGGAGCTGATCGTTCCCATCGGGTCAGTGGTCATCGCCATGTTTTTCTGGCTGCTGATCGTCTTTGTCATCCGTGGGAGAAAGAAAGTAAGACCTGCCTTCGCCGCGAGCGTCCTTCCGTGGACTTTCCCTCATCCGGTTACACAAACACAGGAGACCAGTTGCATAAAAAGAGAAATGCAGCGACACGCGTGCACAAGCGTGCTCACTGTGGAGGTGTGAGAGTGATTGGAAGTGACTGGTTTGGCTCCCAGTGGCTGCTCCTCTTTGTTCCCAGGAACAAGGGCCACTCTCTGCTCCCATAAACCCCGTAGACCAGAAGCACATTGGGACCCTATTTCAACTGGGGAGGGGCAGCGGAGTCACTCGAAAAATGCTGTACGATTTCATTATTAAACATCAATTCAGACGGGTTTTCTTTGTCTCTCTTCTTTGTCTCTCAGCCGACTGGGGGTGACCTGAAGACGGGATACCTGTCCATGATCCTGGACTCTGAGGACATGCCCATGGACGAGCAGTGCGAGAGGCTCACTTACGACGCTAACAAATGGGAGTTCCCTCGGGACAGGCTGAAGCTAGGTGAGACCTCTGAAGGCCCCGAAGGGGACACGAAGCTCCTGCGTGTTCTAAAGAAGATCACCAACGGAAAACCCGCCAACTCCAGCGACGGGTTGAGGTTCTCCTCCCGTCGCCGCTTACGATGTTGAATCAGAGATGGAGGATAGACGACTGTATCTGTTTGTCCAAAGCGTTTGTACCTCATATTTACACAGCGCCCGGACAAAATGCGTGTTAAAATGCGAGTGCAGTGCATTTGAAACGTTATTTCCGGTGTTGATGACGCTGCAGTGTTAGCATAGCATAGCATAGCATCACTCGATCCGAGCTGCATCCAGAAAACAAGCATTTGATAAGCAGCCGGAGCGTAGGGACGTGTCCGTCAGAAGAGCTCTCTGAGTTGCGTGTGAATGTCTCAACCGACAATCGCAGCAATCAATCCGGCGCTTTCGTACTGTTAGTGAACTGTGACAGAAGGCGTCCCGCGTCTGAGGCTTCCGTCTTTGTCTTCCCAACGTCCTGCGATCAAGGTGACCCGCTGGGACGAGGAGCGTTCGGTCAGGTGGTCGAGGCGGCGGCCTTCGGCATCGAGAAAGCCACCACGTGCACCACCGTCGCAGTCAAGATGCTGAAGGGTGAGTGTTCCTTACTCCACTTCCTCTCCACGCACGCAGCTCAATGCACAACGGAGTGGTCGGTGGTCGGGTCCTTTCTCAGAGCGGCACAAGCCGATCTCAGTTGGGTATTTGGCAACACGGACCCGCCTCCTCCTCCTCCTCCTCCTCCTCCTCATGCAAATTCTATGTAAATGAAAAATGATCCTTTGGCACTACTGAGAAAACAATGACATCTGTCTGTGTTACAGAGGGAGCCACGTCCAGCGAGTACCGCGCCTTGATGTCGGAGCTGAAGATCCTCATTCATATCGGACATTATCTCAACGTCGTCAACCTGCTGGGAGCCTGTACGAAGCCTGGAGGTGAGTGAGCACATGGTGGTACAAGTCCTCTGCTCCCATAGACGTCTATGGGGAAATGACTCTACTTCTCTGTAGTGACCAGCAGGGGGCGACTCCTCTGCTCCCATAGACGTCTATGAGGAAATGACTCTACTTCTCTGTAGTGACCAGCAGGGGGCGACTCCTCTGCTCCCATAGACGTCTATGGGGAAATGACTCTACTTCTCTGTAGTGACCAGCAGGGGCGACTCCTCTGCTCCCATAGACGTCTATGGGGAAATGACTCTACTTCTCTGTAGTGACCAGCAGGGGCGACTCCTCTGCTCCCATAGACGTCTATGGGGAAATGACTCTACTTCTCTGTAGTGACCAGCAGGGGGCGACTCCTCTGCTCCCATAGACGTCTATGAGGAAATGACTCTACTTCTCTGTAGTGACCAGCAGGGGGCGACTCCTCTTCTCCCATAGACGTCTATGAGGAAATGACTCTACTTCTCTGTAGTGACCAGCAGGGGGCGACTCCTCTGCTCCCATAGACGTCTATGAGGAAATGACTCTACTTCTCTCTGGATTTATTCCCTCAGTAAACATTGTTAACATGAGTTCATGGTCTCAGTCTCTAGTTTCAAGTCTTCTTCAACACAGCATGATGTTCGTTTAGTGACTGATGGTCCATTTAGAGTCAAACAGACCATAAAGCAGGGGACGCTTTACCTCATTGCTCCCCCAACCCCCCTTGCAGGGCCGCTGATGGTGATTGTGGAGTACTGTAAACACGGAAACCTCTCCAGCTACCTGAAGAGCAAGCGTGGAGAGTACAGCCCCTACAAGGTAAGCGTAACCGTCTGCGCCCACCTTCGCCTCGTAGCAAACAAGGACGTGAAGCTGAAGTCACACTGAAACTGCGGCCGCCTCTCGTGAGGTCATCGTTGAGTCGGGGACCAGCCAGCCTTGAATCTAACCAGCATGCATTGCGCTGTGATCGTCGAGGATCATCTTGAAGGGGCCTGACGCACGGAAAGCGGCGTCTGGTCTGGTATTTGATGAGGTTCTTTTGCCTTCGCAGAGGCGGCGGGTGGACAGCCAGCAGTGGAAAGCCGAGGAGGACGTGGCCGAGGGGGACCTGGGCCTGGGGAAGATCACCCAGCTGGACATCTGCACGGGAACAGCCGCCTGCTCCAGAGCCGGAGACCAGGCCTCGAGCGGCATCGCTGACCCGCGGGAAGGTGGGGAGAGGGGGCGCGACCCCCACCTTGTTTTGGAGAACTTGTACACGTTGTTGTGAATTAAATTCGACCATCTGACCGACAGAGAGTTCGGACGAGGACCATCTGACCATGGAGGACCTGATCAGCTACAGCTTCCAGGTGGCTAAGGGCATGGAGTTCCTGTCGTCCCGCAAGGTGAAAGCAAAACCATCTAGATGTATGTTTGCGCATATGAATCCCAAGTGTGAACGTGAATCCCCTTTTGTTTCTGCTGGCTCCGTAGTGCATCCACAGAGACCTAGCAGCCAGAAACATCCTACTTTCAGAGAACAACGTGGTGAAGATCTGCGACTTCGGCCTTGCTAGAGACGTCTACAAAGACCCCGACTACGTCCGCAAGGGAGACGTGAGTTTTGATAGCGGCATTCCCACCATAAGGTTCCAGTTCAGTTTCATAAGTGTTAAATTGTGTGTTTGTGCTTTAGAACGTAACCACCGTGGAACAACAACAACAACATTTATCTTTGGTCTCATTGGTCTCTCTCACCTCGCTTGCGTAATCTCCCTCTGACTTTTTAAAAACGAGCCGTTAAGTGACACAAGGAAGTGCCTCATTTCTAAAACGGTTCTAAACAGAACTCCTCACGAGTTGTTTGACTAAAACAGCGTCAGCGTATCACCGGATAACACAACCCACAAGGCTCCTGTGCTTTCAGAAAGAACTAATCCTCACCGAGGAGTTAAACAAGGTGGCAACTCTGGTTTATGAAAAGTTAAGCTTAAGCTTCACGTGTTATAGCTGCAGTCTCCCTAGTGTCCACCGGGGGGCGACATGTGTTATGGCTGCAGTCTCCCTAGTGTCCACCGGGGGGCGACACGTGTTATGGCTGCAGTCTCCCTAGTGTCCACCGGACACGTGTTATGGCTGCAGTCTCCCTAGTGTCCACCGGGGCGACTGCAGTCTCCTAGTGTCCACCGGGGGGGACATGTGTTATGGCTGCAGTCTCCCTAGTGTCCACACCGGGGCGACACGTGTTATGGCTGCAGTCTCCCTAGTGTCCACACCGGGGGCGACATGTGTTATGGCTGCAGTCTCCCTAGTGTCCACCGGGGGGCGACATGTGTTATGGCTGCAGTCTCCCTAGTGTCCACCGGGGGGCGACATGTGTTATGGCTGCAGTCTCCCTAGTGTCCACCGGGGGGCGACACGTGTTATGGCTGCAGTCTCCCTAGTGTCCACCGGGGGGGGACTCCTCTGGTCCTATGGACGTCGATGAGAACATGACTTCTCTCCTTTTTGATCTATTGCCTCAGTAAACATTGTAAACATGAGTTCAGAATCTGGTTGGATCGCAGTGAGTTCCTCCAAAGGTTCCTGGTTCCTGAAGTCAAAAGGCACCGATTAAAACACACGGTTTACGTCCTCCTTCTTGCTACAGGCGCGCCTCCCTCTGAAGTGGATGGCTCCGGAGACCATCTTCGATCGGGTGTACACCACCCAAAGCGATGTGTGGTCCTTTGGAGTTCTCCTCTGGGAGATCTTCTCTCTGGGTAAGCCCCTCCCCCCCCCGATCACCACGTAACGCCCCATGAAGCCAGACGCACCCACCACACCTCCGCTTTGGCTTCCCACAGGTGCGTCTCCGTATCCGGGCGTCTGCATCGACGAGCTGTTCTGCCGGCGGCTGAAGGAGGGCACCAGGATGAGACCCCCGGAGTACGCCACCACTGAGATGTGAGTGCGGACGTCCGCGCGGGACGCAGAGGCGTTTTCCCCCCCCGCGCGGACGTCTCACCGTCACATCATTTCCCCCGCAGATACCAAACCATGTTGGACTGCTGGCTGGACCGGCCCACGGACAGGCCCACCTTCGCCGAGCTGGTGGGACACCTGGGCAACCTGCTGCAGGCCAGCGCCCAACAGGTGCGTCCACCGGGCCCACAAGACATCCCAACTCCGTCCCGTCGGTTGTCACAGACAAACAAAGATCCCGACGTAGCAGCTTCTGCACAGCCTCAATAATCCATCGAGCAATTTAGGATTAAAGCCAAACCCGTTTCCACGGCAACATCTCTCAGTTCTCTTTCCCGTGGTGTTTTTTACCGTAGCCACGGTTTGAGAAGTAAGCCCTCACAATGGTGATTGTGCCCTTGGTCTCCAGGACGGGAAGGACTACATCCCCCTGACGGCCGGCGTCGAGGCCGACGGCTCTCTGGTGACCCCTGACCCCAGGAGCCCCTACAGCAGGCCGCACAGCGGGGAGCCCCCGGAGGCTCAGCTCCACTACGACAACCCGCCGCGCCTCGGGTCAGCATGACGAGCAAACTCGACACTTCTTAAAAGAAACACAGTGATTGTTATAACAAATATGGACGAGCTGCCCGGCAATGACTTTAAATCCGGTTACAAGACAGATCCATAAATGACTTAATTTGGACTTGAGCCTTTTGACTTGAAAGTACTCGATACTTGAAGGTAAACAGGAAAACCAATCGCAGCATCCACAACGTGATGGGTCACAAATTAAAGACTCAGATGGCAAAAGCTTTTTCTGACTTTTGGGGAAACTCAAAGTTTAGGACTCAAAACTTGAGTGTAAAGACTCCTACTTTAGTTTCAACTTTTCATTCCCACCCTGTGGTCTTGACTTCATTAGTGACACATTTCTGCAGGCGGACATCAGACGTGGCGCCATAATTCTTTACCGTGCATTTAAAAAAAAAAAAGGCCTTAGAAAGACGCGAGTACTCACTTGGTTCCTGTGTGCAGAGCGTCCCAGCAGAGCGAGCGGGGCGGCCGTCCTCTCAGCGCTAAGACGTTCGAGGACGTTCCTGTGGTGAGTCTCTGCACAAGACACATCATGTGTACAATACTTGGGTTACAATGCTGTTCTTGTCTCATTCAATTCAATGAGACAATGTGTCCACACTTTTGACTGATACTGTACATCTGCATGAAATATTAAAAGTGCATTTATTCAAATGCAGTCCAGTAAAAATGAAAGATTAAGTAAAACTGTGTAAAATAACTAATCTATTCAATTAGTGGAGGGTCTGAAAATGAATCACTAATTGATCATCGATCTAAGTTGATTGACTATTGTCTCCTGTGATCTGGTGATGACACTTTTTAATGATTAAAATTAACTGCAAAAACCCCAAATCTGACCAAGCACACTTATCAAAATATCTCATGAAAATGAAAAACAATCACATGACATTTCGGTACGATATCAGGAATAGTGACTTTTAGGCATCGGCTGACGTCATGTGACTGTCATGGAGTTACTTTATACACAAAAATCTACACGTGGAGTTCATGTGTGTCATGAATGTGTATTTCTGTAATCTAAGGAACCAGTCAATAACGCTGAGCCTGCAGCCTTTTTTAAACAGCGTCTGTGTCCACAGGGGGGTCACACGGACATGTGCTTCCCACCTGAGCAGGTGAAGGGTTTGAATCAACAGCTGCCAACCACGCCCAACTTCAGGTGAGAGTCCACAGCACTCAAACTGCCCTCCCCCCCCTCCTCCCCCCTTCTCCCCTCCTGCACTGGTTTTATTCCTCATCTGCTCCTCTGCCTCGCCCGGATCAATAAACACCGATCACCTCCCTCTGCGTGTTTGGTTGTGGTTTCTCCAGCCAGCTGCTGCGCTTTAAGAGCAAAGAGTCTCTGGCCTCGGAGTCGTCCAATCAGACGAGCGGCTACCAGTCCGGGTACCACTCCGATGAGGCCGACGCCCCCATCTACGCCAACGAGGAGGCCATCATCAAGCACAGCATGCTGAAGAAGCCTCCGCCCAGCAGGGCGGACAAATTCAACACGGAGATCCGCTACAGCACGCCGCCCGTCTGACCCGCCCCGGGCCCCCGGGCCCCCCGGCCCCCCCCCCCCCCCGGCCCTCCATCCCAAATCTTTCCACTGTGTGCGTCACGCTTTCAGAACAATCGCGTTCTTTTCAGGCGAGCGGAGGAGAATGAAGGTTGTGCGATGAGTTTGCTCAAAAGGTCGAGACACGCCCACTTCCTGACGGCGCGACTCCACCCACTTCCTCTCAGCAGAAAATGACTGGAACTTTTTAGATAACCGAATAACTGGAAATGTTTTGCTTTTTATCGCGGCGGCGCATTAAATGTCCATTGAGGAAACAGATCTCTCAAGTCACGACATGTGTACAGTTCTTTTTAATGCATTTATATATATATATATATATATATATATATATATATATATATATATATATATATATATATATATATATACACAACTTACAGTATTTTATTGAAAATGTATTACTAAACCTGCAATAAATGTAGTTTTGTAAAAATCTAAAATGCACACTATTAAGACGGCTTTGGTTTGCTCTTTTGTCATTAACAATTGTTCCTCCATGACATCATCATTAACGAATCCAGACAATGCAAACTAAAGTCTTCTTCAGCCTCAGTCAGCGAGGAGGTCGTTACGGTGGAGAGTTGGTCAAAGATCACACGTTCAAGGGTTCAGGACAAAAAGGTTCTTCAGACGGGTTTCTTCAGGAGGGGTTGACTCTTCTCCTTCAGAGAGCAGAACAGCCAGACGACAGAGCGTCGTTCATGAGACAGGTGAGGACAGGAAGAAGGTCGGGAGCGAGAAGACGTGATGGACTGGGGTCAAGAGGGCAGGTGGTGGACGGGCAGAGGTTACCAGGGTAAGAACTTTAGGAGACGGGGGATGAAGGAGGGAAGTGAGGGCGGTGGAGGTGAAGTCAGTGGGTTTGAGAAGGAGGAGCGTATGTCGGCTACTTTCTTGGTAAAGTAGTTGACAAAGTCTCCAGGAGGAAGGGAGGAGGGGGGAGGAGGACCAGGGGGTTCCAGGAGGTTGAAGAAGATCGAAAAGAGTTTTTTGGGGTTAGAGAATGAAGATTGATTCTGGGTTGGTAGAAAGAGCTTTTGGCAGCAGAGACAGAAAAAGAGGAGAGAAGAGATTGAAACTCAAGCAGATCGTCAGGTCGTTCATATTTACGCCGTCTCCTCTCCGATGCTGCCATGGCACCGGATCAGACCGACACGGCGCCGGAGGGGATTTCCTCGGGGTCCAGAGGACAGAGAGTCCAGAGAGGAGGACAGAGAGTCTAGAGAGGAGGACAGAGAGTCTAGAGAGGAGGACAGAGAGTCTAGAGAGGAGGACAGAGAGTCCAGAGAGGAGGACAGAGAGTCCAGAGTCTAGAGAGGAGGACAGAGAGTCCAGAGAGTCCAGAGAGGAGGACAGAGGTCGAGGAGGACAGAGAGTCTAGAGAGGAGGACAGAGAGTCCAGAGAGGAGGACAGAGAGTCCAGAGTCTGGAGAGGAGGACAGAGAGTCCAGAGAGGAGAGAGAGTCCAGAGAGGAGGACAGAGAGTCCAGAGAGGGACAGAGAGAGTCTAGAGAGGAGGACAGAGAGTCCAGAGAGGAGGACAGAGAGTCCAGAGAAGAGGACAGAGAGAGGGAGGACAGAGAGTCCAGAGAGGAGGACAGAGAGTCTAGAGAGGAGGACAGAGAGTCCAGAGAGGAGGACAGAGAGTCCAGAGAAGAGGACAGAGAGTCTAGAGAGGAGGACAGAGAGTCCAGAGAGGAGGACAGAGAGTCCAGAGAGGAGGACAGAGAGTCCAGAGAGGAGGACAGAGAGTCTAGAGAGGAGGACAGAGAGGAGAGGAGGACAGAGAGTCCAGAGAGGAGGACAGAGAGGAGGACAGAGAGGCCAGAGAGGAGGACAGAGAGGAGAGGAGAGTCTCTGCAGCAGCGTTCGGATGAGTGAGAAGGAGTCGGTAGAAGGGAGAGCTGATGGGAGAGAGGAGGAGAGAGGAGGAGAGAGGAGGAGAGAGGGAGCGAACGTTGGCTCACTGAGACACCGATCGGCTCGGCCTGGAACTCAAATCATCACTACGCTCACAAAATAATCGACGCATCACCCGGAGTCCCTTTTCTGCCATGTGTCCTCAGCCACTACGACTGTGACAGTCTGTGAACGGATGTCTTGATGATGTGTTCCTATTGTTTTCTCCACGAGTTCACGGTGACACGGGGGGGACGAGGACGGGGGGGACGGGGGGGACGGGGGGACGGGGGGTAACATGAGCGTCGACGTGTCTGAAAAGAGGTGCATGTCCGCCGGCATGAGAACAATATATTTTGTCTGCCGTCGAGGGCAACAAGCCGGGCTAATTATGGAGCGCCAGAGGAAACGGCCGAGGACACACAAGACAATTTCGGGGGGTAAATTTAGAAGCTCCTCCCTCGTACCGCCGGAAGGGGTCAGAAGGTCAACTTCACGTCCATGTGGGGACAGAGGAGCGTTACTGTTTCTGATGCGAACTGAACGCACTCACAGAGAACGAAGGGATTATCAACTGAGCAGCAGCGCCCCCTGCTGTACTAAAGACACATCACACCCAGTTGTCCAGTTCAGGTCACCGAGACAGACAAAAGATTCATGAGGAGACATCTGAAAAACATGGAGCCACATGTGGCAGGAACTTTAATTTCCTCGGGGGGGGGGGGGCAAGCCGAACGCAGGGCTTTATTTGCACTGCCAGGAAATACCTCAGCGTTCCCACACACACACACACACACACACACACACACACACACACAGTACCGCCAACAGCTGCTGCAGGTACGACGTCCATAACACTGAGCAGGAGATGGACTCCAGCAAACACATGAATTAAACGCGGTATAAATGACGTAGATCCGCAGATAAACGTCTGAACTCGATGATAAATTCGTGCTGGACGGACCAACAGAAACCTTTAATTGGGTCGTAGAATATTGGACCCATGTTCTCATTTATAACACCGTAAAATGTAGTTGTTTTGCTGAAAGATGACATCTGAAACCCACTATTTAAAAACAGAACAACAAGTATAAAACCCTTATTTAGAGTTTTTAGTTTTAAAGGGGAAATACTTTCAGCAGAGAGGAGGGACGTCTCTGCACACTACTCATCTTTCTAAGGCCTTTTTCACAAAATGCACAGTGAAGAATTATGGCGCCACGTCTGCAGAGATGTGTCACCAACCAAGTTCTGCTTCACGCACCGAGAACAGACAGAAGAATCACTGCACATTCTATGTTAACTTCCACCACTAAGGGGGGCGCTAACACTTCTGTGCCATCTGATGCTCATTCCACACACACACACACACACACACACACACACACACACACACACACACACACACACACACACACACACACACACACACACACACACATACTAGAAAACAACTCCCTAAAATCTAATATGAACATTTCCAATGAGGAAAGACACGCGTGTGTTGATGTGATTAGTTGATTGGCTCGTATCATCAGAGCCAGCAGCCTTATTACCAGCCTGTCACTCACTGGCCGGCAGGTCCAGATCAACTTCTGAGATAAACACGACAACAGCGGGGGTCCGTGGGCGAGAGAAGGAGGGTGGGGGGTTTGCATCTTTCTCTGAGTACCAACTGAACCCCAAATGAAGAATGATAATGCAAAGTGGCGAGAATAATATAATATATAATCTAAATAGGATTTACAGCAACTGTTGCTTCTATCTACCAGTGTCTCGTCACCACGGGGGGCCGGGGGGCTGCAGTTAGTTAGTGTGTTAGTGGAGGTAGAGTCTGAAGAGGTGTGTCTTTAGTCTGAAGATGTGAAGGCTCTCTGTGGTCCTGGTGTCTTCAGAGACCTCCTTCCACCATTTAGGAGCAGGACAGCAAAGAGTGGAGATCTAGTGGAGTGTTTTGCTCTCAGTGAGGAGGAACAAGCAGTTTATCACATGCAGAGCGGAGAGGTCAGAGGTCGGGATGTCGGGTTGGACCCCCCCCTCCTCCCCCCCCAGTCAGCTTTATGTCGATGTCGTGGGGGGTAATCAGGAGGATCTACATTATTGAAAAGAGGAAACGGTTCTGACGTTCTGGGAGCGGATTGACGTTTGAAACAGAAACAGGAATTGTGTTGACAATAAAAGTATAAATATTAATATAGTGCGATTTGTATCTGAGAGACTCAACAAAAGAGAGAACATGCTCCGTAAATATTGAATCATTATTCTTTCTGAAGGGTTCCTTCTTTTTTTAAGAATGAAGAACGTAATGTGAGGTAATTATTTTATTGTATTAACATTTTCGGCAATAAAGGTAGAACAGCTGATCGTCTCACAGAGAAAACCAACTCGCTCAGTAGTTTATTTATTCAACGCGCCGCCTCAGGTTTCCTGCTGTCAGCTGGAGGATTCCTGCACAGCCGCAATAACACACACACACACACACACACACATATGTATACACACACATATGCATATACACACATATGTATATATTCATGTCTGTGTATATTCACGTAACCTTCATGGACGCGCTGCCTCACTGTTATCGTGTGTCAGAGGTCTGTGGGGCCCAATAAGCTCCGTCCATTCACAACTTCTCATGAGGTCACTTAGCTGCTGGGTATTAAAAGGCGGCGGGGGGGCTGAGGTAGTAGGGGGCTGAGGTAGCGGATGGGGGCTGGGTAGTTGGGGGGCGGGGGGCTGAGTAGTGGATGGGGCGGGGGGGCTGGGGGGCTGGGGGCTGAGGTAGTGGATGGGGGGGCGCGGGGGGCTGAGGTAGTGGATGGGGGGGCGCGGGGGGCTGGTAGGTGGATGGGGCGCCGCTGAGGTAGCGGGGGGCGCCGGTGAAGTTGAGGTGGATGGGGGGGCGATGCAGGATGTGAGGTTTCTGCAGGATGTTTTCCTCACAGAGTCATGATAACACCGCTGGTTCCTTCCTTCGAAATGATACGACAGCGAGTGAGCGACTCGTGGAGGAAAGAGGTATCTGATGCACCGGCTCGTCTTCGCTGAATAAGTCATTGGAGGGTTGTTGTTCCGGTCCAGCGCAGCTGTGCAGGAAGCAGCACGTCGGATGTGTTTTCTCAGATGGAAACGCGTAAGAAAGTATGACTGAAATCAGCAGATGAGGAGTCAGCCGTGAGTTCCCCTCACACGTGTGCCGTCGTCTCCTCAGAGCCCAATGAGAAGCATCCGTGGGCATCGACGCGCCTTTAGGGGTCGTCAGGCCAAAGTGGTGAATGTGAATGTGGTTTTTGCAAATTCAGCCGCCGACCATTGTAGTCCTCAGCGACGTTTAGCACAACAGTTGCCGAGCAACACACAGACGTGTGCACGGTAATACACGCAAGAATCTATGCAGGTGTGTTTCTTGCAATAATGCAGATGCCGGTGGGATGCTGACTGAATTATATCATAAATCCCAACAGGATCTTTATCGACCACATGACTGTGGAGAAGATAAAAAGATGAAAGCTGGCTGAAGGGACGTGTTCACTAACTGATCCTGGATCAGATCACATCGGAGTCCAGCCATTTCTTTCCCTGGTACCTTCACGTATTCGTTCAAATGCTTTGTGGTATTTGTGAGTCCTTTGACAGCCGAGTGCACTCGCGACTCTTCTTCACAGCCCCCCGAGTCTCCTTGTGTCACCCCCGTCCCGTCCCGTCCCGCCCCGTCCCGTTCCGTCCCGCCCCGTCCCGTCCCGTCCATCTCTCCCACGGACGGAGTTGCTGACCTCACACGCTTCATTTGGTAACCAGAAGTGACCCGAGAGGCCGGAGCGCAAAGTTGGACACGAGCGAAATGTCACTTCATAAAAGTTAACAGAGAAAAGACAAAGACGTCCATATAAAAGGTGACCCTTCAGACGTGTGGAGTCAGGGTCATGTATGTTTCACTGTAGGAAGCGAATGAAGAGGAACTTAATGGACACTGTTGTGTGTGAGGAGGACGAACACGAGACGGGCAGGAAGAAGGAGTACAATTCAAACAATGCATCTTCACTTCGGGGATGTGACCGGTGGGGGAGTAACACAACTATTCCTTTCTACCTATAGAACAACATGAAGCAGATGGAATACCCGCCCATTTGCCGAGCTCTCATTATTTCCACGTGTTATGGAAATAAAAACATGAAATTAGCCGTCCCAGCGGCGTGTCCCAGCGGCGCGTCCCAGCGGCGCGTCCCAGCGGCGCGTCCCAGCGCGGTATTTAAATAAACACATGAGAAAGCGAGACGGGCCTTTGGAAGGAGGGGAAAGACTATCCAGTACCCTGAACCGGTAATTCTTCCCAGCAGACGCTGTGATTTGCTGTAGTAAGAAGGGGGAACTGGTCCGTGTTGTGTTCCGGTCGTCCCGCGGCTCTGGAGGAGTTCGCTGCGCTGTGCTTTTCTTGATTTGTAGCCTGACTTTTCTATTTTTAAAAAAAGAATCTTCTCTCGGCCCAGGTGTCCTTCTGCGCTGCGTCACGGGTTCCAGTTCGTACGTTCACGAGGTTCAGACGACTGAAGGCGCCGCCGCTGGTTCTGCAGAGTGAAGCCGACGCGTCGCGTGTTAAAGCTGCATTCTGTGCAGTGACCAGCAGGGGGCGACTCCTCTGCTCCCACAGACGTCTATGAGGAAATGGCTCTACTTCTCTGTAGTGACCAGCAGGGGGCGACTCCTCTGCTCCCATAGACGTCCACTTCTCTCTTGATTTATTCCCTCGGTAAACATTGCTGGTCTCTGGTTTCAAGTCTTCTTCATGCAGCGTGATGTTCATTCAGTGGCCGATGGTCCACGTAGAGTCAAACAGGCCGCGCTGAGGTTCTACGTAACGTGCGCAAAGCAGCATAACAACAACTGGGAAAGGACATTGTTCACGTTCAATGAAACGAGGCGACGGTTCCCTGCTAGATAGGAGGCACTGCGGTGGATTTACTATCTGAGATCTTTGACGTCAGTCAGACAGACAGAATGAGTCTGGATGGATGGATCCAACTGAAAGGGAAGGAAGGACATTCCGTCAGAATGAGGAGCAGAGAAACAGGATGTTTGTTCAAGGTGAAGAGATTCCAGCCTCGTGTTCAGCAGGAGAAACCTTCGTCTCCTTCTGGCTCCATTCAGGTCTTAAGAGGCCGAACACGATCAAGCTGTTCATCAGAGATGGAGGGACAAGATCATTCAGCTTATTACGTAGAGGTAGATTTAGATTGGAAGCTTTGTTGTTTCTCTTTGTACAACGATCATCAAATCACCGACTGAACGCAAACTTATGAATGATTATTTGTTTCTGTCATTCGCTAAATGAAAAAACGAAAACAACGCGACTCATAAGACTTTAAGCACGCTGACCTCCAAACATCCTGCTGAATTTCAGACAGCTTCAACCTCAAAATCCCTAAAATAACAATTGGCGCCTCGGGGGCATTCTAATAACGCCACATATGTTGGGCCTTAAAATCAAGTGCAGGTGGCCGAAAAACCAGGAAAAAAGAAAGTATTACAGCGAACGCGAGGAGACGACACAAACCGGCAGACGAAAAGAAAAGCGCCCGTCGACTCTCGCAGCCGTCCGTCATTTCCTCAGTCTGAGCTGACGAACCTCCGCGTCTAAATCCCAACGATTGGAATGCAAGAGACGTTAAATCTTTAGTTACACAGAATAAAACCTTGTTTTCTTTACTTCTTATACATTTATTCTGCTTTTTCATAACCATCCATCCATCTGGAGTACGCGATGTAGTTCAGCGGTCAATTTAAAACTAAACTAAATGAGCAGCTGAGTTGAGGACAACCGATCGTTCTTCACGTCACAAAAGCTTTGGATGTTCTGGTTGCGTGAGTCACCCCCCAGAACATCCATCAACCCTGGCGGAGGTGAGGAGGACAGGTAAGCGCTCACCTCGCCGCCGCCTCCAACACACAACGAAGCGTCCGTCGGCATCCACCCATCGAACCAAAGACCAAAAGAACACGTGGAGCCTTCAAGCGAGGGAAGATCTCTGAGAGCTGCACGTGTGTCTGTTTACATCACGGACCACACGGTTCTTCTCTTTACCAGCTGTTGCGCGCGTCAGCCACTCGTGTGCGGCACAGAATAAACTCAAATAAACGCTATTTATGAATATTATTTTCTAGATTTACAGGTTGGGACCTGGATTCAAACGGGTAAATACACAGATAAGTTGCTCAGTATGGAAGTAAAAAGCCTTCTTAGACACGTGTTGTTGGGTTCAGTTGGGTTTGGTTGCTCCACTGATTTGGTCTTGACTGAAAAGTTTTTTAACATTTAATGCAGAAATGACTTGATGAACTATTTGATGATTTGGTACAGATCTCCATGGTGACGAGAGGATCCGGTGACCCCCAACCTCCCCAACCCCTCCTTCGGTCTCACCACCAGGTTCACATCCGTGGTCCTCATGGAAATTTCTAAACAAATATTGGACGGATTGCCGTGAAATTTGTTCCAGACTTTTCACATCGCTGTCATGATGAATTGTAAATGAATTTGGTGATCCTCTGATTTTAAAGTTGAGCATGTTGAGGAGGTTAAAATGTTCTTGATGTGTTTGGTCAACGTTGTTATTCCTTCCTTAATTATGACCTAATAAATCCACAAGCTGTAATAAAAACTAAAACAACAGAGTACTTACTACAATTCAATAATAATTCAATATCCTGCTTTAATCTTAATTCATTGGCCTCCACCCAAGTAAGGAAATGAATGAAATTCAGCCTCGGTGTCTAACGTTAGTGCGTCTGAGCTGCGCAGACTTCAACCCTCGTCCTCATACGTTCATCAGCGGTGGGGTTTGGTGCTCGGAGCTGCTCATGCGGATCATTTGAGGCCACAGCACCCTGGTTCCCGCTCTCATTTACAACATATGCGATGGGGTTTTGGGACTATGAGTGACAGCTTGCTTGAACACAAACCAATGCGCTCGTCACCTGAGCCGCTGGAACATATGGATGAATACTGAACGCACACGTGTTTACGCTTTTACAGCCAGTGGCTAAATGACCCCAGCTGACAGGAAAAAGATGAGGATTATAGAGTCGAACAAACCACTTTCATGCAGCAAGTCCAAACATAAAAGATAAACCCTTAAAGGAGAATGTAGAGACACTTTTTGACCAATTGAAACAACCTCCCTCCACCTGGGGGCGGAGCTAACAATCCAACCATAACAGAAATGGCTCTTACAGATTTAACATCGCTTTAACGTCTCTGGTATCACGTTCCAGAGTTAATTGCAGTTCACTGCATTTTAAAACCACAAAGTAGAAATGAGGTTGTGCATGAAGATAAGGGACGTCCACGGTTGGGTTATCGTGGGATTGTTTAGTCCTAATTGGGGGACTGGAATGAGACGGGATGTGTGAGGTGCACTGAGGATGTGACATCTACAGATAAACAACATGAAGCGCACCTTCCTTCTTGTAATATTGAAGGTTATCCAATAAAACTCAGTGTGTCCTGTGATAACCTCGGTTTAATTGCTGCATAACATGCAGTACCATCCGATTCGAGATAAGAGAAAAGCAGAGCGGGGAAGGAACGAATGGACGTCGGCAACTGGAGATTTAAATGAACTCAATACCTGGCCTTTGTCGGCCTCGCAGCCTTACAAGGTAAATATTTAAAAAGCCGACAGGTGATATCCTCTTGCCAAACCGACGTTCCGGCACACAGAAAGGCTCGGGGGAATGTTTTGCAGGATGAACAAGACGTGAACAGACAGCAGGAATGCTTGGATGGGACGAGGGAAGTGAAGAACCCTAAAACCAGAGGAGCGGATTCATTACGACCAGTCAGGCGGAATCATTTTGCAAAAGCCATGTCAAAACAAAGGAAATCAGCTGGGACGGGTCTCGTTCTGGGACACACTGTCGACGTGAGAACTGTCAGAAAGAACCATCACAATACAGATTGTTAAGTTTTAGTCTTCGCCAATGATTACACGCGGGTCTATTAAAGGCAGCAACGTTGCCATGGGGACGTGGCGTGTGCACGACACAATCAATGTGGCATCAAGCCCGAGATGACGTGTCAGATTAATGATTACCTCCACTGCACGAGGTGGTTCACAGCTCTGTTACCCTTACAAAAGGTCTACACACACACACACACACACACACACACACTGCATTCCTTATAAAACCGGTCCAGGGCAGATGTTTAGGCGCTTATTTTAAATATTAATATAGATATATTCCTGGCCCTGGGGTGACCTGCTCATTGCATTGCTCAATAGCTTATTAAAGTATCTTTGATTAAAACCCACTACTTAGAATACAATGAATCGCAAATTACACATAATAAAGATGGATTTATGGTGCAATATCACGCTTTCCTTGCACATGAATTATGCACTAATTGCTGCCTCTTTGCATGTTCTCAGGATCAGGAAACATTTATTGCCATAATACGTCAGACATACAGTGCAAGAGGAATAAAATAAAAAAGAATGCTATGGGTTAGTAGTACAAGGCCAAAAAGATCCTTTAGTCATAACTATGAGATAATATCTCATTATGATTATGAGTTATGAGATGTGTTGAGGTTTTCTGCCATTTACTTTACTTTCATTTCTGTTATCTCCGGTGTCAAGGTCGGTTAGGTCAGTATTGTTTTTGTGTTTCTGGAGGGTTGCCTTATCGCTTCACTTGGTTTCAGCTGAAAGTAAGCAGATAACGCAGGTCATTTATTCTTATTATGCAAAACGGGGACACAATGATGTTTAGGGGCAGATAAAACACATGAAACACAGTGGTAGATTCCTGTTGTGCATTATTTTTTATTTGCGTCACAAGGAACGTAAACAGCAAATAATGATAATTGATAATATGGCCGACAAATATCAGAGGAAAACATTTTCTGTGAACTGTGACAGAGAAGTCGACCCCCTCTGGTCCCATCAGAGTCCACGTTCTCTGGTCCCATCAGAGTCCACGTTCTCTGGTCCCATCAGAGTCCACCCCCTCTGGTCCCATCAGAGTCCACGTTCTCTGGTCCCATCAGAGTCCACGTTCTCTGGTCCCATCAGAGTCCACGTTCTCTGGTCCCATCAGAGTCCACGTTCTCTGGTCCCATCAGAGTCCACCTCATCTGGTCCCATCAGAGTCCACGTTCTCTGGTCCCATCAGAGCCCACGTTCTCTGGTCCCATCAGAGTCCACGTTCTCTGGTCCCATCAGAGTCCACGTCCTCTGGTCCCATCAGAGCCCACGTTCTCTGGTCCCATCAGAGTCCACGTTCTCTGGTCCCATCTGACTCCACCTCATCTGGTCCCATCAGAGTCCACGTTCTATCGGTCCCATCAGGTCCCATCAGAGTCCACGTTCTCTGGTCCCATCTGACTCCACCTCATCTGGTCCCATCAGAGTCCACGTTCTATGGTCCCATCAGAGTCCACCTCCTCTGGTCCCATCAGAGTCCACGTTCTCTGGTCCCATCAGAGTCCACCTCATCTGGTCCCATCAGAGTCCACCCTCTCTGGTCCCATCAGAGTCCACCTCATCTGGTCCCATCAGAGTCCACCCCCTCTGGTCCCATCAGAGTCCACCCCCTCTGGTCCCATCAGAGTCCATGTTCTCTGGTCCCATCAGACTCCACCTCATCTGGTCCCATCAGAGTCCACGTTCTATGGTCCCATCAGAGTCCTGCTCTCTGGCCTATGTCAAACCAAAGAGGCGCTTGATCCTGGACCACGGTGGATTCAGATCTCTGTGAAGATTTGGACTCAACAGTCACCGTCCTCAAGCCGCTGTGAATATCTTATTTATCTGTGACCGGGCATCGGACAGCCAGAAGCATGCTGGGTAGTGGCGTAGCATATGGTCCTAGTTGAGTTAGCCTAGCTTCTATCTGGGCTCAGAGGTCTGGCTGCTTGGTCGGGGGTTGTCGTATTGTATTGCCTTTTTATGAAATGAAATGAAGGAAAGAAATTCATCCCGCTTCCGTACTCACTAGATCCCCAAATTATTTTGGGCACTTATTTGCTTGAGAAATAAGGAACAATGCGTCTCTCATTTCTGGGGCTATAGGAGCTTCGCACACTGAGAACAGTTATAAGACCACAGTCTTTGCTCGGGGCCAACAACTTCCTGGAGGAGCAGCTTTTTGTACAGATTAAATGAAACAGATATTATTTAGTGAGCTTTGCAGATGCTGGGAAAAATATTTTACGACCTTCCTGTCACGATCCCATCTCCTTGAGAGTGTTTTCCCTGTTTGTCTGTGTCTGTTTTGTGTTTTGTGTCGTTACTGAACGTAACCGCGGTTCCAGTTGCTGGGCAACGAGTGCAAGGCGGGAATTCCAGGACCACCGGGTCCTGTTCCCACCTTTTCCAAATCACCAACACACCTGGTCCTGATCATCTGAACACTATTTAAGCCGAGACCTGTCATCCAGTCCCTGCCGGATCGTCAGCCAGAGTCCGTATGTTGTGCTTGCGTGTCGGCCGCAATAGTTTAAGTCCATTTGCCTGTTAGCTCACCCATTTCCTATTGCCCTGCCGTTCACCCTGGATTTCCCTTCACTCCTGCCTGGCAACCGGAACCTTCCACCCCATCGCTTCGTCAAGCCTCCTGTACTCACCTGTCTGGAATGCCATCTCAGTGACATTTGTGTGTTTACTCACCTTGTCACCACCAATCTTGTTTAATCTGCGTTTGGGTTCAAAACCGGGGAAGATCTGACACTTTCAATATGACAGAAGTTTTCCTCCCTGGTCTAGTTTTTGTGCTAAGCCAAGCTAACTGGCGGCTGGCTGCAGCTTATGGGCAACATTTGTGAAGCAACCATTACCTACATAAGCATAATTAAGCAAAACCTCATCGCATGACAAAAGTATTTAATTGACATCTTAAAACATCGACACGGGTACAGAAAGTAATTCTGTATGCATATCAAACATCGAGAGTCATTACATGAGCACGCAAGCGGGTCAACATTAGATGCCCTTTCTCACAAAACGTGTTGGACTGGATTGTGGGATGACAGCCGTTGAGCCGTGGATCTGAGCGATGTGATCTGAGCTGAGCATCAAAATGTAGCTCGGGACAAGACCATGCAGGCCTAGAAACACAAACAGCAGAATGCTGTAAGGAATCTGACACCGAACTGGGGGCCGCCACAAAGATGCTTAGTGCGGGGGGGAATGTGACCCCTTCTTGTACGTTTGCATAGCTAAATATTTGGCCAAGAGAGTCAAGTACTGTTGAATATTATTCAATGTGATGGCATAATTAGTTGAGGGACTGGGCAAAGCTGCTGGAGGAGTTTATTTCTGGGAGTGACTATGTGACCTTTGTTTTGTTTGTCTCACATTGTGACCGTTCTTTATTATCAATGGACGGTAGCTTTGTTCCACTTGGGTTGCGGTGAAATGGGATGTTGTGGTTCTGAATAATTTGGCCAAACAAACAATTTTAGATAGAAAATAGAAGGGGACCGGCGGTTGAGCCCTGAGGGACGCCTCGTGAGAGATACCAGGGTGGAGGATGAATTGCCACCAGTAACAAAGAAGGTCCTGTCTGCAAAGCAACTGTGTAGCAAAAGGAGTAACCAATATTGGCTGCACCGAGGAGGCCATTGGTGACCTCAACAGTGCTGCTTCGGCGCTGTGATGTGCTGGAAAACAGTATGTGTAATTGCTTATACTAGGCGGCAGCAAAGGTCACGTTCTACAGCACTACCCTCAGGAGTGGTATTTTGAAATTGGTCTGGTTGTGGACTTTATATCGGAAGATGTCGTTGTGACATCACCCATTGGTTTGTAGGGTAAGTTGAGATAAACTGAATGCATAATATCTCAGGCAACCAAAATGTTACGATAAACTTACCTGAAATGAAAACACGCCGCGAAAGTTTCAGACCAAAACACAAACAACTCCCAGACACCACAACACTGTGGTAGAGACCTGTCAATCACAGTAAGCCCCGCCCAAAAGAATATCCTTCTTTATGATTTATTTTACTCTAAATCAAAAGACTTGAAACTAGAGAGATCAGAAGATGAGAGCGTACATGTTTACAATGTTTACTGAGGGAATAAATCAAGAGGTAATTATCTCATAGACTTCTATGGGACCAGAGGGGCAGATTTAAAACATGAAACTTTGGCTTTACTCAGAAAAAACAGGTTTTGCTTTAATTTCAGCAAGAACTTTTGTCATCGGAAAGTTCTGAAATGTTTTTTTTATTTCCTTTATTGAACGATCTGTTCAAGCCTTGATGGTAAGTTTAATCAACACCACCTTCTCATCAAAAGGACATTTAGTCAATGTAACCAAACAAATGAGTTATTTTTACAAGCTATGAGGAAAAACCCTTCGAGACTTTAACAGTCCCACAAAGTATGAAAACGGTTGTTTGTCCATGTTTTCTCAGTGTTTTTATGTTTACAGGAGCAACGTCCCGGCAGCCATCTGCCGGAGTCCCGTGCCGGTAACAGAAGGTTCCCTTGTAAGACACGAGGAAGTGCAGTGAACCTCAGATAAATTGTGGCACACACACACACACACACACACACACACACACACACACACACACACACACACACACACACACACACACACACACTACTCGTCCTCTGCGGTCCGGGTATCTTCTGGCTGGCAGCAGCAGGCCTCCACCGTTCGGGCACGTGTTTCCTGAGCAACCTGAGCAGAAATGGGAAGTGGTGGTGACCTGAAAAGGACCCCCCCCCATGAGCGGAGCCCCACGACGTTCTAACCGCCAGCGCATCAGTTAACTGCTAAAATAAGAGTGCACAATAAAATCAATTTAGAGACTTTATGTAATTTGAGTTCCTGCAGGTCTGTGACAATGGCTGCATTGAGCTCAGCAGGGCCGTGGGAGGGTGGGAACGGCTCTGCTGTACATCGAGGTCCGCTGCCGGCGCTGCTGCATTGCCCTCTCCGGCGTCACACGGTGAGGTAGGAAGCATCACATGACGAGGAGGAAAGACTGATGTGGTCGACGAGGGTCATTTAACAGAGCCCCCGGAGGCTTTGCGGTTAAATGTTTTTACAAATACATTTCACAGAAGCTCAAGGTAATTTTTGCTTATTTGTGATTTCCAGAAATCTGATAATCTTAAAACAGAAAAAAGGGTTTTTTGCACCGGCCTCTCTGTTTCCTTCTCACATCGAGCTTAAAAACCGACAGAAGGTGTTTCATATTAAACTGCCAGATTTACCACAAACAGTGTCGGAAGGAGTGCGACATGCTTATCAAATTTAGAACCACAGCAAGGAACCACACTGGGTTAAGCAACCCCAGTGGGCCTGTTGCACAAAATACCGGGGTTACAGGCTCAAAAAAAAGAAGTCATTTTACATGCATTCCCAGCACAGTGAACTATTAGCCCTCAAGAAACAATCCCAACAGAGGCTTCCAAATTCTGAAAGAACAGGTTTATGAAGAGCATTCACGGAAAATCTGATCTTATCTTTAGGATTTTTTCTAGGAAAGAATGATCCTCATTTAGCTTTAAAACACATGCCAATTTTCCGGCGTTACACTGTGACAGGCTGAAAATAAACTTCAAGCCCTCCGTTAGATTTAAGCAACAAAAACAAGGTCGCAGTGCTCCGACTGACCTGCAGCCGGAGCTCCATGAGGAGGAGGAGGAGGAGGGCTTTGCTCCCGCCAGCAGCAGCATTTCTTCCTCCTCCTCATCCTCCTCGTCCTCCAGGAGCAGAGCTTCTCCTCTCTGGAAAACCCAGGATGAAGTGCTGGACCCTCTGGAGGGAAGGGACGGCCTGGAGAACCAGGACCAGGACTGAGGGGCATGACAGCGAGACGCTGCGGTGGAACGAGAGGTTTCCTAAAGGGACTCTGGTGGGTAGAGACACCACCACTTCAGTCCAAAGTTCCTCACAACAACTTTCAGATAGTTTGTCATTTTCTGTGAGGAGGACAACAGTATTTTGTATGAATCAAATTGGTGTAAATATTATTATTTGACTTAACTCACATACAAATATTAAATAAGATTGAAAGGAGCAACTGACCGAATGTATAAAACCATTCCATTTGTGCTGGGAGCAGATCCCGAGGTGTAGACGATAAACATTGAACATTTAGATGTGTTGAGAATAAAATGACGTGTGTAACATTCTACATTGAATGGAGTGTTGTACTACTAATCTAATTACTATCACGATACTTCCTTGATTCAGACAAACAAACATCTACTTCAATGGTGGGACTTCCTGCTTCCGTCTTATCAGTTAGATCCAGAAACAATGGGCTCAGCCCACGCAACAAAAATATGTTGTGATGCCGTCCTCCTCCAGATGTCCCTCTCTGGGCCGGGGCCAAGAGGATTTATAGGGGAGGGGGACCAATGGCTGAAAAACACGTAAACATGGCTGCCACAGCACACAACATACGATTGTTATCTTGTTTAAGCACAAGCCTATTTTATGGCATCTGGGCATCTGCTCCAAAAATGGCACACCCATGATACAAAGTGTAATAACTCTGGAACTACTTTGTCTATTTGTACAATTTCTTTTTGAGGGGATAAAGGGGAACCCCTGTGAGCGCTATAATGTGTGACAATCAGTCTATATGTTATTGTTGAAAAGAATATATCAATATTACACACAAGAAATTTGCCTCAAAAATGTCACAAACTTGCCCTATGAATCCCATAAAGCTTTAAAGCTCAGTATCAAAACACATCTACGCAAGAACCCAGTTTGTGGACGGTACACATGTAAAGTTTCAAGTTGATGGAGGAAGGATAAACTACTCTACAGAAGGCTTCTGTGAAGGCCTCACGTCAGACGAACGGCTGGCTCAGAGTCTTCATTTTTTTATAAGTTGAGTTCGGATCGGACCCAAAGAGGCGCGCAAGCAACCCTGTGCTTCCACGGGCTTTTACTTTGAAAAACAGAGAGAGCGTCACATGTCACTCCAGATTTCTGTTTGGCTCAAAAAAAAAACGACCGGACAGCTTGAGCAGCCGTGTTGCCTCGCTAGCAACAAGTTCTGAATGTTAGCTAAACGCTAACAAGAGCTTGTTGCAAAAACGCGGATTAAATCCATTATTTCTGTGAAAAACAACAAAGGTACATCTATTATTTTTTCCCTCCTTGATGGGTTTTGTACTGGAAGTTCGGCCGGGTTCGTCTGAGCAAACTTATATCACCGTAATCAGCGCGTTCTGCTCGTGTTGCCTCCAATACTGGTGTAGCATGAGGCGTCATAAAAATATGGCGCTTTTGGTCGGTCAAGTCCAACATTTCTGGACAAATCTACATGGAATATGTTCTTACTCACACACTGAAGTTGTGTTGAGTATTTTTAAGTAGTTTACGGCTTATTGTAGCCAGGGCTCTGATGTTGAAAACAAGGCTAACCAAGCTGGCTAGCTAGCTATCTATCTATCTATGAGCATGATTCAGCGGCTGTGCGTCGATTTCTATGTCTGCTTGGAGAAATTTCTATTTTTTAGCTGCGATGCTTTGGTGGTTATTTCGCGATAACTCCGGCGGGCTTTTGTCTGAGAGAAATAAAACACACACCACTAGAATCAGGTGATCTGCTGATGCTATTTGGTGTGTTGTTTTCCTTTATAGAATTTATTTTTGACGGGCCGAGAAGGTTGTACACCACTGTACACACAGTTTTTGGACACATTTTTATAGTATTTTTATTTGACTAATATTACCACAGTTAAAGTTCTCTTTGCAGTCTTTTAAAGTGGTTTGTTGCTTATTGTAACCAGAACTCTAATGCTTCCAAAATAATCCAAGCATCATATCTGTGTTGAGAGCTCGGTCTGATCCGGCTCTGGCTCGTGTGACATCATAACCATGAGTTTATGGTCTTTTACTTTTAAGTCTTTGGCTATAACTTGCCTGTGAAATCACATAACAATTAAAAAAGGTTAGGTTTTAGTTTGATAATGTCATTTATTTTATTCAGTGTTTTAACAACTTACATTGTCACATACATGTGTTAATATGTGACTTAACGAATTCACGGATAATATAATTTTTAAATAATTTTCCAGCACATTTGACCCGTTCTCTCTTTTTTCCACCACTTGAAAATTGGTCAATTGCTTTCCAAGGACTTTTGGTTTGGACGATTTTTAAAAAACGAAAAAAAAGGATCTAAAAATGTTTTAAAAATAAGTAAACAAGTTCCATTGGGAATTCAATATACACAATTTTATTTACATTGACAACAACATCAAAATTACACAATAACACCAAAGCCTCAGGTTTAATAAATATGTAGCAGAATGCAGGGAAAACTCTTAATGGAGATTGGAAATGTAGTTTTTTGCGTTGGCGCCGTGATATTGATGATCACATGAGGCCGCCGGTCTGGTTGGACGAGGCGGCCTGGCATCACTGAAGTGGTGAATCAGCCAAAAAAACTATCCAAAGTGGATCTCTCGGGGTTAAGTTACCATGGTGACTGACACATAAGCTGCTTTTTCTTTTCTATTCTTTTTTTTTCACCAGTTTAACCAACAGTTGGAAATCTGTGCACACATTAAGAAAATACAGCATATTAAAACTCTGAATCAATGTACCACGTCTTCATTGAGATAAACATCTTCAAAAGCGTCACTTCTTCACAATAAAACGTACATTCATATTTACAAGAAAGACAGAGCAGTGCGTTATTTTTTATTGGCCTAACTAAGTTGATGAATCTTCAGCAGTGGCACCTCTTGACAGTATTTCTGATAATTCACAGACACACACACACACACACACACACGTGTTCACACACTCAAACAGGACACTTTCCTGGTGCTCTTTACAACTACGTCCACCACTGGGGAGGGCGGGGTCATAATAGTGGGGGACTGGTGCAGACTACTGGCTGAGATGGTGGTGAAAAGTCCCACATCTGTTGGAGGAAACATCTGGAAGGGCTGCTGGGAGACCAGCTACTAGGAGAACAATGAGATGGCCGACGGATGGAAGCTGAGCGACAGAACTCTGAAGACAACGTGTTCTCCTCCCACCTCGTCAGATACAGAAAGTTCAGAGGACCACGGCGTTAAACGACGACACTCTATGTCCACCTCTAGCGGCAGGGGATGCTTTAGGGCGGGGCTACAGGCTGATTGACGGGTCTATAATAATCCATAAAGCAGGGGATGCTTTAGGGCGGGGCTACAGGCTGATTGACAGGGCAGGGGATGCTCTATGAAATCATTGTAGAGTGACATTACAATGAAAACGACAACTAAAGACGTATACAGCGTCTCTACGTCCTCTTCAGTCCATATATGGTCATCCCTTCCTGTAACAAAAAAACAAGACGTCGACGACCAAAATGCCAAAATCAAGGCTTCATAACCGCAGTCAACAAACTGACGAGTGACATCATGACAACAACGTCCACAGTTTGTGGTTTTCCAGTTGTCTAAAAAACAAACCTCTGTCTTCACGGGAAATTCATGCCACAAAACCACTAAGTTCAGTCCAGCAAAAGGTCGCGAGTGACAAACGAGCTAACGACACCAATGAGCGACGGTCGACATGACCAGAAGGTAAACGTCTACTTTTACATGGGACACAAACAGCGGTTTGACCTCCGAGGAGAATCTAGCTCTTTATTCTCTGGTGCGACGGTACCAGACCTTGAGGGCCAGAAGTCGGTGTTCAACGAATTGGGAGGGAGACGGTATCGTCGAAGAGGACCCCCCCCCTGTCTAGTCGACTCTAGGAATATTGCCGACGGCTTAATAGGCATCGCCCTCGACTTTATCCATACGATACAACAGAGGACGGATGAGTCCTTAATGAAGAGGAAGAAGGTGAACACACACATGAGAAATGTCAGTACCTGCCTCATGCTCGTAAACAAACCCCATAAACCACACAAACCGTGAACAGCTATTTACACCTTCTACAACAGACCTCTCCAGCAGTCCAGCTGTGAAAAAGACCAGCAGCTGCATTCTGACGTAACAGAGCCGAGAGCCGGAGTCTCAGGCGCCATCGCCTCCGCCTCCCGTCCAATCGCGCAGCGGCATCATCGCCTACCGACATGCGCACGTATGCAGTCGACGAGCACATGCAATGAAGAGCTAGCGTGCCGCGTCTGTTCCGTATCTCTGGAGACGACGGCGTGGGATTACCCGTCGGACGATCCTAGGTAGCAAAAAAAACAGATGTATTCTCCTGATCCACTTGAAGCGTATTAGCGCAAACGCCAGTGTCTCCGTACCTGCACTCAAATCGGCCACCGGAAAAAAATAGTGTCCTCTTCATATCAACAGTCGGTCCGAACAGTCGGAAATAATATTGAGAATAAGAGTTGAAAGAAAAAAAGGATAAGCTGCGTGATATGTGTGAGGAGACGTGAAGTCCAAGTTCCTCCAAAGACGGACAACGAGAATAATAGAAAAAAGAGAAAGGAAAATGCTACGTAAATACCAGGGAAACAACAAAGGGTCCAAAAATGTAAAAACAAGAAAAAGGGGATGGAAAGAAATAGAACGACCTTTATGAAACGTGTAGGCATGGGGGGGCTGGGGAGGGGCGGGGGGTCCCTCCACCGTCTCTAAAGGAAGCATGAGTCCAACGGTCCTCCCTGTGTCTGTGCCGATAGTCACCGGTCCTCCGATGCTTCTGGTGCTGAATGTCTGTGTCCGGTCGTCTGTGGTGGGGGGTCGTGGGGGGGTTATTGGTCTGTGGCATTACAGGCACTTTATGGGCCGGCCGCGGTCGGGTCCTCACACCCGTTGGGCTCTGAGGGCCGTCCCCTCCAGGAAGACCTCGTGCTGGACCAGCAAGGGCCGGGTCGGGGGCGGAGAGCCGCGGCTCCCGGCCGAGTCGGCGCGGTGAGGAGCGGCGATCTGAGAACTGGGCTCCGCCTCCCCGGAGCGGGGCGCGGCGGGGAGCCTGGAGCTGATGTTCAGATAAATCTGAAGGGAAGGAAGAGAGAGCGTGAAAGTCATTTCAGATTCTTTCACTTCTCAGTAACCTGGTTGTTAGATGAGCTCGATACACCGTCACACCCTTTACTCATGGAGATTAGCTTAGCTTAGCTTAGCAGAGCATTCAGACTGGAGCCAGGTGGCAGTTAGCTTAGCTCAGCTTAGCAGAGCATTCAAACTGGAGCCAGGTGGCAGTTAGCTTAGCTTAGCAGAGCATTCAGACTGGAGCCAGGTGGCAGTTAGCTTAGCTTAGCAGAGCATTCAGACTGGAGCCAGGTGGCAGTTAGCTTAGCTCAGCTTAGCAGAGCATTCAAACTGGAGCCAGGTGGCAGTTAGCTTAGCTTAGCAGAGCATTCAGACTGGAGCCAGGTGGCAGTTAGCTTAGCTTAGCAGAGCATTCAGACTGGAGCCAGGTGGCAGTTAGCTTAGCTTAGCAGAGCATTCAGACTGGAGCCAGGTGGCAGTTAGCTTAGCTTAGCAGAGCATTCAGACTGGAGCCAGGTGGCAGTTAGCTTAGCTTAGCAGAGCATTCAGACTGGAGCCAGGTGGCAGTTAGCTTAGCTTAGCAGAGCATTCAGACTGGAGCCAGGTGGCAGTTAGCTTAGCATGAGGACTTAGAAGTTACATTTTTCAGGGCTGTGAACTTTGGCTGTTCAGTTGGATCATTTTTGCTAGCATCACTTTTCTGCATTTCCTGTAGTTATTGCTGCTCAGGTTATTGACAACGTTCTTTTAGAGTTTCAGTGTTTTTCACACTGTATGAAAAGTACATTTCTATGATGAAAATGGCTTGAATTATACTCTGATGTGTGTATTCTAAAAAATGCTCCTTAAAACCACGTTTCAGTTCGTAGAGAATTATTACATTTTATTATTCTAAATATATTGTGTTAAGAACCATGTTGTTTTCCTTTTTTTGAAGGTTTAATTGTAGCATTCAGTCTATCTTAAACATTTAAAAACATTGTATACAAACTAAACTCGTTTTTATCTTTAATGAATTGTTAAGATGAATAGAATAGTTTTTTTGCCTTTGCGAACATTGTTAGTTTTATTATTTTACGAGTTTTGTTTTGTTAAAGAGTTAAACAGAGTCAATAGAAAAAGGTGTTGGGTCCGAATTACAGTAAATACAGAAGAGTCAATATGTTTTTCATTGTGCATCATTTGAGTGACACTTCGGTGTCGTTTTAACTCGATCACGATATTAACTCTAACCGGAGGAAATGACTTAAATACTCTGTAGATTATATGTTCACTGACTCTGACTGAGTGTTTTCATTAACGGTCGTTGTTTCATGCCGTGTTGAGGAATGTGTGTTGAATCCACAGAGAGACACTCGGTATTCTTCTTGTTTTTGGAGGCATTGGAACAAAAGTCTTTGTGTCTTTTCTCGTATTCGGTTTTGTTTCATTAGTCTTTGTTGCTTTTCAAACCTCCTAAAATAGAGATGAACCACAACAAATGGCCGACATGGAGCTAAACTCGGACCACAGATTCCACTTCAGCCGACGCCTCATTGGCTCGCCGTGCGGATTGTTGACCTGAATTCATCCGAAGCCCGCGACCCCGGAGACCACTTGAGACCACACGCAGCGCCGACGGACTTCACATGTGGAGCCAGATGTTTGTTAGAGATTAAGCTGGCACTGACACGGAGGACCGTCAGGCGGCTTAATGAAGTAAGGTCGTCACAAACACACATATGTTTGTATGTAATATATAAACTGATGTCCAGGTAGAGCAGCCGGGATGGACGGCGCTCTGCTCGGGGGGGGAGAAGAAAAGCGGCGCTCAACCTTACGTGCTTGGTGGAGTCGGTCAGCTGCTGTTCGATCCCCTCCACGACCTTCCTGAAGGGCGGCCTGTTGAAGGGGTCGGCCTCCCAGCAGGACCTCATGACCCGATACCTGCGGCGTGGAAACGCACACGTTTTCATCGGTTCTCCGGACCTCAGATTAACGACGTCGTATCCATGATTCCTGGTGTCTGAACTCTGACACCACGTGAGCAACCAGTGGTTAGAACATCAGGAGCAGAGCTAGCAGCGTTAGCCGCACCGCTAACGGCTAACGGGGCCAGCTCCGTTACATCATGATGCGTTCAGGCTCTGCTCAGTAAAAATGAGGGATTACAACGTTATCGTGATGTGTTCATGTGTTATCTGGGAAATGTAGTTTCTGGGATGAACCTGAATTAATCAAGATGTTTTCACATTAATATAAAATTATTACAAGATCTGTTTTAGTGAATAAAAATACCATCTTTGACTTAGTACAATAAACACTATATAAAACGTATATACGGTACAACTGATCACATTTAGAATGTTTGATGGTTTTCTGACTCTAGACCGGTGGAAATAAATAAAATAGTCCTTTTGGATCCGCAGCTATAATCAAACAAACAACGGGATCTATATCTTTTCATTGGGATCATCAATGACCTCTCGGTATTGGACTGATCAGAGATCTGATCCGCGGTCCGCTGCCCCGCTGCGTCCGTCCGTGTGTGTGTTTCACAGTCTGTTGCGTCACCGTCTCACCTCCACCTGCCCTTAACACCACCTCTCCTCTTACACCACAAAGCGACTATACTCACATGTCTTCGGGTGCAAACTCCGGCGCGTCCATCCGGTACCCTTCTTTGATCAGCTTGTAGAACTTGGCGTCCACGGGCATGCCGGGATACGGACTGCTCCCTGCGGTTACAAGAGGTCACGTCGAGCGGCGCCGAATCAAACCAACACTCTGTTGCCGGTTGGATGGACTCACCGAGAGAGAAGATTTCCCAAAGCAAGATGCCGTAGGACCACACGTCGCTCTCGAACGTGTACACGCACTCAAAGATGCTCTCTGGAGACATCCACTTGACCGGCAGACGAGCCTGCGGGGGGAGAAACGCATCTTTGGAGCGTTTTGAGATAAACGCCGTTTGTGGAGCAGCAACACAAGAAGCGCACACCTGGAACAACGCGCCTCCGCCGTAACGCCATCCAAAGAGTCTGTGCTTCCCCAGGCCCCCACCCGCTATGATGGACAAGCGGTTTGAAGATGGATGGATGGTACTGCTGGTTGGTGTTATTCTGAGGAATCGGCTGGTTTCGGGGGGATAATGTGCAGGTACCAGAGGACGGCCGTCCTGCTGTTTCCTGTAACCAGCCTCGTCTTTCCTTCCATTAAATCGACAAACTAGTCAAAATTTTGTTTCTTTGTAACTTCATAGGTCAGAAAATACCAAGAGAAATAAATAAATCTCCCATGTTGTCAGTGCTAGAATGTGCAAATGACCCTAAAAGATGTGTGAAGAAACAACGGCTGAAAGAAAACTAAGAAGAATGCGAGCGCTCAAATCTCTAAATTGATCCACGGGTAATTCTGTGCTGCCAGTAGTTTTCTGTACAGCTGGAAGCAGCTTCCCAGCGTGTGAAGGACGACCTTCGCTTACACCGCGAGCGCCGTGGGTCAAAAGCAGTTTACTGCTTCGTTGCTCTTGCAGATCGGGCAGCGGGTTAAAGGCCGTTCACGTGGCGGACACGTCCACAGCGCAGACTCACGTTGCCCTTGACGACGTAGTTGCAGTCCGTGTTGATGTCTCGGGCCAAGCCGAAGTCGCAGATCTTTGCCACTCGTCCTTTGAGTCAGGAGGATGTTCCTGGCAGCCAGATCTCTGTGGATGCACTGACAGACAGACGCAGCGTCACCGACGGGACCTAAATAATCCACCGCTCAGATCCGTTTACCGGCCGTAGAAATGTGACCCGCGCTTGGTCACGGCTCACGTAAGGAAAGGCTCGCACGCACGGGACGCGTGACCAAGCCGAAGCTGTCCATGCAGGCGGAGCATCTACAGCGTGGACTAATGTCAGATGTTCAATGGAGTCGTGGAAACGCTCTCAGTGAATTACACATTGTCTTTTATTGTGACGGGTAAGGACAGAAGGACAGTTTGCGGTCCGTCTTCAGAACCCTGGAAGCTAGAAGGACGTGAAATGCTCACATCTCGCACGTGAGATCACGGCCCGCTCGGGCGTTCTCGTGGACGTGCGTCTCCATGGCAACAAAGCTGCCGTTGCGTTTGGGCTCTTTTATAACAGTGTTGCTTTTACTTTCCGTGTAAAGAATACTGAAGACGCGTCAAACCCCCGCTGTGTCCGTGATGGTCGCCGCTCACGTTTTTGGCGGCCAAGAACTCCATCCCTTTGGCCACTTGGTGCGAGAAGCTGAGGAGGTCCTCGGTGCTCAGAGACAGCCCGTCCTCGTCGAACATCTCGCTCTCTGCGTCTTCTTCGTCGGAGACGCCTGCAGGGGACAAAGACAACACGGGACGAGGGTCATTTTCTCGCCCTCTGTTCCCCCTCTGCGCGGCCCGGAGCGCGCTCGCGTGGACGCCTCTCTTGCCTTTGCGCGGCGAGCGGCGCTCCCCGGAGGACGAGCCCGGCGGCAGCTGGCCCGCAGCAGAAGGCCTCATGGTCATGTAGCCGCCCAAGCTGTCACTGTGAGGAGGGAAAGGGAGCAGTCTGGTCACCTCCTCCTACGCATGTTCCCGGGGCGGCAGATACCGGCGCTCGCTCACCGAACCGTGCCGCTCCGCCAAACACAAAGAAAAGAACCTGACCCGGCTGCGCGGCTGCGCGGCGCCACGTTGCGGTAGTAGCAGTCGTCCCCGTCCGGCTTGAAGCAGACGAAGGACTCCCGCTTCCTGCGGAGGAAGTTGAGGAGGTCTCCGAAGCAGCAGTACTCGGTGATCACCAGCGTCGGGCCTGCGGACGGAAGGGACACCACAGGACTCACGACAAAACCAGACCCCCCCCCGAACCCGTTAGAGACGACAGGGAACAAGATGGCCGCCGCACCTCCGACTGTGCAGGCGCCCAGCAGGTTGACGATGTTCATGTGGTTCCCCAGGTAGCTGAGCACCTTCAGCTCCGACATCAGCGCCTCTTTCTCCGTGGCGTGAGCGCTGGCTGTGGGCGGAGGCGGGTAAAGGGGGGGGGCATTTAAATAAAGGTTATTAATAATGAAGATATCCACAAACACCTGCCAGTTCCAGGTTGACGTCATTGATTGATGAATCTTTAGAGTGAGTCGGCCCCTTTTCAGTGATGGGATGGCACATAAATGAGGGGAAGCAAAGCATTTATGTGAACTGTGCATTATCGATCTGTAAACCTAGATATATATCTATAGATATAGATATAGATATATATCTATAGATATAGATATGATATGATATGATATGATATGAGGGGACTGGACCTGGACTTTGAGTGTAGTTCCCTGCTATCAGGTTCACGCCTCCGACAAACATTTGCCAACAGTTATAAAAGAAGTTTCCCTCGTTCTTTTACACATATCCAGGTTTCTTTCTGGGTTTGTTCTACACAAACCGTTTATATTTGTACAGTGACTGGATTTGATGTGTTTTCACCGCCTGCTTGTATATCGTATCTTTACTTTTTGGGTTTTAAACGATGCACAATTGCTGCTGTAATATTTGAAAGGTTCATGCTGATAATGTACGTTGTGTCCCCCCCGTCCTTCTCCTCTTTTCTGGACGTTTGAAGCGACTCGTACCTTTGAGCATCTTCACGGCCACCGTCATCGCCGAGTCGTCCTCGGAGAGTCCGTACGCCGTGGCCTCCACCACCTTCCCGAACGCCCCCGACCCCAGCGTCTTCCCTGCAAGGCAGACACGGAAAAACTGTTAATTCCTCCGTCCTGCCCCCGACCGGCCGGCCCCGCGCCACCTGTCCCAGGACAGCGGCGGTTTGGGCCCCGGGGGTGTTTGTGTGCGCAGGCACCCGGACACGCAGGATCCTGCTGGAGGCAGAGCGTGTCAACAGGGCGTGTTTGCAGTGAGGGAGGGAGGTGGGGAAGGGAGGGGGGTGACCACACACCGCTGTTTGTCCACCGGCCGAAGCTTCTATTACCGACCCAACGCCCCCCCATCGCCCCCCATCGCCCCGACGCCGACCCGTCGCCCGGACAAGCGCAGCTCACCGAAGCGCAGGTTGTTCCGCGGGAACTCCCACTCGTGGTCGTACAGCAGCTGGGCGGGGTCGATGTAGATGTAGTTGTTTCCGTGCACGCCCTCGATGACCTTCCACTGGATCTGGTATTTGGGTTTCTGGCAGCAACAAAAAAACAACACAAACCCCCGTGAGTGACCCGCGAGACGGGCGGCGCTGTGCGTTTTGCGCCGGACTCACCTGCAGGTACTTGTAGAGCAGCAGGACGAGGACGAGGACGAGGAGGCCCGCCGCCGACACGGAGCCGATGAGCAGCGGGGAGAACAGATCGTGGCCGACGGTTCTCTCTGCAGGGGGGCGGAGCGACGCCTGGTTATGAGCGCTTGTACAAGCCGTCATTGGCGGACTATGAGGACGCCGGACGGCCTCTGATTCATGGAGGGAGATCTCCACCAACGAGGGGACAAAGTCGTGGAGGAAAATACGGGACAAATGTGTCCGTGATGAAGAGCAGCAGTGTGGATGCACGGGGCAATAAAGTCTATGATCAATAAATAAACCAACCAGCGACTTCCACACACAAAGACGTGACTCTCCAGGTCGTCTTCAACAAAACACGTGACTCCACCTGTTGTTCTGGAGGTGAATCGCTCTGCAACACACGCAAGACTTTACAACCAGGAAGTGGAACCAGTGCGTCGACGCGTGAAGACGCAGAAACACGCGGCGACCTTCACGTGTGGCGGCGCGTTAAAGAGCTGCTTCTTCTCTTGAACACTCGAGGGAACCGTAAAGGAACTTAATGGAACCTCTGTGTGTCCTAACAGGACCTTGACCTTAACATCACATATTTCTTTAGTGAAGCCGAGAACGTTAGAAAAACATTTTGGATGATTAAACTGTTTAATTCATCTGTTTTGTATCCAACATGAAGATCTTTTTCATCAGGACGTCATATGGATCCTTTAATAATAAACAGCCAAATAGTTGAGAGCAAATGCAGTTTATTGGATATTGTTTTTATATCGTAGGTGCTTTGAGAACATGTGGATCTAATGACAAGTTCGATAACAGGGAAATTTATAAAAATGAGATCATCTAATTGTGAGAGATTTTTGGAAATGTTTTCTTACGAGACGAAATGAACTGGATTACGCAACCGTAAAAGGAAATCAGGCTAATAACATGAAACGTGATCGAGCCAGTCAGCAGGGACGGATACACTCTAAATAAACTAATCCCAAAAATTAATTAAAACGTGTAAAAAATAATGAATTGGGCTTTTCTGTCTCTCCTGCGTCTGTAAACTCTGTATTTCTTTTTGGTAGAAATGCTTTAATATCCGTATCCTCCGCGCGGTGTTATTACACCGTCTTCCTGCTGCTTCTAAAGCTGCGCCTGGCGACCGTTGTCCTGTTCCTTTGTGTGTTTGTGACGCCTCATTGTGTTGCTCCTCTGTACGGGGGGGGCAGGAGTGGGGGTAACAAGCTCTTTAGCGATAAGAAGCTTTCTCACCACTTCAGATCCGAGAACGCAGCGTCTGCAGGAACTAATCCCCTGTAAACCTGTCAGTGTGTTCCATGGTGTGACACCTCCCAGCCTCCCACAGACCCCCGGGACGGACCCCCCCGCCGCCCCCCCGCTGAGCTCCACACTCTCTCCGCCTGCTCGGCGAAGCCCACAGAGACCCTGGGGACACGCTCCCAAAAAACGTCTAATGCAAAAAGGGCCTCTCCACCCCCCCCCAAAGAAGGCCGACCTGATGGCTTAATCCTCACAAACCACACGGCTTGTAAATATTTTCAGTTGAGGATTAAGTCGGTTTACAGAGCTGCTGAGATAACTTTGTTTCTCTGCCCACAAAGCGGGCTTTCTTTTTAAGTGTTTACTGATGTGTGCAGCCTGAGATCTCCACCTCTGTGTGTGTGTGTGTGTGTGTGTGCGTGTGTGTGTGTGTGTGTGTGTGTGTGTGTGTGTGTGTGTGTGTGTGTGTGTGTGTGTGTGTGTGTGTGTGTGTGTGTGTGTGTGTGTGTTGACTCTTAATTCTCATCTGCAGGTGAAGACACGCAAAGGAATTTACACCAAATCAGCAACGGAACACGAGACTGACAGGCGCTAACCGATCTATCTGCGTGTGTGTGTGCGTGTGTGTGTGTGCGTGTGTGTGTGTGTGTGTGTGTGTGTGCGTGTTGGTGCACTGCTGGGACTCACCGCTGATGGAGAACAGCGTGTAGGCCTGCTCGCCCTCCACCGTGGCCACGCACTCCAGCGTGCTGAAGCGGCCGCGGCTCACGTTCACGCGGCTCTCCACCTCCGTCTTGCCGAACAGGGGGCTGAACAGCGTGACGGTCATGACGTTGTGCTCCTCCTGGGTGGCGTTCACCTGCTGGGAGCACCTGGCGGGATGGGCGGGGACACACGACCCTGGTGACACATCTGCTGAGACTTCAAACCATCTTCCCCCAAAACCAACCCACTGTGACGCGGTAGAGAGCCGTCAATCACGGCGTGGCCCCGCCCTAAAGCCTCCCCTGTGTTTTGCTCCGTTTGGCTAAATAAATATTTGCCTTCTCTTAGACTCGGGGTCGCTGTCCTCACAACTCGTCCCTGGTTTTAGGATTTTGCCCACTTCCTGTCTGGATTAATAATCTGAATTATTTGGGGTCCGACCATCTGATCCCCACAAATATTTCTACCCAATATAAATAAACTGCACACCCACGTCGCACTACATCAGTGATCGCGGGGAGGCTCCTCCCGTGCTCATGAACCACTGAGATGGTGAATGAAATGTGAAGTGGTTCTCCGGTCCCGGCTCGCTCTCTCTCCTCACGTTGGCGTGCGTCTTTGTGATGAGCATTAAGTGGATTTGATTACAGAATTACTAGATGGAGTTTGGATAATCACTTGTGATTCACAGCCGGTGCTGCTGGGGATTGGTTGTTGCCACGGCAACCAGTCACCCCTCCTCTCTCCGCGCTCCGTGTTTGACACGCGATGGCGGCCGGGTTCGTGTCCCAGGCGGACGTCATGGGCCCGTCCGCCAATCACAAGTCCCCTGTGTGCCGCATGAAGGTCATCAGCCAATCACAAGTCAGCGCCGGGAAACAATTCCCACACCCCGCCGCCATCGTCGCCCGGCGGGTCTGTACGGTGACCTTCGGGACCCTGGAGCTGCAACCTGAGCGCGTGACACGGCACGTAATGTGTAATGGGAGGAGCCACGTGTCTACACGCGCATAGTGTCGTATCTTTGCTACGAGATACGACATAATAGAGCGACTTGTTGCAGACGAAGAGTTATCCTCTCTAGACAGGAAGCCACAAAACAGGATCACGTTACAGGTCCTCTAGCTGACGCTTTGATCCAAAGGGACCTACATTGCTTTTTTATCCCATGGCGTTTTACATTTTTGCCCAGGGAGCAATTAGGGGTTAGATGTCTTGCTCGGGGACACTTCAACATGGGACATGGAGCAGCCGGGGCTGGAACCGCCAACCTTGGGGTTCCCAGCGCTCCCTCTCTACTCCTGCACCACCAACCATGCTTTCACTTTTATGATTTTCAAGGCGTGAATACAATCAGAGAAGTGAAAAATCCAGCATTAATCTAACCATAAAGGAACCCCACCACGGTCACATGACGGTCACATGACCTTATGTTAGGCTGTAAAGGAACTCCACCATGGTCACATGACCTTATGTTAGGCTGTAAAGGAACCCCACCACGGTCACATGACCTTATGTTAGGCTGTAAAGGAACACCATGACCCTTATGTTAGGCTGTAAAGGAACTCCACCACGGTCACATGACCTTATGTTAGGCTGTAAAGGAACTCCACCACGGTCACATGACCTTATGTTAGGCTGTAAAGGAACTCCACCATGGTCACATGACCTTATGTTAGGCTGTAAAGGAACTCCACCATGGTCACATGACCTTATGTTAGGCTGTAAAGGAACCCCACCACGGTCACATGACCTTGCATCTCCACCTCTAAGCTAAAGGAGGACACGTGTTTTGATCACTCGTTCACTGACCTGTTTTAAATCAAAACTTCAAAATGTCTTTGGCTCAAAACACAGACTTTACTTCAGACATCAAACGAAAAACACATTGACCAAGAAACGAGAGCCACAAGTACAAAAAAGCCGACTCATTTCCTGGTTTTAGGACTAATCCCTGCAGAAATGTATTGGGATTTCTAATTTATTATCATTTCAATTTACAAAAGAATCCATGGACATGGATATGAAGCTGGCTAGCAGACCCCAGTTCTGATCAGCGCTTAGACCTGAGGAAGTGAGCGACTTTGAGCCCAAAGTGTAATACGATGGACATCATTTCCCTCCAATATATTGTGTGGGGCGTGAAGACGAGACGAGGAGCGACACAGAATCTCAGATCGTATCAGAGAAGGAAAATAAAAGCAGAGCCGTTTTTCTTTGTGTGACTGATCGAATTGGTCCAATCCCTGATATTACTTTGGTTTGCAGTTCGGTTCACTGATCATCACAACTCAACTCCATTCATCCAGTCGTTTACACTGAGGAAGGATCCCAAAAACCTTCAGCAGAAAGAGGCCTCACCTGGCGTAGGGCTGCTCGCAGTAGTACCATGTGATCTGCGGGGCGGGGAACCCCTCGGCGACGCAGCGCACCTGCCCGTCCACTGGACCCTCGTGGGACACAATCTCAGGTTTACCTTGGAGAAGACACAGAGCGTCAGGGCTGAGGCCAGCGAGAAGATCCATCACGCCAGGAGAAGGAACCTCGGACGCCACTTACTGATGACAAAGATGGTGAAGGTGTGGTTCACGGAGGCGTCGCCGTTAGAGGCCTGAAAGGTGTAGACTCCGCCCTCGGACGTCTTCAGGCGCACCAGCCTCAGCTCGCTGCTGAACCTACGCAAGGAGCGATACGCGTTGAAGCTTTTCTATCTTTTATTTCTGCTGAATTATTAACATTTCTGTTACCGTCTTCTTTTTATTATTGTCTCTGTTCATACATGGGTCAGGGGGTAGGGTTAGGGGGTAGGGGGTAGGGTCAGGGTTAGGGTTAGGGTTAGGGTCAGGGGTAGGGTTAGGGTTAGGGGTAGGGTCAGGGGGGGGTAGGGTCAGGGGGTAGGGTTAGGGTCAGGGGGTAGGGTCAGGGTGTAGGGTTAGGGTCAGGGGGTAGGGTTAGGGTAGGCTAGGGGTAGTGTGCGTTCTAGTGTGCGTTCAATTGCTTTTAAATTGAAAAAAAGAAAGAATTTCCTCCTGGAAGGTCCATGGTATTTGAATGTACTGCCCTGTGAGGTTTAATGGAAAAGCCTTAAACTGCTGATACATTCCACATCACATGCCGTTGGTTTATGGCGGTTCGTTTTTGGTCGTTCTTTTCTCTTCAAAGTCGATTTATTGTGTATTTTTTTATTGACCGATGTGCTCCGTCACCAGCCCTTTATTTGCTCGAGGGGGATGGGGGGGGGATTCTCTCCCCGTTTATTTGCAGTTCCCGTTTCCACGAGAAAACCCCCCCTCCCCCCGAGCGTTTCTGTAAATTCCGGCCGCGCTTCTCGGCTCGCTGTGAACGCGGCGCCTCCTCTGACCGGCAGCCCGATGCCGAGCCGTCAAATTCCACCCTTTGGGGTTAATGAACATCGTGGCGTCAGGGGGGGGGAGTGTGCGTTTGTGTGCGTCCCACCTGTACTGGTGGCTGCTGGCGCTGATGACGTGGTCTGTGGTGTTCCTCAGCACGCGGCCCATGAAGCTCCAGCGGACGGCGCGCGGCCTCGGATACGCCTCCAGCTCGACCTTCAGGGGCAAGCTCTCGCCTGAGCGCACGTGGATAGTTTCGTTGATGGTGGGTTTTAGATGGATGAATCCTTTCTCTGAAAGAAGGAGGGAAGCGTAGATATTTGTTCAGGGATTTGCAGAAGTATCTGAGGATTTGAGTCTATTTCTATTTGGCTGTGAAGTGATCGAAGAGGAACCAAACAGCTGCGTAGATGTAAGTGGAGGGCTGGAGTTATGTTCTTACATGCAAAGTCAGAAGAGAAGTTCAGTATCACTCTCATGTCTGGCAGCGGGGTAGCTTAGCTTAGCATAAAGACAGGAAATGGGGTAACTAAACCTCTCTATGAGCACTTAACGACAATTAACATATAGATGTTGTCCGGCCAAAGCAGAGCAGCTTTTCTATCGTTTTCGGTGACAAGTTATTTCTTTGGCAGCATCGGGTGCCCGGCAGGAAGAAACCGGGCTAACGTTGTTTTAGCAGGTTTGATATGAATGAGACCTCAGCGTGTAATAAAATGTCCATTCAGGAAGCCGCTCCTCGTTCATTCCAACCAAACGTAAATTCAGCTAATCGAGGCGCTGATGGAGCTCGTAAGAAGCAGCATGCTAAGCTAACTGGGACGACAACGCACATAGAAACCTAACAATTACACAAGCGTGGAGAACCAGAATACGCCATTTCAGCCTGAGATCTCTGCATGCGAGGACTCCACTAGACAGGTGAGTCAGGGCCAAAGGGGGAGGGGGGCATTTTTAAATGGCCTTGCAGTGAGAATGGGGTGTGATTGATCAGCTGCCTATGGCTTCATGTAATTTACCCATGATTCAGCCGGCACTATTAAGTATTCAGTGTTCCTTTTAAAGTGTCTTGTCAGAACCTTTAATCACAGATTTGGAAAAGATAAAGTTAACAAACATCACTTTCTATTCTACTTGTAACCTGTTGATTCCTGATCATCAGAGGTCCATTTTGAGTCAATCAAGCCGCTTCCGACTGTTTCCATTCGATATGCTAAGCTAAGCAAAGCTAATCACCAGCTTCACTCCCTGGAGGTGAAAAGGAATCTGGAGACGCCCGATTCCTTCCAGAAGAAAGTTGCTCAGTGGAGCTTTAAGCCAAAGAAAGGTTTGACAGCTGTGTGTAAAATGATGCTTTTACTGGGAATTTGATTGACCCCAAAATATACAAATCGCTGAGAAAAGTCTCTCTATCACTTGGAGAACCCGGGACTTGTACAGGTTTGATATAAAACTCTCCTCATCCATCAGTTGCATTTCCGGGTTTACGACATCAAGCGACCGAAGGTTTCGCCTAAAATGGAAAAAGCCACCTAACTCACCGTAGACGTCGAGCCTCGCCGACTGCGAGCTGACGCCTTTCTCGTTCTGGGCTTCGCATCGGTACGTCCCAACGTCCTGAGGTCCGACCGCCGCGATGTGCAACGTGGCGCTGCGCACGTGAGTGAAGTCCTCCATCCGGATGCGTGAAGCAGTGTCAACCTTTGCTGGTTGCTGTGGATACCAGACGGCACCCTGTCAACGCCCAGAGATCTCTAGAGATTAACCCCGTCTGCTCGTCTATCCTCGCCAAGCACACAACACAGACGCACAACCTGCTGCGCGGAATCACACACAGCGCCACGGTAGTGCACATAGAACACACACAGCCAGGACCCTGAGGCTTAGACAGCGAGAACTTTGACCCCGTCCACTCTCGTTCTTAAAAAGAAACTGATACTGTAGATTACAACACGTGTTTATCTTGATTGTCGCTCAGGGTCGAGACATTTAAAGACAGTTGCGAGTTAGTTGGGACCAGTTTCCGGGTAAAAAGCTTTTCTGTTTTTTGTGGTTGACCCCGAGGAACATTCATTTTTTGTTGATTATAAGGTGGTGGTCTCTGAGTACCAGGCTCCCTTTAGAACCTCTCATTCTACTGCAGCAGGTTCTGGTTTCTCAGTTACTGGTGGAGGTCTAAACAGGATCAGGACTAAACGGGTCTAGAAACCGTTAGACGCTCCTCAGAGTAGCTTTAAGTCAAACATCTGATTTCTGAAGCTCAGTATTTGTCAACTAGAATCTTCCACCAACAGCACAGCACACGGCAAAGGAAGGGAAGAAGGTCTCACCGAGCCGGGAGGAGGGAGCCACTTCAGCACGATTTCCGCGTTGACGTTGGTGGTGTTGCAGGTGATGGAGAGACTCTCGTTCCGTGTGAGAATCACTCTTTTGTTCGCCTGCATCTCAATCACAGGAGGAGCAACAGGGACTGAAAAAGAAATGAATGAATAGCAATTATGGACCTGGTCTCCTGCACACAATTAAACCCCATCCCGCTCTGGTGCGTGCTCTCACCCGGTCTCACTGTCAGGTAGTAGGGATGTGACTGGACGCGCTCTCGCCCGAGGCGCCCCGTGCACACGTAGCAGCCCTCGAAGGCCTTCTGCGTGTTGTGGATGACGATGCCTCGCTCCAGGCTGGGAGACGACCGGAGGCCCGAGGCCGGAGCCCCGCCGGAGCACGCCTCCAGGCGCAGGTTGTCCAGACTCGGATCGGTTGCCAGGCAAGGGATGGAAGCGTTGTCGCCCACTCGAGTCAGGATGTTGAACACCATTGATTTTCTGAAGGGATTGTCGGGATCTGCCAAAAACACGGAGGCGTCAGAGTTGTACACTGAACCGATGAGGCTTTGGTTTGTGATTGTGTGCCAAGTTCAGCAATGGAACGCCAACATACATTATTTTGACTTCCTCTCTTCTGATAACTGAGACTAACCTGCTGTTTCTCATTCCATGACCTGCTTCGTACGACGGGTAGTGAAGAGCACATTTGGAAAAATGTCTTTTGCTTCCTTCTTTGCACTAAAGTTAAGCTACTGCCCTTTTCACGAAGACCCCCCCCCTTTATGCTATTTGTTGTGGGGACCGCCATTCCAGTACCGCGTTCAAATGAGCTTCACGTGCACGAGCGTTCACTGAAAACAACGTGTGTCGGGGTCGAATAGATCGATCGTCTCAGAGCAAGAAATGACCCAGAACCGTCTGCTCCTCGAGCGTTCAGGTGGGTTCTTTTCATTTATTCAACTACTGACAGACTTCATGGTTCGTGTGAAGCTGACGTTAGAACCCATCTGGTGGTTCACTGACTGGACCTGGTCCTGGTGCATTTGTTTTATTTTGTCTTACTGAAAACAGCCCTTCTGTTCTCTCTCTGCTGATGCAAATGCAACAAGCCACGTTTGACTATTAGTCAAATTGTAACATCTTGTAACAATGCCGCGTGTGTGCTTCTCGTCACGAAAGAGTTACCGCGCTCTGGAGCGGCGTGCGGTGAATGACGAGCACGCAACGCTCGCCTGCGGCCACGGCCGCTCCGCCAGTACGTGCCACACCTGTCCAGGTGAGAGTCACAGGGCTACCTTTCACGTAGACGTAGATGGAGCTGCGCTCCTTGGTGCTCTCCTCCAGGCAGATGTAGCGGCCCATGTGGACGGGCTGAGCCTTGGCGATGCGCAGCGTGGACGTTCCCGCCACCCGCTTCTCTCCCCGCACCTTCGGCCGGTCTTCCCGCTGCCACTGCATCTCCTTGTCGCCATGGCAACGCAGCTCGAAGGGCGCATTGAGCGGGACGACGAGGTGGGGGCCGGCGGGGGAGACGGTGGGCTTGGTGTCGCCTGTGAAGTGAAATCAACTGCATGTGAAACATGACAAACTCCCGACGAGGCGGTTTGTGATGTGCGTGTGCTGATAACTCAATCAATAATATCGATCAGGCCTCGTACCGATCGGGCATACGCAAGAAAATGGTCCTTTATTATAGGCAGGACGAAACAAGTTAACATATAAATCATAGACTGAATAGAATAAGTGAACATAGTCATTGTGACATCACCCATTAGTTTGTGAACTGATGTTTTAAAAACCTTTAGTTCTGTTATTTACCTGCCGCCGTCTTGTATTTTGACCATCGACACGACAAAGCATCTGCAGCTTTATGGTCTAAATGGACCATCATTCACTAAATGAACATCATGTTGTGTTGAAGAAGACTTGAAACTAGAGACTGAGACCATGAACTCATGTTTACAATGTTTACTGAGGGAATAAATCAAGAGAGAGAGGAGTAGAAGTAGAGTCATTTCCTCATAGACGTCTATGGGAGCAGAGGAGTCGCCCCCTGCTGGTCACTACAGAGAAGTAGAGTCATTTCCTCATAGACGTCTATGGGAGCAGAGGAGTCGCCCCCTGCTGGTCACTACAGAGAAGTAGAGTCATTTCAGAGGGAGTCTCATAGACGTCTATGGGGGAGCAGAGGAGTCGCCCCCTGCTGGTCACTACAGAGAAGTAGAGTCATTTCCTCATAGACGTCTATGGGAGCAGAGGAGTCGCCCCCTGCTGGTCACTGCAGAGAAAATGCGGGTTTAAGGTATCAAAATTAGACTGCAGAGGAGTTACATAAAAGCTTGGCCTCTGGTAACAATCTGTCAATCAGCGTGTAGCCCCGCCCTAAAGCATCTTCAAGGTCTGTTTGACTCTAAATGGATAATTACTAAAAGAGCGTCATGCTGTATTGAAACTAGAGCTTCTGACCATAGACTCATCTACTGGGAGAAGTGGTCATCTTCTCATAGACGTCTATGGGAGCAGAGGAGTCGCACCCTGCTGGTCAGGAGAGAGATGGCAGCTTTAACACAGCTTTGACATCACTCATCAGGACAGGAAGTACAATTAAAGCTGTTAAGGTCATTGAAAATGTCTAGAGTCTACTCTTTTAAAGCAGTCCAGCCCCAAAAACATTTGTGATTACCCGATTGTCACGAAACACAAGGAAGCTAACAACCGCTAATCAGACGACAATCGGACAACAAATCCAGGACATCATTTTAGAGGAGAATAGAGTAGAACTCCTCAAAGTCATGCTACTTGTGTCAACACCTGCAAAGAGTAAATCCAAACCGTCCCTGATCAAACCAACGGGATCAAATTCCTTTAAACCCCAAAACAAACAAACAGGATTGGTTTGGAGGCAGCAGGGTCTCAGCCTCAGAGTGCAAAACATTCAGCCTGAAGCATCTAGTGAGCTGATGCATTCGTTTTGGGACAAAAAAGAGATTCATTTGAGAAAGACAAACATTTTTATTTCTCATCTACAACTGCGTCTGCGTGACCTCAGCTGGAATCACGATATTTTGGACTGTTGTCCAGGCAACGAGACTCACTGCGACAGCTTTCATCAAAGCCGCTAAAGAGACGAACCCCGCAGGACGACAGCTTCCTCCGTGAGACACGTGAGGCGGTACTACGGAGCCACGGAGGGGTTCTAGGGGCCACGGAGGGGTTCTAGGGGCCACGGAGGGGTCAGCGCGCTTGGCCCGAGATTTCCGATGGCAGCTAAGAGCCGCGGCCCTCAGTGTGCACAGTGAAACTTCCCATTGAGCCCCTGGATGTTTACAATGCGTATGAGGGCCATTAAACGCGGGCTAACCAGAAAGGGCCCCGGCCCCTTGTGGTTTAACACATAAGTCAGCTGGACAAGACGGCCCCTCAGACCCCTTGCTGTTTAGAACCCCTCGGGGCCTTTGCTACCCGCAGCTTAAGGGTCGCTGGGATCCTCTGGATCTAAAGAGTGACCTCTGTCAGCCCTCAATGAGCCGTCTGACAATCAATAATTGTACTTTAATGAACCTCTGATGGTCCAAAGACATCATGCGTATTGTGTTGAGCGCCTCCACGCTTAAATAAATAGAGACAACATGAACACAACGAGGTGTGGTGATGTGATGGTGACGTGATGGTGATGTGATGGTGTTGTGATGGTGATGTGATGGTGATGGTCGCTTCTCAACCGGTGAACTCGAGGCACCAACCGGGAGAAGAGTCACACACAACAGCCTCTACGGTCCGATACGGTGAATTGAATTCGGCCCGTGCCAACGGGCATCACGTGACAGACAAGCTCCTCTGCTCGCTTGTGTTTCTAACAAAGCTCGGTGTGTGTCTGCTTTGCATACTTCCTCATGATCGGGACTCGCTGATAACGTTTTATTTCCATAAAGACGGTTTGAGGAAAAGCGCGTGCACCTGCCGCGAGCCCTCGAGCGCAGCGCGGCGCACAGGTCCCCGCGCGTGTCGTTCCCATCCTCCGGTTATCAATGGCGCCCCGCGCCATGGCGCACGGAGCCGACGGGCCGCGTGTCGCTGCACCGCAACAAAGAGAAGTGGTGGGAAAGCGCCGCGGGATGCCGATGGACACCCGGCTCCCTGCGAGCTGGATTATCGGTGCCACCGGGGCCCGCGGTCACCCAGAGACAGAGCCGAGTCTGCGCACAAATACCCGTAAAACAGCAACAAGTGGCTCACCTGGATGGAAGGTTATCTGCAGAAACACAAACAGCAGGATCCAGTGGTATTCCATAGTCATTATTCCATGGGGCCAGCCGCGAAGGTGAGCCTCCCCGCGGGGTTACGGTGCCTCTCCGCGGGGTTAAGGTGCCTCTCCGCGGGGTTACGATGCCTCTCCGCGGGGTTACGGTGCCTCTCCGCGGGGTTACGGTGCCTCTCCGCGGGGTTAAGGTGCCTCTCCGCGGGGTTACGGTGCCTCTCCGCGGGGTTACGGTGCCTCTCCGCGGGGTTAAGGTGCCTCTCCGCTGCTCTGCGAGGCGCGTCAGAGTTGTGGACAAGTTGGAGCTGTGCGCACTCACAAGCCTTTAAAGGCGCAGATGCTCAGTGGAGCAGCGCGCAACCGTCTCCAACAACATCCGCACACATCGCTGTTCTCCTTTCCTGTGTGTGTGTGTGTGTGTGGGGGGGGGGTCTATACCTCTGTGAGGGACTGTGGCGTCCACAGCGTGGAGCCTATCCACGGGGGGGTCAGTCTGGGTTTTTATTATCTGTTATTTAATAAAGCATCCGAGTCTCTCCACACACCACGGACCGTAATTACATTTGTACAGGATTTTCTATTCAGCACACACACTTGAGACCATTAACACAGAAAACTAAACTGGCAGCAGCACATAATGACCCTTTGTGTGTCCGTCATGAGAACACGCATGACGCATGTTTTTTCACTCACACACTCCCAGATTTGTCCTTTTTCTCCAATGGATCGAACTGGTCTCTGCAGAATGTTGACAGGAATCAGTGATTTCCCTTTTTATTGAAAACAGCCCTTTATTATTGTTTCCTTCGATTCTTCCCAACCGACCTCATTATTTGTGTGAGTGACACAGTTTATGTTTCATGTTGACATCATTTGTGTGGTTGTGGTTTAAAGGGTCAAAAAACAGGTTTGAAGTTTTGCACATTCAAAAGGTCGGTCGGGCTGCAGTTCCTCAAATGGCCACTTGGGGGTCTGAAAGCCAATAAGTGACCGTAGAGTTCGATGTTAAAATGAATGACTTTACTTTATGTTTTTAGTCCCCTATGAAGACTCGGCGTTGTTCTCTTCTTTATTCCTGTTAATGACAATTGACTCCCATTTGAGTGACATGGATTCTTGTTTTAATTAAGCTGTATCCAACACTTTTATCTGCCTATATTTGGGATAATTGGCCCTTTCTGCTGGTAAGTGGAGACCTGGAGACGTCCAACGTTTGCCAATGGTCTGAAATAAGTGTCTTTGGCTCCGGATGTGACCCGAAACAAACCCAAACAGTGTGTGAGGAATGGCAGACTTTTTAAACTTGAAAACTCATTTAAACAGACACAATGAAATCCAAGGCACATTTTTAGCAAACACGTCATCACTAATCCATGAAGGGTCCTCGGTAGTTTTCATGGGGCAAACAACGTTCTCGACTAGACTGTTCTTGTAATTCTTGTCTTCTTAAACCACAACCATCATGATCAGACACCCGTGCAACTCTCAAAGACCACACGTGTAAATCGTAGCACAGTTTGGGATCTGACGCCTGTATCTGTATCTGACTCTCAGCTGCACGCTGCTGCATTAATGCGTTTATTAATCATCCTGCTGGATTCCCCGAGGAGAGTTTGAAACAACAAGTTCCTGTATTCATTAGCTGCCTTTGACCCGTAAACAGGGCATTTGTGAGGAGAAATGTTATGTGTGTTGTAAAAACGTTACAGACATGAACCGTAAACCGAAGCCTAAATGGATTCTGTCATTTAATATCCTTGCCAATCACTTCTCACAAGGCGAGCGGCGCAGACCACTCCTCAGAGCTCTAATGGGCTGAAACCAAACCTCTAATTCAACTTCCTCGAAGCACTAACTCCCGTGAAAGAGACATCAGTTGTCACACATTCACATAAAAGTGTCTGTGGGCAACGCACAGTGTGGTTTTCTGTCTGATCTGCACAGGGAAACCGGTGAGACAGCAGCTTGTGGTCCATTGGGGAGAGAAGTAGCAGGACGGACGCTCATGAACAAAGCTGCATTGATCATACGTGTAGCCGGGAGCGTCTCCACCTACCAGCGCCGGATGGAAACGTGGGGATGTTCGCTTCCGTTGGTCTTCTAACCTCCATCACATTGCTTCCACAGCCCGTACTGGTCTCCATGCTACCTCGTTTTTATTAATTATCCATATCAGTTTATGTGAACTACTGTTCAACGTTGTGCATCAGATACACCGTCTGCATCCGGGTCACATCCGCCCTCAGACACACAAACACTGTGTCGTGCTGATGACGCACAAACTCACCTGCTGAAAACATTTGAGGGTTTTCTGTAAATCTGTCTCCTTCGTAAACATGTCAACACATTTGATCCCCGGACCAGTGTCCACTTTCCTAACTCCTGGGGAACTCTCCTCACCACCTTTCCTTGGCCCTGTGACGTTTTTCCACACAGGTCAAGGTCAACAGTGGTTAGGAAAAAGACGCTAGGAGACGTTTTATGACGATTCGAATCCAGCCAGAGAATTATTCAAATTAAAGAGGGAAATTCAACAGTCAGCACGTGTTTTCACCTGCAGAGGAGTCGACGTGAACAGAACAGAAAATGTCTTTTTCCCGCCAACATGTGCCTTTTGAAAGAAGAAGAAGCCAACTGCCTTCCCCCCGTGGTTGTGTAATCACTTAATCCCCCATGTGCTCCGTGTTGTTGTCATGTGTTTTAGTGCCGTGTGCAATTCAATAAAGGTGTTTGACAGCAGACGTCCTGCATATAATCCAATAACCTTTCATTTTGATGGCAAAGGGAATGCTGAAGCGCGTGTAGTTGAGGGTAAAATATAACACGTCCTTGTTAACAAAAGGAGAACGAAGCAGTAGAATTACACACATATCCAACGCTGATGAAAAAACTAAAGAATGGACACTACCGGGACCAGAGGGACCAGAAGAACCACGTTGGCTACCAAGACAGGAAGGGATCTCGGCTGTAACCGAGATCTGAGCCTGAAAATCTAACTTTGAAATGTGTGACCTATTTGTCTGCCCCACAAGTAGAACTCTAGTTATTATAATAGTTATGAAACCAAAGACGCGTTGTAACCTCAACAATCCACATGTTCACCAAAGAAAGGTCATGTATCTTCTGCTAAACAGGCACGGCGTGTGTGGGGGTGAAGGTGTCCTTCACCAGATAAATCGGGGTCTCAGGGGCTTTGGTTCATTTCAGTGAGTTTAGTAAAACTAAAATACAAAACGCAGGATTGTTTTGGTCCTAAATACTGTTGATGTCATGAAGAAGATAAATGAGATTCAACGACGCTAATGGACCTTTACTTTCACTAGAGACATAAAGCAGAAGTTGGACGGCGACAGCGAGATTGTGATGATTAAAACATTAACAACTTGCTTCATCCACACATTATTACCGGCAGATAAGTGTCAGCTTTGTTGGGCTCAATGTCCGTAGCTAGTGTATCATTTATGGCACAATTAGCAAGATAGCTAGCCAAGTAGTGGGCAGTTGGCTAGTTAGCTAGTGAGCTAGCTAGCCATTCCTGCACGATTTATTGCCCCAACGGGATCCCGACAGCGCTATTGATGATATGTATGTGGTTCTTGGCGCTCTGAATAACGATTGAAACTATTTTAATCTAATCACACCTCACGGTTCCCAACAGGGTCAGAATATTAAAAATGAGCTTTTATCCCTTGAAACACTCGACTGAGCAACGAACCTTCCAACGTGATGCTAACGGACTGCGACGAACAGTCACCAGAGAGGAAGTCGGAGGTCTCACACAGTCGGTCAGCTCCCCCCCGGAGAGGGACGGCTGAGCGTCGCCTTCGCTCAGACACATTTACGACGTGGACGTGACTGGAAACCCCGACGTTTAGACGTTCACTTCACCGCGGCTTCTTTGATGCTTCACTCAAGGAGGTTTATTCAGATATGAAACCAAAGAACTCTGTAAACCCCCCACGGCCCCCACTTTGGATATTTCATTGGGAACAGGCAGATGAGGAAAAGCTTCAGCAAGGCTCCCGTAACGTTTCCTCCAGGACTCGTTTGCGTACGACAATATTGACTCAGGCAAAAAAGGTGTGTCGGCCCAGGTGACCGATGTCACCTGACAGCCTTTTGCTTTTGTGGTTTCTGTTATTTAAGCATCGGACCTCAATCATAATAAGTAAATGTTGACAGAGGGCAGCTGTCTCCTGGGTGAAAGTCTGCTTCTTGTGTGTTTGCTCCTCGACGTCGTTGTAAAGACTTTTAAGCATCTTATCAATGTAAAAAATCTCCCGTTTGTCCCGTCGCGCAGCTTATTAACTGTAAACTGTTTTTTTTGTTTACTTTGTAAATTGTATCGCAGTTTGGTTTTGAAGGTAAAAAAAATTCAACAATTATTTTTACTGTTTTTTTACTATATTTATTCATTTGTCTTTACAACGAATGCAAAACAAAAAGGAAAAACGCTGCATGTAAATAAATGTCAGAAAGAAAACTCTTAAAACTTGAAATAAAACTTGTTTATGTTTTAAAAGAGAAATTCTCTCTTTGGGTTTTTTTGCTTTCTAAATTTGTTTACTCTGTTTTTGTGTTTTCTATATTTCGCTTTTTCTGTGTATTCTGTATTTCATGTGCGATCTGAGTGTGTTTTTATGCAGTTGTGTGTGTTGTGTTGGTGGTGCCGTGTCCTGAGGGTCTGTGGACCAACAAACAGAACAGAACAGTCGATGTTTTGTTCCACTGGGTTTTACTTCAGCCAGGAGGCCTGGAAACAGAGTTTGACACAATACTGGATTTCTGCAGGAAATAAAAAGCCAGTGTCAGTGGCCATTACCCAGAGTTCATAGCACTTCTCCTCTTCATGCGTGGAACACGATGCTGATTAAGATGTCGCTTCTCAAGAAGCTGTCCATGAAGACACAGCCGATGAAGATGAGGGCGAAGAAGACAATGCAGATGAAGACGTCTCAGATGAAGACGTTGCCAATGAAGACGCTGCCAATGAAGACGTTGCAGATGAAGACGTCTCAGATGAAGACGTTGCAGATGAAGACGCTGCCGATGAAGACGCTGATGATGAAGACGTTGCCGATGAAGACGTTGCCAATGAAGACGCTGCAGATGAAAACGTTGGCAATGAAGACGCTGATGATGAAGACGTTGCAGATGAAGACGACTGATGATGAAGAGGTTGCCAATGAAGACGCTGCCGATGAAGATGATGGCGATGAAGATAATGCGATGGCGATGAAGACAATGCCGATGAAGACGTTGCTGATGAAGACGATGGCGGTAAAGATGCTGCCTGAGCTGAACCAGTAAAGCTGAACTGCGTTGACTCTTCAGACCCCTCCAGGGTAACAATCCCCCCCACTAGGATCAGTTGGAAAAGGCCCTGAAGACGAGTTTATCGGAGGGTTTATTTCTGTCAGTCTGGCAAAAGAAAGGAGTAAATGTTCCCCACTTGGGCCCGAGGCCCCAACAGTTTGCCAACACAGCCCACTGTCACCGGTCACATGAATGGAAGGGTGTCACCCCCAGGCCAAGGCCACAAGTCATAAAGCACATGACTACTATCGGCTCAGTAGCGCATGCATCTACACAGAACGGCCCCCGTGTCCAAGAGCAGACACAAACTCCCAGAACACCCTTTTCATGCAGAAGAAACAAGAACAAAAAAGAAGCCACATGCCCTTTGCTTGGACAACATATCCAGCTGATCCAGGAAGTTCCAAAAGCCATAAAGCAAGGAGACGGGACTGGGGATTCAAGGGGGTCAAGTGGATATTAAAGAGGAAACAATCATCAGAATCAGGATGCCTCAGAGCAGGAGTGAGTGGAAGGGGGCTCAGAGGTAAAGAGCCGCTGGAAGATTATTCCTCGGATGGAACAGATTCTGGGGGCATTTCTCTTTTGTCAGTTTGGTACCAAGTGAGCGAGGCGGTTCTGTAACGTGAGGCCGACATTAATGTTTAAACAAACTGAGCGGTGGAGCGGTGTAAGGCTACGCCGTGGAGCTGAAGAGCCGGGTGTCCGATGTCCTCGGGCTTTTCTTATCAAATGAAGTTACCCGTCATGGATGATCAACACTATGCTGAAATCGACGGGCATGTCTGAGGTGGGCGGAGCGACGTCAGCTTTCCGTGGCACTTGGACAGACGTTTACGGAACAAGCCAAATAATTCAGCCCGATCAAAGAAAAACATGCTTTCAACACAACAAGTGATATTTGGGGTTTGCTGGTTGGTGATCTGTATATGTAGATAGAGACAGACACAACCTTAAAGACCAGCCACACATAAACGTGAACTCTGTATTGAATTCTGAGATTGCAGAGCTAATTAACAAAGAAGGAGTGATATTCTCCTTGTACATCTTCAACTCTCACGGTTAGAGTAAATCGTTTTTGTTCTTTTATTAAGGAGCCCGATGGGACCAAACACAAGTCGGCTTGGTAACTTGGCAGAATGAGTATAAGTCTTAAGAGGACTCCTGTACTGCCCCGGCCCCCGGCGCTCTCATATGATTCCTGAGAGCGAGCGGTCCTCTCGGTCATGAGTTAGCATGTTTCCTGGCTCGCAGCAACTTTCCCAACAACAAGGTATGTCTATGTGACCTGGGTTATAAATTGGAGATCAGTGGGTTCTTTGGTGGTCCTGCGTCATATACTGTGTTCATTAAGCCATCGTGGTGCCACAAACCAATGGTATCAGTGGCAGTGTATCTGGCATGGATGGCGTTTTAATCTGGATATGAGGATGATGATGAACAAAAACAACAACAACAAAAAACAACAAGCAGGGGAGCGCCTGCCGGGCCCTCGGGGGTATTAAAAAAAAGCCTGAAATGGGACACCGGCTGGTTTCCTCGAGGACACACGGGCCGTCCGCGAGACAAATCTATTTTGCAGAAAGACCAGCCCGAACCCCTCAACCATAACTCCTGGGGCGATGCTTCCCGAGGGTTGGTGGGAGGGGAGGGGGGGGGAAGACCACACGGACGGCAAACGGGGGCGTTGGGTTTCACAGAGGAGACCGATGTTCCGTATCAAACAAACCGGACAGATCGCTAATCTGATTGTCTCACACTCACTCGTGCAGCCAAATATATCAAAATCTAATTGCCTCTCACTCTTGCAAAGTAAAACATGATGCAATCAACCCCCCCCCCCCCACACACACCACACACACACCCGCCGCGTATTGAATTATGATCTGCCACCGGCCTCCTGTTCAGAAGAGATCTTTATTTTTCGTCCCACATCAAACGTTGTCGGCTCTGCCAGCGTTCCTTGGATGCGTTTATTCAGCCCTTCATTTGAGTCAAAGAAGACGATTGTTCCTGGGGGAGGGACCCGGGTCAGCCAGAATACAATCATATGATTTATTGCTTCTGCGTGCTGACTGGCCTCACAGTTGTGTATTTCAGCATCAACCCCCCTCGTCCAGCAGCGTGAAGCGGATCATCAGCACAGCAAACCACTTCATTAATAAACAAGCACCGTCACACAGGCGTTAGCGAGGGGCTCCGCGGCGCTACGCCCGCCATCGGGTCCAGAGCTTCACTCCACTCGGGTCCACGATCACAACCTGAGCTGAAGAAAGGTTAGAAATAGACGCTCACAAGTCCTTTAGGGCCCGGAGGAGGACGAGGCTCCAACAAGCTGGACTTTGTCACACGTAGTTCACCAACATGTGAACTCTGAACTCTGGACGTCTGGATTATCCGAAGAGGGTCAATTCATCCGCAGACGCTTTGGAACAAGAACCATAACAATAATTGTGGTTTAAATATTTGGCAGCTAAATCAAATGCTACATACTTCAACCTTAATTTCTTTATAATGCTTTTAATGCTGGACAGAGTTTATGTTGAGGCCATAAAGTCGTCCATGAATATGAGATACGAGTTTACAGGTGACACTCGCTCCTCGTCGGTTTATGAATTACACTCGTTACCTTTTCAATTCTGTTAATGTTAGCCGTGAATGTTACATAATGCTAACAACACGCTACAATGTTAGCCGTGAATGTTACATAATGCTAACGACACGCTACAATGTTAGCCGTGAATGTTACATAATGCTAACAACACGCTACAATGTTAGCCGTGAATGTTACATAATGCTAACAACACGCTACAATGTTAGCCGTGAATGTTACATAATGTTAACACGCTACAATAATGCATAATGCTAACAACACGCAACACGCTGTTAGCCGTGAATGTTAATGTTAATGTTACATAATGCTAACAACACGAATGTTACATAATGCTAACAACACGCTACAATGTTAGCCGTGAATGTTACATAATGCTAACACCACGCTACAATGTTAGCCGTGAATGTTACATAACAGGAGATAACTGACGGGTGACGCTACAATGTTAAAACACTTAACCAGCTGTGAATGTTACATAATGCTAACAACACGCACACACAAGAGCACCCTAAACACAACCTACACGTGGAATGTTACATAAACACAACAACACGCTGATGTTAGCCGTGAATGTTACATAATGCTAACAACACGCTACAATGTTGAAGACCGTGAATGTTACATAATGCTAACAACACACAGAACAATGTTAGCCGTGAATGTCACATAATGCTAACGACACGCTACAATGTTAGCCGAATGTTACATAATGCTAACAACATGTTACAATGTTAACCCTAAATGTTTTACAATGCTAACCACGTGTGAACCACGTTGGCCAATCCTATCAACCTCTATCCTATTTAGTCTTTTATGTTGGTTATCAAATGTCACTGTAAGACGCTAAGCTACCGTTAGCTCACCGCGCAGGCATCACTGAGAGAGCTCCTGTAGCTTCGAGCTGAAATGTGTGTAAGATGGTAACCTTGGATAATGGAACCGCTCGGCCGTACTTAGTTATTTTATTACAACGAAACACATTTGCATCAAGCGTTGAACGCACACTCGTTATCATGGAGGGGGGATATTTCCGCATTAGGCTTCTCCAGAACAAAGCCTCCTTTCTGGGTTCAGTTGTTTCACTTAAAAAAAAACCAAGCAATGAAGATCTTTTTCTTGGTGAAAATGATCGTATCTGTTGAAAAAACCTGCGAGTCAACGTCCAACAGTGGGCCGGTACCAGCGGCCGACCCAACTGGTCCGTCCAGTGACACCTTCTTCCTGCTGAGCCCCCCCACAAGCCAACGAGCGACGGCTGCGATTTTGGGGGAAGGTGTTGACCCCCATTTGTACTGGCGCCATTCGGCCTTGAGGGTTTACACTCTGCAAACAGAAGTCTGAAGATAAAAGGGAAAACAAACACAACCAAGTGGGAAAAGAGAGGGAAAGGTTGTCGTTATCGCGTGGATGAAACGCATCCAGCACTCGTCTTCTCAACGTCTTCCTGTCCAAGTCGCACGGCAGCAAACATCATTTTGTAGGTTAAAGGCCCAGGACTCACGTCTGATGTGACATGAGTCAGGCCTCCGGCATCACGTGGACTCTGCCTCCCTCTGCTGGGGGGTTTAAGAAAACACTTCAAACCAACTTCAACTGAATGAATCACTTGCTTTCTGCAGCCGGGTGGCAAGATGGTGAGAGGAGTATTTCAGATTACATCTGTGCCGAAGTGTCATGTTGATTATATTCAATAAATGCTCCGCTTAATGTAGTGATGAAGTTTCTTGTTGATATGTACGCTCACCCTCTTCACTGTAGCGTCTTCGTCACGTCGGTCATGAGTTTGTTCTCACTCTGATCCAGCAGTCTCCTTCAGCAGCTCTTACATACTCTCATATTCCTCTCTGGATTCTGGAGGTTCTACAGACGTTTGTTCAAACCTCATCCAGAGAATCATTTATGCAATACTTAAATACAATACAGTTTCTTTTTAAGCGTCAGGACACGTCTTGTTCTCTTTCTACATGATAAATCATTTATTGAAATATAAATCATCTGAATGTACATGATGTAACATATTGAAACACAGAATTCACTCATCATATTGGGTGTGATTACCTATTATTACAGATACCGTACCGTCATCATCATCATCATTCACATCTCTGTGGTACTTCTTTCTTCTTCTGCAACAAAAACTAGCAAGGTGCAACAACTGATTGCAGATTATATCAGTCAACAGGAAAAGGCAGTGGCACAGCTGGTACAGCAGCGGGAGGATTACACATAAACGGATGTATGACATCGACAGGAAGCGCTGGTCCACAGCTCCGGTTCCCTCAGCTGGAAGTCAATGACGCCAGAAATCAGGTCTGTTTAACACGAGAGATTTCAAGGTCTGGTTCTACGATGTGTAGAACTGTCCAGTAAAAACAGTTAAAGCTTTTATGTGTCTTAAAGAATGTAAATGAGACCAGTCCTCCTTGTGGTCAGTGGTGGAGACGCGAGGTCACATCAGCAACCTCCAGATCTCCAGAGTGAAGCCAAAGCTTCTTGTGTTAAAGCTGCATTCTCTGTAGTGACCAGCAGGGGGCGACTCCTCTGCTCCCATAGACGTCTATGAGGAAATGACTCTACTTCTCTGTAGTGACCAGCAGGGGGCGACTCCTCTGCTCCCATAGACGTCTATGAGGAAATGACTCTACTTCTCTGTAGTGACCAGCAGGGGGCGACTCCTCTGCTCCCATAGACCATAGACGTGACCAGCAGGGGGCGACTCCTCTGCTCCCATGAGGAAATGACTCTACTTCTCTGTAGTGACCAGCAGGGGGCGACTCCTCTGCTCCCATAGACGTCTATGAGGAAATGACTCCACTTCTCTCTTGATTTATTCCCTCAGTAAACATTGTAAACATGAGTTCATGGTCTCAGTCTCTAGTTTCAGGTCTTCTTCATCCAGCATGATGTTCATTTAGTGACTGATGGTCCATTTAGAGTCACACAGACCATAAAGCAGGGACGCTTTAGGGCGGGGCTACACGCTGATTGACAGGTCAACACCAGAGAACATTATGTTGCCTTTACATCCTCCTCAGTCCATATATGGTCACTTCCTGTCCACTGGCTGTAAACAAACAAGATGACCTGAGGCATCACAACATCAGAGACGTGTTCCTCAGAGAACGTTGGCTTTTACTGATTGTACTCGCGCTTCAACAAAACATCCTAAAAGTGGTGCTCGTTTGTGTGAAGATCATCTGGACGATCTGTTGTCTCCTTGTAAAGGGAACCGGTGGGACTCTTCCTGTAGGACACAGGAGGACACCACCTCCATCTCTTATTTCCTCCTTTGTGTTGGAGCTGAAACGATAACTATCCAAACACAAACATGATCAAATATGAAAATGATATAATCGCCAGAGACTACACGTTGCCCACTATATGATTGCTAATGTGATTCCTATTGGAGAATTAATGACATTTAAATTGTTGGAAGCATTGCAGAAGCTAAATATGTGCTTACATGAAATAACTGTCATCCCAATGACTCTTATTTACAAAACAATCACACCGGTTTGTGTTTTTCAGAGTGTGACGTCACCGGCTCAGGAGAGCTCTTCCTCGGGACAAATAGCACACGAATACACAGCGATGAAGTAGAAAAATAAATTTGAAAAAAACAACAACAAAAGAAACAGAATATGTTCATTATCTCAACACAAAGTCCAGATTGTGTGATTGTGCTTCAGGTGAAGAGAAGTGAGTTTACCTGCACGCGGATTGCTGGTATCGGCCTCCTTTAGTTTAGTGCATCTCTAGTGGTTATATATATATATATAGATATTTGTATTTATATACAATATGAATGACATCTTGCTTATATTGCTGCTGGTAGAATGCCCAATAGAATAAAGCTCTGCAAATGAAAAAATAAAGTTGTTTTTTCTGTTTCAGGTCCGTCACTCTGGCTCGGTGGTTCCTTAAGTTCCTTTAAGTGTCCACGGGGGGACGGGGGGACGGGGGACGGGTCCTAGGGGGGAGTGGAGGTGGTGATGTCACCAGAGGGCAAAGTGTTTCTTTTGTTCTGTCCTCTGGATGTGCGGTCGAGGACGAGGACGAGTCTTTGGTTGATTTAACAAGTTCTTATCTCTGGTGTCCTGCGTCCTCGCTGCTTCTGCTCTACACGGGGGGGGGGGGTCGGTCACAGGAAGCTGTCCTCCCCCAGGTCGCTGCAGTCCAGACACATCTCGTCCAGCAGCGTGATGTCCTCCAGGGTCTCCCCCTCGCGCTTGGCGTAGGTGGAGCTGCTGGAGCCCGTCTCGATGGCGCTCTCCTCCGACGTCTGAGAGCTGCAGGGGAAAAAAGTGCCGCGTGTGCGTTAAGTATTAAGTTGGCGTGTTGGGTGAGAACCCGCCGTGGACGAGGAGGTTCTCTCACCCGTGCCGGTTCCTCTTCCCGTACTCGTCGTCGGAGGGCGGCTCCAGGTCGGGCAGCGGGATGATGTAGCCGCTGTCGGAGCTCAGCCGCTGCTCGTCGAAGCCGCTCTCTCGGTCCTTCAGCTTCTTGTTCTTGCTGCTGATGCCGACGTAGACGTCGTCGCTCTCCGCGCACACCCGGGTGACGGCGGGGTGGTCGCTCTTCAGGAACTCGCGGTTCACCCGCTCGTAGTGCTGCGCGGGACGGACACGTTTAGCACAGAGTGAGCGCGCGAACGCCGGGTGGTGAGGCCCCGCCCCTCAAACCGCCTGGTCATCAAATGCTATTGATGTGACATGCGTGGGGGCGGTCTAACATCCAGCTGCACTCTGATCGACACAGAGCCCACAGAAACACCCCCAATGGGGGTCTTAAAATGACCCGCCATTTAAAACCTGCACTGAAACACCAAACCGAGAGGAACAGAACGCAGGAGGTCACGAACGAGAGGAAGTGAAAGAGCAGGTGTGCAGAGAGGTGGGGGCGACCGGAGGAGTCGGGGGACTCACCCTCTTGTAGCTGGAGGGCAGCAGAGAAGAAACGGTGTCACTCAGACCCAGGAACGAAGGCCTCTTCTCCGGCTCGCTGTTCCAGCACTTCATCATCATCTCGTACCTGAAAGGGAGAAGAAGCGTCACTGTAACCGGAGTCACTGAGGTCCTCGTCTGACGGGGGGAGGGGGGGGGTCACGTGATCACGTACACGTCGTCGGGGGCCAGCTCCGGTTTGGACATCCTGTATCCACTCTTGATCTTGTTGTAGAAGCTGGAGTCCACGACCATCCCCGGGTACGGGGTTCCACCTGCGACACCAAAAGCACATTTTCATCACGCCGACTCCAAACCGGAGGGTTTATTCTCCTCTGGGGGGGGACCCAACGAGAAGATCTCCCACAGCAGGATGCCGTACGACCACACGTCACTCAGGGTGGTGTACATGTTGTCAAAGATGCTCTCGGGGGCCATCCACTTCACGGGCAGGAACGTCTGCGGGAGCACGGAGGGGAAAGCGTTGAGCCCCCGTTACGGGGAAAAGGAGCGCGGCTGTGAGCGGACGGGCGCGGACTCACGCTCCCTTTGGAGACGTAGTTGCTGTCGTGCATGATGTCCCGGGCCAGTCCGAAGTCACAGATCTTCACCATCTTGCCCTGAGAGAGGAGGACATTCCTGGCGGCCAGGTCCCGATGGACGCACTGGAGGGGGGAGAGGGGGGCAGAAGGTTGACAGGCCGCTCATGGAACAGTGGAGGTTTTTCCAGCTCTTTTCTATTCCTGTGAGTCTCTGGCTTTTTGTTTCATGCTGTTCCACATCGCGTCAGTCAAGAGTGACCGCTGGATATTTGGGGATAAAACCCGTGGAGCTGCCCCGTAATTCTAGCCCTGCTGCTGCTGCTGCTATATTCAGCCCCTCAGACCGCTTATGGCCCGCCAGCGATTACACAGAAATGCAAAGCCAAGATGATTAAAAAAGCTCAACTTTAAAAAAAAAAAAAGGGACACAAACTACTAGAAAAAGGTGGAAAAAGCCGCGTACATTCTTGGAGGCCAGGAACTCCATCCCTTTGGCCACCTGGTAGGTGAAGCTGAGCAGGTCGGTGGTGCTGAGGCCCTCGTTCACGTCGTCCGACAGCAGCTCGTCCTCTGGGTGTAACACACACACACACACACACACACACACACGCACACAGGAAACGTCCATGAGCTGCTCCAACCAGGCTCCTGACTAATGGCAGGGAGAAGCCGCCATCATTACGCTCCCACCCGTGTAATTACAGGGCCCTCAGAGCGGCGTGCGCCCCCCTCAGACACACACACTGACTGCAGCACGGGCGGCGGGGGGGGGGGCGTGCGTACCTTTCTGGGAGGGGGGGTGGTCGTACTCGGACCTCTGGATGTCGGAGTACTTGGAGGCGTCGCTCATCTCCAGCATGGGGACGTACTGCGTGCCGTCGGCCTGCTTCATGTCCATGTAGTCGGCTTTGCTCTCGAAGGACAGGATGACGTAGCTGTGGGCGGAGACAACGCATCGTGCTGCACATCAGTGTGTGTGTGTGTGTGGGTCCGTGGGTCCGGCGTTAGAGGAATCGGTCATTTTCGAGGTGTGGTCTCTGTGAGTCATCGGGGGGTGATGTTACACCACGGAGGACAGAATTAACAGCTTCCTCCAGTGCAACAACATTAGGTCGGAAAGCTGAGACCACTTCAGCCTGCGATTCGATTAGCGAGAAGATACCAGATGATCCCCTCGAGCGAGGAGAAACCGATTAGGTGTGTGTGTGTGTGTGTGGATGCAATACAACGGCTGTGTTTGTGGATCTTTCTAGAACTTGTGGAGCTACGTACTGAACGCTGAACAAAATAAATAATAAAAGAAACTGTCGTAAAGTGAAAACACAATGTGACAAATGGCAGCAACCTGTCAATCAGCGTGTAGCCCCGCCCTAAAGCGCCCCCTGCTGTATGGCCTGTTTGACTCTACATGGACCATCATTCACTAAATGAGCATCATGCTGGATGAAGAAGACCTGAAACTCATGAGTCGCCCCCTGCTGGCCAGCAGAGACAATGACTTCCCTTTAAAGAACCAGAGGTTGTCGCTTGTTAAGAACCTAACCGCCGTAAAAATAACATGAAAGTTTCAGCCTTTGTTTGAAATGAGCCGGGAAGACGACAGCGACGGCCAACTTTACTTTTGATACTAATTGACGAAGAGTAATTAAAATGACGCCAGAGTAGTTTCTTTCTTTATGGATGAAGCAGAAAACCGGTCGAAAGGCAGTAAGTTCCTCAAAAGGCTCCTGTGACCTGAACAGTGTCTTCGTGTATAGAAAGTGCATTTAAATGTGTTTGCTTTCGTCATCTCTCAACATTCTCAAAGTGTCTGAATGACACGTTTTTTCATTTAGAGAAACAAACCTCCTGCTGCTCTCATCTGCAGGGTTGATCCCAAAGATGTCCACCTCTTTCTTGGTCTTCTCCGGGTTCAGGCTGAGGAAGTTCTCCCTGTTCTTGTGCAGGTAGTTGACCAGGTCCCCGTAGAAGCAGTACTCCGTGATGATGTAGATGGGCCCTGGGAGGAGAACGGCTGGTTAGACTCCAGCGTCAGTCGGCGGGATGGTCTTATCAGCGAGGCCGAGCCGCCACTTCCCCAGTGAACACCCCGCCCACCACGGAGCCACAAACCCCGCCCACCACGGAGCCCGCCACAAACCCCGCCCACCACAGAGCCCGCCACAAACCCCGCCCACCACAGAGCCGCCTGCAGACCACCCGAGCGAGTGCGGATGTGCGTGCAGGATGCTTTAAGCAGCATTTGAGTTTATAGTTCACCTGATTTGGTGCAGGCTCCCAGGAGGTTAACGATGTTGAGGTGCGGCCCGAGATGTGTCATGATCTTCAGTTCTGACATCAGCGCCTGCTTCTCACTCGAGCGCGCTGTGGCTGAAAGGAGGCGGGGCGAAAGTGCATTTAGGACCCTGCAAACTCGCCGATCAAAGGACGCCTCGCGCGTCTCAGATGACCTGGTCTGGTAAATCGCAAGGCGCTGAACTCACGTTTCAGCATCTTCACGGCCACCTTCATGACAGGCTGCGAGCGGCCCAGCCCGTAGGCGGTGCCCTCCACCACCTTCCCGAAGGCCCCGGAGCCCAGGATGCGACCTGGAGAGCGACACCAGCGGGGAAGCCGGGTCAACGACAGGGACACAGACAAAGCGAGCCTCACAACAAACGCGTCAACGCGCCCTCTGGATCTCCGTCCACCTCCTGAAGACTCACCGAGCACCAGCCGGTCTCGGGGGAACTCCCACCGGGAGTCGTAGGGAAGCTGCATGGGATCCACGTAGATGTACTCGTGTCCGTCGGGACTCACCGACTCAATGACCCTCCAGCGGATCTCATAGCGCGGCTTCTGGAGGACAGAAAGACGAGGAGGACGCGGTCAGTGCGACGCGGGCCGCGTGTTGGGGACATTTTCTTAAAGCCTTGCAGAGTCTGTCGGCAAATTTAGTATTATTATTTTTGCTTTATTCAAGTTTAGCGACTGCTTTGCTGCAAACACAATTTCCCAAAGCTGCAAGCGAAGAATTGAACGTGTGAGAATGAAGGCGAAATGGTGCCACCAGTACCTGCTTCCAGATAACAACCAAGACAATGAGTGAGATGATGACAATGACCAGCAGCACCAGCACGGCGGCGGCGACAGTCAGCTCCGGGTGAGGCCCTGTCCACACGCACACGCACACACGTAAAGAAACGATTCAAATCCATCGGGTGTCGGCATTAATGGGACCACAAGGCGTGCTGGGAGGATGGGAATCGGGGGGGGGGGGGGGGTGGGTGGCAATGAGGGTGAATGCGGGCAGCTGCTGTATACTTCACAACAACAGACAGACACCGTGTGTGTGTGTGTGTGTGTGTTCTCACCACTGGACACCAGCTTGACCTCCCTGCTGACGGCGGCCATGGCGTTGCGGGACAGGCAGCGCACGGCCAGCGTGCTCTCCAGGTGGCCGAACATGACCTGGCTCTCCAGGTTGCCGTCCTCGTTGACGTGCGACTCCGCCGTGACCCCCGTGGAGTTGGCGGGAAGCGGCTCCCAAGCCAACGAGTCGTTGGCACAACTGGAGGGGAAAGGAAGCGTAAGATGCGCGAGGTGCGACGTTGGTCGGGAGCGTCTCCGTCTGCTCTGAAAAGGAGGCGGGACTTACTGTTTGATGTTCTTGCAGACGAACCACTCCACCAGCGGGAGGGGCTCGCCTCTGGTGATGCACACCACCGACTGGCCGGTGGCGGCGCCGTGGTGGATGTCCATCAGGTCCACGATGACTGCGGGCACTGTAGCAGAGCAACAGGAACCGATTCAGAACTTCGTTCTGCTCATTCTAGACTTTGGATTTCAGTTTATCTTCTGATCGCTTTTAGACTCAATGATCTCAAAGGGCTTTACAAAATAGCAAGATCGACTCGGAGAGATGGACGTTCAGTCCATATTCCTCAGAATTCAGCACAGACCATTTCAACTTCCTCTTGACTTGAACACGAATCTCATACAAAAACATCCCATCAGAAATACAATATGACCCTCGCATTGAGGAGGTAGCGTCACCTGCAGCAGAGGAATGAGGCGGCATTCTGACCTTTGACCTGCAGCATCAGGCCGACGTCGCGTCTCTGGTCTCCGTTCTCCACCCGCATGGTGTAGTTCCCGCTGTCCTCCTCCTTGGCCCGGATCAGGGTGAGAACGCTCATGTAGCTGAAGCCGAGCGACAGAAACGGGACGTGAGCACACGGGGGGGCGGAGCCTCGACTCGTCAGCGGCGGAATCTCACCTGGTTTCGCTGAGCTGACGGAGGCCGATCTCCGCCGTCACGTCGCTGAGCGCGACGCCGTCTTTGAGCCAGGTGACGCGCGCGGCGGGGAAGGCGCTGATCTCGGCCCTGAACTCCCGGACCTCGTCCAGCTCCGCCGACTCGTCTTCTCCGAACTGCGGCCAGACGGACAGGAACTCGCTCGCTGGTGGAAGGAGAATGAAAAGGCCGACTGACAAATCAGCGGAGGCACTTTATGAACGAGCGGCCGGAGTCCACGGAACGCAGTTCTCCTACCGAACACTCGAACGGCCACCTCCTTGGTCTGGCTCTCGCCGCTGACGATGTCGGTGATGGAGCACGAGTAGATGCCGCTGTCCTTGACGGAGGCCTGCGGGATGGTCAGGGTGTAGCGGATCTCCTGAAGCTTCTGGATGTCTTCCACCGTTTTGATCCCGCGATTCGCCTGTCGAAGCAAAAGGGAAACATGAACTTCTGAGCAGAGAAGCTTCATCGACAGGATGGTTTCCTCCCGTCTGTGTGAAGCCGAACATCTGAGACGCAATTATCCCAAATATGTTCTGCTTGTGTTTCCTCCTGTGAGACAGTGAACTGAATGTCTTTGTGGACGTAACAGAACATGAATCTTTTTCCTGCTTTTCTGACGATTTATGGACCAAACCGTAGAAGAAACTTCTGGAGGTTCAGACCCGTCCCACCCGTCCTCCTCACCAGTTTTCCAGGGTATTTCCAGTGGTCCTCCAGAATCTCGGACCCCCGAGCCACACAGGTGACGGTGACGGCGTCTCCCACCAGCAGAGCGGTCCGCTCTGCGCTCAGCTCCACGTGCAGCGGGGCGCCGCCTGAGAGGCAACGAGCAGCATGAGCACCACGTGTGTGCCGGACGGGGGGCAAATAGCGCATGGATTTGAGGGAGGAAACGGGACTCGCCTGGCCAGCCGTGGACGATGTACTCCCCGCTGTGGTGCTCCTCTCCGTTGACGAGCGCCTTGCAGACGTAGGTGCCGGCGGTGAACACCCCCACGGCGCCCCGCTTGCTGTCGTACACGCTGGCGACGGGCTGCTGGGTCTCCATGTTGACCAGGGTGACGTTGGCGCTGGGGTCGGACACCCGGCACTGGATCTCCATGTCCTCGTGCTCAGACAGGATGTGGTTGCCGAAGGGCACCAGCGAGGGCACGAAGGGGACATCCGGGTCTGGGGGGGGGGGACGGGACAGTTTCTCAGACCAGCAGACATTAAGAAACAAATCAACAGCAAGACTGAAGCCGCTGCGCACCTGGCACGTAGACATAGATGCTGCTGTCCTCCGCCTCCTCCTCCTCCGTGGCGTTGCTGTAAGAGCAGGTGTAGTAGCCCGTGTGCATCGCCGTGGCGGAGTCCACGGTAACCGTGGTGACGAACAGGCCGCTGTTGTCCTCCCGCATTTGCTGGCGCACGTCAGGCGGCGTCACCCAGGTGAGCTTAGCGTCCCCCTGACAGGTCAGGGTGAAAGCGGCGTGGAGGGGCACCACCAGCTCCTCGCTCCGCGGGAGCAGCACGGGGGCGGAGGACCGGGGGAACGTCATGGCGGTGGGGGCTGAAAGGAGACGTGCAGCGCTCGCTCAGAACATCAAGAAAGTCTCATTCAAATGTTCAACTGCTCGTTGAAACGGGGCTTGAAATAGAAACTCACCTTTCACTCGGAGCGTGAAGGAGAACTGGGCGGAGCGAGAGTCACTGAGGACTCGGATGGTGTAATTGCCGTCGTCTTTCCCCAGAGGCTGCCGTAGTTTCAGAACGCTCAGATACCTGTGAGAAGCAGATGTTTATTCGATTGATACTTCTCGCTGGGCGCTGGAGGGTCTCTTCATCCCTCGCCAGCTGTCACGCGTCCTTATGCGGATCTAAACAAACAGCTTCACGTTCAGTCTCCTTTAAACTGCTTCATCTCTGTCGGATCTGAAACTTGCTCCTCACCGGTTCCCTTCGAGGTGGCGGGTTTTGGCGTGGACAAAGTAGTTCTGTGACAGGTCTTCGCCGTCTTTCAGCCAGGCGACTTTGGGGGCCGGGAAGGCGTTGATGTGGATGGTGAACTCCGTCTCCTCCAGAAGGCTCACGAACTCCGTGGCCCCGATCCCGCTGTGGTCCAGCGACACAAAGGAATTCTCCTCTGGGGAGCGAGAGAGCAAATAAACATGGGGAAGAGAGAGAGATACGGCGAGTACGAAGGAGATCAGAGACGAGCACATCTGCTGGAGGGATCCCATAAAACACAGCGGCTGATGTCGAAGCCAGAGGTGAAGCTCGATGGAAAATGACGCACGTGTGGACTAATTCGGCTCAACGTTGCGATCGTTTTCCGGGGTGAAAATCCAAAAGGCCGACTCACCGGAGACGGCCACTGCCACGCTGCCGACTTTGGTCTCGCCGCTGAGCTCCTTGGTGACGGAGCACTCGTAGACGCCGCTGTCCCGAGAAGAGGCCCGCGGGACACTGAGGGTGTAGACGACCCGGTCCGGGAGAGTCTGCTTCATCTGAACTGCGTCCACGGCCTTTAGGAGACGAGACAACGGCACACGTGAGAGTCTAGAGAAACATCTGTGATAGACGGTAGAGGGTGAACGGTTACAAAGGCTAATGGTTAAAACACCCGCTCGGCTATCGGGAGATAAATCAGGATCACAGAGGCTTTTTTTTTAAAAGGTTGTAATTGCAACTAATTCCAAAACCAGAAGTCCAGCGTTGCCGCTTTCTGGTAGAAAGCTTAGAAGAATCCCAACGCACAGAAACAGACGACAATTTAGAATCTAGATATGATTAGAAACAAGACTCAGTGGACACTTCAAAAAGCTGTCACGTGAAGACAGCATCTGTCCTACAGGTCTTACGGTCAATGGGGTCAAAGGGTTTACTGCTCTTTTTTTTTTACTGCTTTCGAACTGCCTGCTCCCCTCAAGCCGCGTGTCCACGACTTCCTGCCGGTGTCTCTGCGTACGGGGTTAACTGCCGCCTGCCGCCTGGTCTCGCGCTGAAGACACAACATTCGGTCGCTGCTTTCCTAACACATACTTTGTGACCGCCGAGAGCCGTCCTCCCAGCTATAATCCCCGAGCGGTTCAGGTCCAAAACCGTTATTTGCTAAATTTAAGGCTCAGAGCTGCTGCGGGGAGGAAATGACATGGAAATGTGGCGAGCGGCTTGAAGTAAAAAGGGTGAGAAAAGGCTGAGAAGGAAAAGCTTATTATGGATGAAGCCGTAGACGAGACAAAAGTGGAAAAAATAAAAAAACTCACAGAAACACGAAAAAGGGGGGAAAAAAAAGGCCACAACTTGCCTGTTTCTTCAGGTGCAGCCACTGCTGCTGGAAGTTGGGTCCGGGGGGAGCGACGCATGTGACGTTGAAGGGCTCCCCGGCTGCCACCATCTCCTCGCTGGCTTTCACCTCCACATCAAAATCTTCCTCCTCCTCCTCCTCGGAGGCTAACGGGACCATCAGAGAGCAGACGTCAGCACCACCACCTCACGGCTGGATCACCATGAGCTCATTCATCACCGACACACACGCAGTGTGTTTACATGATGGTATAATTGGAATCTGTGCTCTCTTTCGGGGGGAGGTGCTATTATCCCAATATACACGGCAGAGAATAAATCCAATCATTGGCTGAGAGCACGTCACATCCGATACGATAGGTGGCGCTGTTTTCATTATAACTAGTTGTGATGCAGCCATTTCCGCTTGACCTCTTCACCACTACCAACAACAACAACAACAACAATAACAACAACATTAGGAGAAAGATGGCGAGCGGAGAGCGAGGTGAAGCTACATCCCTCTACTGTCTGCATGATGCTAACAGGAGCACAGCGAATGCGAATGGCGCTATCGGATGATTTGATAACGGAGAGAAGACGCCGCCGGGATCTCAAGCAGGCGCAAAGACGCAAAGTCCAGTTCCTCATCCGATTCACCGTTACATGCCGCAATAATCAAACTATCAACCGGATCGGATGGAGTTATCCAGGCGTGTTAGTCGGACCGTAGTCGGGCCGCACGTAGTCGGACAAAGGTGTTTACATGAAACGGATCATTGGACTTCAGTCCGACTGAGCCAGTTATTGGAATCCATGTAACCACGCGGACGCAGTGAAAGCAGGCGCCTTAAGTCATCTCCCTCTGTGATAATCACATTACGTCACACTGCCCTCATGCGGTGACGTCACCACGGACGGATTATTAAGAGTACCGAGGTGTAAAAGCCCCCCTCCCTCGGCTGTAGATACGAGCTTCTTTGTGACTTCCCAACAGGACATTAGTGAGCCTTAACTTCAAACAGAAGCTCTGGTCCAGGGCCCCATAACCTCACGGGCCCCCGGGGGCCTGAACCCAGCAGGCTGCTTCTGTAACCTGGGCCCGTGGCCCTCGCATTGTAAACAGGCCGGGGATTGATTCTACAATCTGTATCATAACGAAGTGTTTTCTAAAGCACCATAACTACGTAGAATGTAGAATATATAAAAGTAAAGCGTTGAAACGTCCCTTTCCCGTGTTTCACTCTCCTTCTTGACTTACCGGCGCCGGTGTACACGGTGTAGACGTCGCTGGTGATCGCGGTGCCGTTCACCGTGGTTTCACACTGGTACCGCCCGGGCGACAGGCTGCCGAAGAAGCCCATCTTGTTGTCGTAGAAGGTGTGGATCTCCTCCCTGCTGGGGACGCTCGTCAGGGTGACGTGGGAGTAAGGGTCCGACACGCGGCAGGAGATGGGGACCCCCATCGTGTTCATGGGGACCAGCAGGTGGTCGGGGGCCTCGGGGACGAAGGGAAACTGGGGATCTGATGTGTGCGAGAACAGAGGAAGGAGGTCACATTTGGTTTCATTGTTCTTCCATTGTACTTTGTCTCACGTGCTTGATTTCATTATCAGTATCTCACGCTTAAATATGTTATTGTTGGAAGAAAATGTTAAATAATATTCCTACTACATTTACACACTCTCTCTAAACAGGGACTGGTCTGATGTGACCAATAATATTAATAATATAATTTATCCCAATAATTATTACTGCCGGGAAACACCAGGACGGATTGTGGTCGACTCTGACTTAACATTAGCTAAAGGCTAGCTTCAACTAGCCTAGCGCCTCCGACCATAACTTATAGCCCCAACATGAAGAGTGGTGCTCATTAAACTGATAAACAGTGTCCTTTATTTAAAACAGTACATTTATTTTACAGCCCTAAAACGGTCAAAGAGAAGCAGCGGGAGACTAGCTTCCGCTTTAGCCGACGCAGCCGGCGCTATCGGCGCCATCTTTTACCTGCTACGAAGACGTATATTCCCGCCTCGTTCTCTTCTTCCGGTTCGCCCTCCAGGGACCCGTAGGTGCACATGTAGTAGTCGGTGTTTTCCACGCTGGCGTTGTAAATGAAGAGCGTCGCCGTGTTGTAGCCCGACTCCACGAAGCTGTTCTCCGGGAGCGGCGGCACCCAAATCACGCTCTTCTTGCCGGTGCAGCTGATGTTGAAGGCGGCGTTCGGCCGCAGGACGAACTCTTCTTCGTTGGAAACGATGATCGGTGGCGACAGACCGGAAGTAGCTGAGAGATGGTTTTTGTAAAACAGAATTTACTCAAAAACATCTACATTATGTATTTTTATCACGATACTACATATAACATTTTTATATATGTTATATTATATAAAATGAACAAAGATGCATGAATAACATGTTATAGTTTGATCATTTGTATAGAACTTACCTGAAACCAGCACCACCAGGAAACCCCCAAAGACGACACAAGTCCTCACCGCATCCATGATGGATGTTGTAGCCTTTAAAGACAGAAAAAGGCAACTTATTTAATCAATAAATAAGTTATCAGTTATTGTTCGCTCCTGATTGGATGTATTACCACTGTCTCCACATTCTTAACAATGTTATGTTTAAAAAACATAAATCTATAGAGGAGGTTCGGTCTGCACATCACTGCAGTGGTGAAACAGTGAACATCTGAGATGTTCCACAGAATGACACGGATTGTTGTTTTAATCTTTCGTTGGATGGAGATAACGAGACGTCTGAATTCCTGCGCATGAGACGAGAAGTCCAGACGCGCTCCGAGTGGACATGAAGACGGCCGCTAGAGGGCGACACAGGCCTTCGGATGAGACCCGGTTCGTCCCGTCCGGTTTTCCCTCTTCATCCATAGAAAATATCCGCTTTTACAGCTACGGTGCTAAACTTCTAAAAAAGACGCACATGTGCAACAGTGTTCGACCCAAACATGTGTTTGAATAAAATATCTGTCTGTGTCTCTCTGTCTGTCTCTCTGTCTCACTGTCTTCTGGTGCTGGGTCACTGTGGTCATTCGGGGGGCCACAGTTTGAGAGGCGCTTACTCAGAAAGAAGCTTTGTCCAAACCCGCCGCTACACGTCCCCTCCTCGGGACTTACTTCTTACATTTGGACATTTATCTGCAGAGCTTTCTGCAGGTTCCGATCGACCCACACAACTCAAATGGTGTGATTTCTTGACTTTGTTTGTTTTGTGGGGGATTCTGCCGCCGCTGCGGGTAAAATGTGAGCGGATTGGCCTCATGCCCCCCCTTTTCCAACGAACTGTGGCAGACAGTAGATGAATTGCTCTGCAGGGCTGCATTTATTTGAGGAATAGCTGATGAGGTTCGTCTCCACTTCACGATACTGTTCACGTCAATCCAGCTTTGCAATCCAGCAAGTTTGATTTGGAAATGATCTTTTTTTTTAAAGAATCCTAAACCGACAACGTGCACCGAGGCAGAAGCGGAGTGTTGCATCTCTCGTAGATGTCGCAGCCGTCCTGAGGAATGCGTCGTGGCTCCAAAGCGCTCTTCTTCACCCTCCTCTTCTTCACCCTCCTCTTGAATCAACCGACTCAATTCCAGTGACGATTCATTTGTGATTTTACCTCCATTTCTTCTCCCCCTTTTTTTATTCCTCACATTCCACGAAAAAAGAAAAAAAAGAAAACCCCCAAACAAAGTCCAACATCCGACGTGTTCCTCATCATCCCACAAATGGTTGTCTGCGCGTCTCCGAGGTGACACCTCCAGCTGCGCGAGGGGCCGAGAGGGAGCACCTTCCATCCGCCAGCCGCCTCTCCCCGCGCGGCGTCCAGGAGCGCGACCATATGGTGCCCCCACCAAAAAAAAAAATGCAAAGAAAAAAGCCTTAAAGAAGAGAAAAAGTTGCTTTGCATGCAAAACCCGCATCTCCACCTTTTGAATAAATGACTTTTATCTCATGATTGGAGGAACTAATTAAGTGCAATGAAACTCTTTATTAATCGGTGTAGATTCCTCGCGCGCTTCATTACCTTTCAGTAAATCCGCTCTTTGTATTCCCTTCGTGTCAGTACATCCACAGAGAAGCCTTCCTCTTCTTCCTCTTCTTCCTCCTCTTCTGCAGAGAGCGACCCTCTGTCCGCCCGCGCGACGTCCTCCCAACTGCGCTCCAGCCAGGCGACCTGTAACTGATTCAATGTTACTGCCCCCCGTCCCCCCCCTCCCTCCCCCTCACCCCTCATCCCTCCCACCGAGAGAAAAAAAGTAATCATCTGGCTCAAAGTAAAGAACTCAGGAAACGACACCCCTCCTTGTCCTCTCCTCCCTTTCGAGCGCTGGACCCCTTTTCAAAATAAGACTTGTTTTTTTGGGGTCATACGAGTATCCCCGCCGAAATGCGATTTTTAAATATAATGAATATGGATGCGATGACTTTCTAGGAGGACCGAAGTCGGTGTGATATCTATTTATCTATTTTGTCCGGTCTGATCATAATTATTAAGTAATCTACCGCATAACAAGACTGCACCTTTAGTCAAAGACCCCCGCCCAAAGCCCCCCATGACTTACGCGCGATCGTCACAAAGTGGAAAGAGTGGCGCGCGAGACTAGAGGGCGCTCCAACACCACGTCACCGCGAGGCACACTCACACACACACACACACACACACACACACACACACACACTCACTCACACACACACACACACACACACACACACACACACACACACACACACACTCACACACACACACACACACTCACACACACACACACACACACACACACACTCACACAGACACACACTTCTCCCGGTTGTGTTGTTGTTTTCCCTCAGAATGTCACGTACCGGTCAGCTGACCCGCTGCCACTATTCTTATTGTTGTTATTATTGTATTTGTTTCCGCCTGTCGGCCACCAGCACCATATGAACCCCCATCTGTGGGCATCGGACCGGTGTGTGTCTGCGGAGCCCCGAGAGCCGTTCGTTGTAATTACTTCCACATGTTGCCCAACAGAACAGTGTCCTTCTTCTCCAAAACAAAAGGTCTGAGAGGCGAAGCGCACCTCGACTTCTTCTCAACTTCACACTTTCCTTCTGATCAAATCGATATAAAGTACTTTAACCCGTCAAAGCCCTTTGCGCACTTCTGGGTCCATTAAAAGCGGTACGGGTCGAGCCCAACACAGTCATATCTGTATATCTGAGCATATTTCATATTGAAATCTACTCTTTGACCCTCTTCACAGGAGCATTTACTGAGTTAAAGAATTAAAATGTTCAATATAAAACATCACGACTTCATTCTGGCTGCTGTCCCACATCGATACAGACGCGTTGACTCTAATGTGTCCACAAAAGAAAACACCGGGTTTTTCCTCATATGAAGTTCTAGAAGGAGCCTCTTTCGGTCCTGACGTCTCCACGTGTGTCCACAAGGGGGCTTTCTGGGGAACAGTCATCCGGGTTCTAATGAGAAGATCCCCTTCGAAGGGGCTTTAAACGACGGACCTTCATCCTTCCGGCTCGCGCTTCGTCCCTCGTGTCGTCACTGGTCCTGAAGTCCGTCCTGAGGCCTCCTGGTTCCGGATCAGGACTCGGGGGCCGTTTGGAGCTGGACTGGTTCTGTCTCAACGCGTTAGGCCGAAAATAAACGTTACGTGTCCGTCTGTCTGTCCGTCTGTCCGTCCGTCTGTCTGTCTGTCTGTCTGTGGTCCTGGAGCTGTCCATCGTTCTGAATCGTTGTTTTCACCGTGTTTTACTGACGCGCATCACTTCATCTCTAAAGAAACAATAAATAATAATCAATACAATATATTTATAGCTGTAATAATATGGCGTTAAAGAGTTCATAAACATACTAAATTAGATCATTAATACAAAACAACAATAACACGTTTGATATTTTACCAGCTTCGACACATTTTAAACTTTGAACTGTGTTTAGTGCAGAAATAACTATTTAAAAACAAAGTGGTCCCATCATATCAATAATAAATAAATACAAATAGTGCATAAGTATTGGTAGTAGATGTAGCTAATATTACGATGTATTATTATTATTTTGAAATGACAGATACATTATAATATAATTGCTTTAAAAGCTTGTTTTAAATCAAATCTGTACAGATTAAATGTTGCTCTTATTCGAACTAAATGTCCACGTTGCTGTTTTGCTTCATTTTCTTTTCACTGTAAGAACAAACAAGTCCAATTAATTAGGCTTTTTATACGTTTTATTTAATACGTGTGTCCATTAAAACACTCCGATGTCCCGACTCCAAACCAAGTGTCCTTTAACGGATCTGCGCCCCTAAGATCACTGGCGTGTTCGGGGCGTGGCCTAGTGCGGCACGGGCCACCCCTGAAATCTGATTGGCCACCCCAATATCTTAAAATATGATTGGCTATATGCCCAGTCAGAGGCGGGCCACGGCGCTGAACGTAAACTGCGCTCTTGTTTAGAGCTGCAGTTCAGTGTTAAAGGCCGGCGCGTCTTTCTGCGTCTGCGCACTCGTTTCACTTCATGGTTCTGCGCGTGTTGCAGAGCGATTCACCTCCAGAACAACAGGCGGAGTGACGACGTGTTTGTTTGTTTGGGTTGAAGACGACCCAGAGAGTCACGTCTATTTATTTATTGGTTTATTTATTTATCATAGACTTTATTGCCACTGACCGGCAAACCGGCGTTTGCGGCGATCTCCCTCCGTGAATCCAACCCGCTTCTACAACCCGCCAATGACGGCTTGTATAAGCGGTGATATTTACGCATTTCTTCTGACAAAAGTTCTTCAATCTGCTCCGTTTCTCTCGTCAACATCCTTCGTTTTAATAATGGCGCTATCGGGCTGTGAAAGCGGGAAACGTGAGACTCCGTAAAGGACGTAGTTAGCGGACCAATCGCAGCCTGGTGCGCTGCGGGAGAAAAATGTCTCGACACACGCGAGGACGCGAGGAGGTGTGAAAAGACGCGCAAGGGACGCGCAAGGGGGTCTTGCGTCTGCGTCGCTCTGAAGACGCATAAAGGCTTTAGTGAGTGAAGTAGATATGAGTTGTGGATACAAACATGGTAAATTAATGCTATGCCGACACCTGGGTGTGGGTGTGTATTTTCTTGTGTGTGTGTGTGTGTGTGTGTGTGTGTGTGTGTGTGTGTGTGTGTGTGTGTGTGTGTGTGTGTGTGTGTGTGTCTGCGCAGGCGCTCCTGCTCACACTTCATGCCCCCTATCAGAACTGTCTGCACACGCCCCTGCAAACGATGGAACCAGAACTCATGAATACTCTTACGGGCCAAACGGGCCTCGTGACTCGGATCAGATCCACATCTCACCGGCGAGTGTCTTCTTCCACACCGGCACTTCAGCTCCTTCCAGCCGCCGTCTCTCCGCGCGAGACAGCAGCTGCAGCCGGATGAAAAGCGCGCTTATTAATTCGCTTTGTCATGCGTAATCGGCACGTTTTCAATGGCTCGGGTCTCTAACGGCTCATCCCGCGCGCACTCCGCTTTGGGCCTGTTTTCTTCCGTTTGTGGAACGGTTTGATAAAAGTGATCAGAACGTTTGGGGACTCCGGGCGGATCGATGCAATTCAGTGAAGAGGAGAAGAAGTGGAGGAGGAGAGAAGATGGGGAAGAGAAGAAAATAAGAGGAAGAAGAGGAGGAGGAGATAAGAGGAGAAGAAGGGGAGGAGGAGGAGGAGGAGGAGAGAAGAAGGGGAAGATAAGAGGAAGAAGAGGAGGAGGTGAGAAGAAAATAAGAGGAAGAAGAGGAGGAGGAGAGAAGAAAATAAGAGGAAGGAGAGGAGGAGGAGAGAAGAAGGGGAAGATAAGAGGAAGAAGAGGAGAAGAAGGGGAGGAAGAGGAGGAGAGAAGAAGGGGAAGATAATAAAATAAGAGGAAGAAGAGGAGGCAGAGAGAAGAAGTGGAGGAGAAGAGGAGAAGAAGGGGAGGATGAGTAGGAGAGAAGAAGGGGAAGATAAGAAAATAGAAGGAAGAAGAGGAGGAGGAGGAGAGAAGAGGAGAAGAAGGGGAGGAGGAGGAGAGAAGAAGGGGAAGATAAGAGGAAGAAGAGGAGGAGGTGAGAAGAGAAGAGGAGAAGAAGAGGAGGAGGAGAAAATAAGAGGAAGAAGAGGATGAGGAGGAGAGAAGAAGGGGAAGATAAGAAAATAAGAGGAAGAAGAGGAGGAGGAGAGAAGAAGTGGAGGAGGAGGGAAGAGGAGAAGAAGGGGAGGATGAGTAGGAGAGAAGAAGGGGAAGATAAGAAAATAGAAGGAAGAGGAGGGAGAGAAGAGGAGAAGAAGGGGAGGAGAAGAGAAGAGGAGAAGAAGAGGAGGAGGAGAAAATAAGAGGAAGAAGAGGATGAGGAGGAGAGAAAAACAGCAGGTGGAGAAGAGAATGGGCGGAGGAGAAGAAAAGAGGAGGATGAAGAGGAGGAGAGAGTCGTGCGCTGTTTTGGTCTTTCACACCTGCAAGGGAACTCTAATTCGATAATGGGATATTCAATATATATTCATTAGGTGCACCCCCTCGGAATAATATATGATCACCAGAGGGGTTGTGAATGGGGGCCATTTATCCCCCCACCCTGAATAGGTCCGCGTGGGACCCCAAAAACTTCACCTGCTTCCCCTCTCAATTAGGAATGTATCCCAAACTGACAGAAGCGAGTTCAATTAGGCGTTCGCTAATTTTCCAGCAGCCCCTCCCACTTAATCCCCCCCTCACAGTCTTTTCCCATTCTAGCCCGTGCCCCCCCCCTCTTTTAATTCCGCGTAAGTTGAAAGGTTCAAACAGGCCTAATGAAACAGTGACTAAATCGTCCTCTGTGGCGCGCAGGAACCCCGGCGCGGCCTCTCAAAGCGCTCTGTGCGCGCGGGCCGTCGGGGGTCTGCGGGCTAAATGCGGGTCCCAGGGCAGGACAATCTAACCTGTCAAAGCCCTTTGCCCACTTCTATATATCCCCGATCCGAGAGGCTTGTGTGTGTGTGTGTGTTGTGTGTGTGTGTGTTTTTGCCCGAGCCACTGCGCCATAATCAACCGACGTGGGACCGAAAAACGCAATTAAAGTGGCTTTGACGGAGCAGATCCTTTCACAGGGAACAGTAATGAGTGTTGGCCGCTCCTCGTGGGGGCGGCACCGGGAATCTTTTTGTGGGTCGATCTAAGGAGACGTTACCGCTACACTTTACGCTGTTTTAAATAATGTTTAAAGGAATAAAAGCGACATTGGCGCTTAATAATAACAATAATAATATTATCTGGTTGTCGTGTCGAAAAGTGTCCTCATAACCTGCAGAACTCTTTAGAGACGCCAAACGGGATATTCATCTTAGAACTTTAAAGATGGACTTGTGTTTGCATATTATTGAACGGGTTTTCAGATATATTTGTTTCCGCTGTGTGTAACACCTTCATGCTCATCATGCGTCATCCTACATTTATCATTACAATAATAATAATAATGACTATTAGTTATTTATATACATTTTAAAATGTATTCTAATACTCTAATACAATTTTTCTGAGTTACACCAACACTTTTTTTCTCCAAATTCTTAATGATTATAATTTCGATAGTTCTTGATACTTGTTCAGATCAATACACTGACAACTTCTCAGGTCAACTCGTCATGTTTATTACAATAAATACACATTTTACATAGTTTACAAATGCTTGGTCTATACGGGCTTTCATCGGACTTCAACACTTAGTGGGGTTTGACTCGGGTTAGACCCGGGTTTGTAGGTGAGAGCCCGGAAAGGGGTCAAAACACGTCACCGTTACAGCGCACATTGGGTCATACTTCCCCATATTTCACCACAGCGTTAAAACACGTATTCACATTTTTTTTTTTATCCTTTTTTAGAATTCAGAAGCAGAATAAACATGAAACGAATATTTTGAACACTCCATATTTCATGCAGGTTATTATTTTCTTCTTCTTCTGGCCCCAGAGGCGGCCTAATGGCCGTGAAAGTGCCGGGCAGCAGCGGGGGTCTGGCCGCGCTCAGATGGGGGACACCTCCTTCTCCCCCGACGCAGAGGCCGGGGACAGAGACTCCTCGTCCTCCGACCTCGAGTAGTCCGTGAGGCCGCTCGCGCACTTGCAGCCGCTGCTGTGCACGCTCCTCTGGGTGGCTTTGCCCTCCTTCTTGTGCTTCACCCTGCGGTTCTGAAACCAGATCTTCACCTGCTTCTCCGAGAGGCTCAAGTACGTGGCGATTTCGATTCTCCTCAGTCGGGAGAGATACATGTTCGTGGAAAACTCCCTCTCAAGTTCAAGGAGTTGCGTGCTCGTGAACGCCGTGCGCATCCTTTTGCCATTCTGCATGTGGCTGTTGTCGGAGGCACCTGTTGGAGGAAGAGACACGTTTAGCTTTATTTGATCACAAATGAGCAAATGGCACAACACTTCGCGCGTAAATGCCCGCGCGTAAAAGCCGAGCGTTGCGTTTAAAAGCAGCTGGGAGTGTAGCTACCGAACGCGTGGCTCACCAATGGAAAGGCAGTGGTATCTCCTCGGGTCCGTGACGCCGAACGTGGGCGTGCAGACAGGTGTGTGTGCCGGGTGCGCCAGCGCAGCGGACTGCTGGTGCGCGATCCTGTGGCAGTACTGCGCCTCCGCGCCCGCGAATTGGCTCTTCAGCATGGGAATGCCGCCGCGGGAAGAGTGGAGGTGGGACGTGACGCACAGCGGGCACACGCAGAAGGTCCCCGTCTTCCTGGACGGGCACACCGGAGCGGTGACCGTCATGACGCTGGGAGAGTGCATGCTGATGGGGATGAGGAAGTCCTGTCCCGGATGCTCCACCGGTCGAACCGCGTCCTTGATTATTAAAGAATCGACGTAAAAAGACCTCGACATGTTTGCGCTGCTGATAAGTGATCTCTCAAGATGATGGCCGTTTCTCATCTGAACCCCCTCGGGATCTCCAAAGGTGCTTATGTTTGATGGTTCAACAAAAGGGACCCAGAAGAGGGTTGGCCCTGCAGCGTCACCCACGTGCGCACCCGGCTCCGAAGGGGTTTACGCTGTCAGCGACCCCGAACCACGTGACGTCTCCCCGGGCCTCCAATCACAACTTCCACATTCTTCCTCTTTTTTTTTTTATCCCCGAATTTCAGAAAGGGTCGCGCATTGGGATAATATGACCAGACAGATGCAACATATCTGTGGATGTTCTCATGGACTGTGTGGAAGTTCTGCGTTTATTCGGCGGAAACAACAACTTTATGAAATCACGTCACAAACAGCTTTAAAAACGTGCTGCACACATGTTTGTTCGTGAGGTTTGTCTTGGTATTCACACGATATTTATAAATACATCTAATGCCGCTCACACTGAAGGACGTACATCTTTGGCATCAACAGAAACAGAAACTCGGAATCTCAGAACTTTTATTTTTCCAATTTTGTCCAAAAATAAAAATGTGTTTATTCTTAAACCCAAAGCAAATTCTAAATGATGCGGTGCATTTTCACTGAGATTTAAGGAACTGTGCACGCGTCCGCACACGCACTAATGGCCCGCTCGTCCTCTGGATCCGATTGGTCCACGGACCTGCAGGTCTCGCTCGTGGCAATTAAAGAATTATGAGCCGCCGGTCATTCGATCCCGATCAGGATTCAATTAGAAAGTGTTTATAATGGCCGCTCTGTGCGCAGGGTAAACAGGCAGCTATTCCAGAAATTCGCTAATCCCTCATCTTGTGACGCTAATTAGCGAGTTTGATCCCCCTCCCACCCGGGCGGGTCACCGGCAGGTTTAGCTTTCATCTCTCCGCGCAACGCCTCGGACCTTCAGACGGAGACGCGCCGGTTCTCCTCCGGACCGACCGGGCCTGATGTTGCGCCTCCTCATCGCGGCGCAAACCGGAGCGCGTGCTGGAAGAATTACAAAGTCTTTAAAATCCAACCAGAGTGGCGGTGGAAGAGAAACAAACGCGTCTGTCACACGGACAGTAATTGCTCTAATAAAGGGAACGCAGTGAGGAAGACGCAGATAACGAGAGAGAGAGAGAGAGAAGGGGGAGAGCAGGGGAGGGGAGGGAGGGGGGTGGAATGATGCGTGGCGCGCGCCCACATCACACCATGCGAGCTCTAATATTATTTTTTTCCCCATAATTCTGCACGATAAAATTTCATTGTCTGTTAAGTAATCCCACAAATGAGAGGCGTGATGAGGCTCTAACGAGGCCTAATTGGCGGGAGCGGAGGAGCCACGTGGAAGGGTTTAGGCCGCTAAGCCGCCGGGTACTGCGCGCGGGCTGTTACCCCGCCATCACCCTCAGAACTCAAGGAGAACATTAGACCATTTAAGGGAAAAGAAATCCTTTGATTCTCTTCATTCTGCTTGAGGTGACGTGGCTGCAGTATTATTTTTTTTGGGGGGGTTAAGAAGCCAGTGCAACAAACGGAGCCTGTATCACTCACTGTTTAAAAGGTTATTATAAGAAATAAAAAAGGGAGAATTTGAAAAATGTGTCAAGCTCTCAGGGCCCCCGCCTCCCCCTCGCCTCCTCTTTCTCTCCAACGTCCTTTTTAGCTTTTTACTGCAGCGGTTACCCTCCACTGTTCACCCCCTTTTCAAATCACGTTGAGGGGCAATTAATCACCGGGCCATTCAATAACAGGAAAATTAGATTTAAATGGCTGCATTTAAGGAGAAGAAGGAGGGAAAAAAGGTTAATTCTCTGCAGTCATCTTAAGTGTTTCCTCCTTAGTGGAAAACAACATTTCCAGCATGAGAGTGAGCATCAAGGAGAGGGAAACGGTGTGTGTCTGTGTGTGCGTGTGTGTGTGTGTGTGTGTGTCAGACTCCTCCTAGTAGTAAAAAACACACAAACTTGCAAAACTTGCACCCCCCCCTCTCATTCACGCTGCATCACATGCCGTATTAAAGCGTGAAGAAGTCCATTAACGTTTTGTTGAACAAGCGTCATTAACTTGTTTCGACGCCTTTTTACAAACCTGCCATTGTGGCCCCGGGCCGGTCTGCGGCCCATCTTTGGCCCATACAGTGCGTGATTTGCCCCTTTATCAGTTACCAGGCAACAGATCCTGAATACCGCAACTGAAAAGGGAAACACTCCGGTCCTCCGCGTAGGTCTCAGTGGCGATGGAGGGGGGGGGGAAATGAACAATGATCCCGCGGACCACATAATGCCGCGCAATGACTTCTCATTAACAATTATCTGCTTGATGTGAACAGCAGCTGCAGTGGCCGCCCTCCATCTCGCGGCCCGCTGAATGGCGTCCGTGCAGCAGGAGTTTTTTTGGGGGGCTCCGCCGAATCTAATTTATATCTCGGTGAATAATTGGGTTTCTATGCAAAAAATGAGTTGGAAATAATTACGGTTGAAGGCGGCGTGACGACCCGGCAGAGTGAAACAGAGGAGATGCAGTTCCTTTTACGGCCTCGCGGTGGGAGGGGGCCCGCCTCTTCCGGTCCCGCCGCCACGGGGCGTTACAATAATACCAAAGTTTTGCACGTCAAGAAAAGTTGCAGTAGAACTGTAGTCATAAGGTGCATAGATGAGCCGTGTGGTTCCTTCTAAATGTACCATTTATTATCGTAATAATCAGTAAGAACATTCAGAACATGCAGCTTCCCCCCCCCATCGAAACCGCGAAGAGCTGCAGGGACCAACGGGGAAACCGCGCCGCGTCCGCTTGGGGCCTGAGAGCTGTCGATGTGGTGGTGTTGTGCCCCCCCCATAGAAAAGTAAAGTGACAGCCTCAGTGTGAGAGGAGGCTGCTGAACAAAGCCGAGCGGGACCCCGTCCTCGGGCCCACGGAGGCGTCCCGAGCCAGGCGCCCCTCTAATTGGGGAGACGCTCCTCCAGTCTCTCCGAGCTGCTTGGACCAGACACTCCAGACTGAAGTGTGCCCCCCCCCCCCCCCCCCCCCCTGAGTGCGTCTGGATGTCCACACACTCGTGTGCGTCCGTACAATTAAACGAGCCCGGGAAGTGAGATAAACGGCGCGCGGTTAAGTTCCCAGAGAAAACGCCTTCGTTAGCGCTTCGTCCCTCTGCCCCCGACCCCCCACCGCCGCCCCCCACCGCCGCCTGGCTTCCAAGAGACCGAGCAAAGGCCATTACCGAGGCGGCCCTTACTTCAATCTTCTCTTGCTCGAGCTGTCAAACGAGTCTTTCCCGTTGGGTCCACTCGTTATCGGCTCCTCGCTGGTCTCCAGCAGATCAACAGGCGGTTTGGTCCTCGGGGAAATGTCCTCCACGCGTTCTGGTCGCTGATTTAAGTGAAGTCATCTACACATTTTCAATTTCTATCGGCGCTTTCACAAGATATTCTTGGTAAATGGTCGTGGGTAATGTGGATGTAACCAAGTGGATGAAGGAAAAGGACAGAAGGGCAGAAAACACTCGACGCCGTCAGATGTCGAGTCGTGTGGACGATCGGCTGAGAGGTTTGATGTCGTGTTAACCGACGTCACGTCGACGGCTACACGTGTTCACTCGTCACCTCGTTAGTTATCATCCAAGTGCGTTTCTTGCTGCTTTGCGATGTCAAATGACCACATTTGTGAGTTGTGCGTGTCTGCAATCTGTAACGTTGTGTATTGATTGGAGTGCAACAAGTTCCACAGCCCCGGGGGGGCGGTGACCTCAGGGGGTCGTGCTCCTCACGTGTTCCTTTTCTTTCGCGCTTTTTTTTAATTTCGTGGCTTTGTGGGAGAGAATCAACACAAAGAACATGCGGCTGATGGGAAACATATTCTCTGGCTGGAGACGTCTCTCCTTCTCTGTGTTGAGAAGAACATCTCCGCCCATCCGGTTATGGATGGAGACCAACTCACCCCCCCCCACCAGAGAGACCCCGACTTCCCCCTGGAACCTAAATGAGGAAATGTTGCAAAGACGTGAGTGACGGTGGTTTCTCCAGCGCCTCCCCCTCCATCTAAAGGAGGTGATGTTGTCCCCCCCTCCCCATTTGAAAGGGGTGAGATCCCGGTGATTGAGCTTGTGTGCTGGAGCAGAAGCGGGCTGGAATGTGTGTCCGGGCCGCGTCTTTTGTCGCCGCCCGGCGCCATGAATGGAGCTCGGCCGCCGCTCCGTCCGCTCCATCGGGGGGAGAAGAAAAGGCAAACCCCCTGAAAAGTTTCATCTGCACCTTCCTACCTGTCAATCACTTCGCTTCCTTTAGCAAACCGTCCCTGAACCAGGTGGCGCCTTCACTTGTGCTCAAAGTGGCCGCTGAGGGACCCGATCTGTCGACCAACAGCAGCTCTCCTCGCGTCTGGTGTCGATTCGGAAACTCGTCGCCCCGAGTAGAGTCATTATGACGATTTCCCTCGCAGCCCGTTAGCTGCGAGCCTCCTCCCCGGGTTCCCGAGGTCAAACGGGGGCTTGGAAACAAATGGGAAAGCGTTCACATTCCTGGAATTGAGATGACGGACGCAGTCCCCCCATCTATTACGGGGAAAAGCGCGTGATTTTCTGGAGGATGGAGGCGGCTCGTTTGGACGATGAAGGGAGCGTCGATCTGGTTTCGCTTCTGTTTTTACAGCCGTTGGTTCGTGTTCATTCAACCGACGTCTTTAGAAGCCTCCTCGAGTCCAACATGAGCGTCTTCCTTCCTTTTTACGGTTATCGTATCGCAGGCATCGGCCATCGTTCTCGAGGTCAAACCCAACACAGCGTTGAGGGACTTGAGCTGAATGTTCTGATCCCAAATCCTCTGGATCAACCCTTAAAAATGAGGAGTGAACTAAAGAGAGCTGCTTCTTAACAAAGAAAAGTCCTGCGAGTTGGCAGACCTGCCGTCTTTATTTCGTTTGGTTTGGCGGTCGCATCCGTCGAGTGCATCACAGTGCTTCAGAGCACTTAGGCCTGGTCACGGGGGGGTCGGGGGTCGGGGGTCACGTGTGCTGGCCCGGCGTTTGGATCCAACAAACAAACCTCGGCTCTGGCTGCTTCGCCACATGTCAGTCAGGAAATTCAGCTCAAACCATCAAAAATAACATGAATTACTGACCTGATTTACTAAGTTACACGCTGCTTGAAATATTATGTTTGAATATGCAAATGAGGCATATTATAAGGGTGAATTTATTGGAATTTAGTAGAAATCTACAGACACAAACGGGTTTCATGTCCACTAATCTGAAAAGAAGACAAGTTATGGAATAATAATGGATGAAAAAAGTGAAATAATCGTCAAATTTGGATGTTGAATATTAATAATATTAACCGTCTGAAGTCCAAACAAATCTTAAGCAGTTTTACACCGTTAAAGAACACGTCGTTTACCCAAACTGCCAGGATTTCTCCTTAAAGCAAGAAAAATCAAATGCGTTAGAATTACATATACAGTCATAATTAATAAACCCGTAATAAATGTAAACTGAATCAATGACGTCTGAAAAGTGAACCTATAGTCTTCAAAAAATAAATAAATTGTCCCAAACAGAAAACTAATTTAAAAATCAATAAGCTATATTCTTTTTGAAATTCAGAAGGTGTAAATGTACTGTATATTATATTATATATTATATTATAGGTATATTTACTCCAATCCTGCTAAAGTACAACTTTAAGGTAATTGTACATTACATTTTCTCATTTTATCTTTACACTTTACACTATCTATCTATATATCTATATATATATAGATATATATGATTAAAATAAATGTATTTGTATTTACATTTACATGTTATGAATTTACACTCATTTATATTTATTTTATGTTTCTATATTTCCACATTGATTTTTTAAATTTTTGTTAATTTTTTTTTATTGCCTTTTTAAAATGGAACAATAGTTTGTGTTTAATCTTTGTTACGGCTGCGTGACCGTTTTGGTTCATAACCTCAACCACCTGCGCAGCGACATGAACGCGTGTTCACAGGTGCCGTTACGGAGGAGCCAGAAGAAATAAGTTGGTTTATTTTTGTGAGATAATCCTCCCGACATGTGAACAAACAAAGCTTTGTGCTCATCAGCCAGACGCTCTGAAAGGGGAAGTTCATCCCAAGTGGATTAACAAGTGTTTTGCTCCTCGCGGAGGGCAGCTCCTGTCTGCACCGTCCGCTGCGCGGCCCGAGCGTTTGGAGGCTGTCTGAGCTTTGTGTCGTTGGGGTTCAGGGGCTCCCCTAGGATTTGTATGCAGGCGACGTCGCTGGGCCGACCCCCCCGGTGCACTGTGTCCTCTCACCTGCCTGCTGCAGTAAATCATGGAGCCATCAAGTGATGTTCGTGGGGCTGCACGTGCACGACTGGGCTGCACCTGTCGCTCCACATTCTGCAGAAGCTCTTTGCAAATGTTAACGGCTCCTGTGGGGGTTCAGTTTCAAACAGGACGGTGACATCCACCCGATGCGTGTGCACCACATATCAGAAAACTGAAAGCAAAGATAAAAAGCATAATGTAAGATTCATTAATAAAGAAATAGAAAAAGTAGTCAAATAAAATAAATCAGGAATGAGAAAATATATGAAATAAACATATAAATGAACAATATATTCATCACTTGTGATACAAAAAATCTATTCCAGCAAATTTGAAAAAAACATTTTTATAAAAAAGCATTCTCTCGTTCCCCGTGCGCCCCCCTCCCTCCCTCCCCCCCCCCCCTCGGGGCGATAAGAGAGTTGTTTTTTAAGGAGCTCTGCCCTCACGGTGCGCGTCTCTCAGGGACAGAAGCCAGGACGGGCCCGGAGGTGGAGTTCTGCAGATGCCAGTCCCGACTAAGAGCCGCGAGGCCCCCGGGCCACCCCACCCCCCTCCTCCCCCTCCCCCGACCCGACCCCCCCCTTCTGAGCCGGAGTATCCATTCAGAGTCAATGAGCCGGGTCAAAGCCGGCACGTCGGGCTGCAGCTCGGCCGAGCACCGGGCCGGTCCAAGAGGTCACTCGTATTCACACGGCGCTGTCATGCAAATGAACCCACCCACGCTTAAACAACTCTTGGAATTTTTATGCCCCCCCCCCACGCCGCCCTGCCCCCCCTCCTCCAATTCCCCATCTTTTTTTGCTACTTTCCTCTCTCTCGCTCTCCAAATCGCTCTCCCTCTTGTATTCACAGAGTCATTGACAAGACATTCAAAGCTTTTTCAAATTGGCCAGCCTCATTGTGGCTGTTCTAAAGTGGAGGGGGGGCTCGGCTGGAGAGAGCGGGCGTGTAAAGAGGAGTGGGCCTAAATATACTCCGGTCTGAACGTAGTTAGATCATGTTCTTTTCATGGTCCGATTAGAATCAAATCGATCCCCCCCCCTCCCTGACACTCAGAGGTCTGAAGAGGAGCAGCCGGACAAAGATTCCTCGGTGGAGACGGATGAATGAACCCAACCTGCTGAATGCTAAACACAACCTTTAAGTGAGAGATGGAGACAGATATGGTTCCTCATCTAACGATCAGAAACCAGCCTGAGGACCCGTCAGAAGGTACTGCTGGTTCCTCATCTAACAATCAGAAACCAGCCTGAGGACCCGTCAGAAGGTACTGCTGGTTCCTCATCTATGGATCATGAACCAGCCTGAGGACCCGTCAGAAGGTACTGCTGGTTCCTCATCTAACAATCAGAAACCAGCCTGAGGACCCGTCAGAAGGTACTGCTGGTTCCTCATCTATGGATCATGAACCAGCCTGAGGACCCGTCAGAAGGTACTGCTGGTTCCTCATCTATGGGTCATGAACCAGCCTGAGGACCCGTCAGAAGGTACTGCTGGTTCCTCATCTATGGATCATGAACCAGCCTGAGGACCCGTCAGAAGGTACTGCTGGTTCTCATCTATGGGTCATGAACCAGCCTGAGGACCCGACTGCTGGTTCCTCATCTATGGATCATGAACCAGCCTGAGGACCCGTCAGAAGGTACTGCTGGTTCCTCATCTATGGATCATGAACCAGCCTGAGGACCCGTCAGAAGGTACTGCTGGTTCCTCATCTATGGGTCATGAACCAGCCTGAGGACCCGTCAGAAGGTACTGCTGGTTCCTCATCCATGGGTCATGAACCAGCCTGAGGACCCGTCAGAAGGTACTGATCTATGGGTCATGAACCAGCCTGAGGACCCGTCAGAAGGTACTGCTGGTTCCTCATCTATGGATCATGAACCAGCCTGAGGACCCGTCAGAAGGTACTGCTGGTTCCTCATCTAGGGTCATGAACCAGCCTGAGGACCCGTCAGAAGGTACTGCTGGTTCCTCATCCATGGGTCATGAACCAGCCTGAGGACTGGGTACTGCTGGTTCCTCATCTATGGGTCATGAACCAGCCTGAGGACCCGTCAGAAGGTACTGCTGGTTCCTCATCTATGGGTCATGAACCAGGCTGAGGACCCGTCAGAAGGTACTGCTGGTTCCTCATCTAACGATCAGAAACCAGCCTGAGGACCCGTCAGAAGGTACTGCTGGTTCCTCATCTATGGATCATGAACCAGCCTGAGGACCCGTCAGAAGGTACTGCTGGTTCCTCATCTATGGGTCATGAACCAGCCTGAGGACCCGTCAGAAGGTACTGCTGGTTCCTCATCTATGGGTCATGAACCAGCCTGAGGACCCGTCAGAAGGTACTGCTGGTTCCTCATCTATGGATCATGAACCAGGCTGAGGACCCGTCAGAAGGTACTGCTGGTTCCTCATCTATGGGTCATGAACCAGCCTGAGGACCCGTCAGAAGGTACTGCTGGTTCCTCATCCATGGGTCATGAACCAGCCTGAGGACCCGTCAGAAGGTACTGCTGGTTCCTCATCTATGGGTCATGAACCAGCCTGAGGACCCGTCAGAAGGTACTGCTGGTTCCTCATCTATGGATCATGAACCAGGCTGAGGACCCGTCAGAAGGTACTGCTGGTTCCTCATCTATGGGTCATGAACCAGCCTGAGGACCCGTCAGAAGGTACTGCTGGTTCCTCATCTATGGATCATGAACCAGGCTGAGGACCCGTCAGAAGGTACTGCTGGTTCCTCATCTATGGGTCATGAACCAGCCTGAGGACCCGTACTGCTGGTTCCTCATCTATGGGTCATGAACCAGCCTGAGGACCCGTCAGAAGGTACTGCTGGTTCCTCATCTATGGGTCATGAACCAGCCTGAGGACCTGTGACGATGGGGAGGAGCTCACAAACAACTGTTTTATAGTTTTAAACGTTTTAAGTATTTCTTGATACAGGAGTGTTGATCTCTATCTTTGTCTAATAAGTTTAATATTTGATAAGTTTAAGCTGAACAAACTGCTTTGACCTCGTTGGTTTCATCCGTGTGCAAAAAGTGCTCACTGTTAACAAAGTGGAAACCAGAGAAGCAGCTTTCATGTTTGTGTTATAAAGAAACCAAAATACTTGTTCCAGTTATTGCATAACAGTCAAAGTAAATCTAGATTTACTGAAAATACGTCAAATGAAAAACGGTCCCCAAAGCTGTTGAAGTTCGACGTTAAAGCTCACCGGCGCTTTGAAACCCTCCAATCAAGCTGCAGATCTTCAGCAGCTTATTTCACATTCTTAAACGTGAAAAGAAACGTTAAATCCCAATTCAATTATACTTAATTATGAAAACCAAATAGTTTGTTTCTGCAGCTCTGCTTCATTCATCACGAGGCTAAACGGTTTACAAACTAATCCAAAAATTACCCAATATGATCAAGAATTTGGGATAAATGTGTCAATGAAAGGACACAAGACATTTTCCCCTGAGACTGTGTGGTTTGAATATTCTACTCAGACAGTAAGACGCTCATTTGAACCACCTTAAGGCTACTTAGCTACAGCAGCGGGATGGCATCATATGAATAAAATCTCTCCTCCACTTCTGGTCGTTTAAACTTTTAGGCCTTTCGTGTGATTAATTATCTTGTTAATATATTTGATCCCACAGCTGTTTCATTTCTGCTTTCCCACCAAAATATGTAATAAGAAAAAACATCAGGGCCTTTTCATACTCGACTACCAGAATAACGATCTCTGGTGTTGACCTGTCAATCAGCGTGTAGCCCCGCCCTAAAGCCTCCGCTGCTTTATGGTCTGTTTGACTCTAAATGGACCATCAGTCACTAAATGAACATCATGTTGTGCTGAAGAAGACTTGAAACTAGAGACTGAGACCATGAACTCATGTTTACTGAGGGAATAAATCAAGAGAGAAGTGGAGTCATTTCCTCATAGACGTCTATGGGAGCAGAGGAGTCGCCCCCTGCTGGTCACTACAGAGAAGTAGAGTCATTTCCTCATAGACGTCTATGGGAGCAGAGGAGTCGCCCCTGCTGGTCACTACAGAGAAGTAGCGTCATTTCCTCATAGACGTCTATGGGAGCAGAGGAGTCGCCCCCTGCTGGTCACTACAGAGAAGTAGAGTCATTTCCTCATAGACGTCTATGGGAGCAGAGGAGTCGCCCCCTGCTGGTCACTACAGAGAAGTAGAGTCATTTCCTCATAGACGTCTATGGGAGCAGAGGAGTCGCCCCCTGCTGGTCACTGCACAGAATGCAGCTTTAACACACAAAACATCGGCCACCACGTATTTCAACAGCACATTAATGAGCTGTTTTGATGCCTAATATTTGCCGTTGAGTATTTATCTCCCCCAATCTCTGCCGCTCTGTGCACTAATCCCCCCCCACCCCCTTACAGGAACCCTCTGCAGCACCGAAGCTGTTAGCGTATGAATCCAAAGTGGAGCCAAAGTTGGAGGGAACGAGGAGGTGGGACCACCCTGCAGCTGCCCCCTTCTCTCTCTCCCTCATCCCCTCATCCCTTCTTTCCCTTTCCTATTCATCCTGCAGCTGCAGTCTTGTGCCTCTCTCTCTCTCTCTCTCTCTCTATTTGTCCCTGGGACACAAAGATGGATGGAGAAGCTCCTGGAATGGGGCACACAATAGTTTGTGCCACAAGGTGAGCAGCCTCAGCTGCATACGGGCCCAGTGCTGCCTTTTGCTTTCTCTTCATTTACCTCCTCTGCCGGTGTGTGTGTGTGTGTGTGTGTGTGTGTGTGTGTGTGCGTGTGTGTGTGTGTGTGTGTGTGTGTGTGTTAAGGGGGGTCTGAGCGGCACAGTATGGCAACAGATGCTTTTGTTCGGCCAAAAGTCTGAAAGGGCCCTCGGGTCGGAGGGGGGCTTAGCAGTGTCAGAGCGCAGAGTCATTTTTCTCCCCCCCCCCTCCCCCTCCCCCAGCTGGGACCGCGGCGGCGGCGTAGCGGGAGGAAACGCGGAGGGGCTGCGGCGTGAAGGAATACGTAAGTGGGGCGCGCGGTTTGGGCCTGTTTAGTGGGCGACTCCATTAAAGGGTCGTTTATCTGGCCTGTGATCCCTTTGTGCCGGGGGCCTTCTCTATCGGGCCCCGGCGGGTCGGGGCGAGGGGGCCGGGGGGGGTAATTGGGCGATTTGGCCGCGGCCCGCGCATGCTGAGGTGATTTATAAAGCCTGTGAATGGAGCTGACTCTGCATCTCGGGAGCCGCTGCAGAACAACGCTGGAGAAGCGGCGTCGGAGAGTGAAAAGGATGAAACGTCCCCGAAGCTCTTTGTGCGAGTGTGAAATCAGAGGCGCTGAATCAAAAGGACTCGCTCGTCATCTATTTTCTCCACCTTTATGCTCTTTCTGACTTTGTTGTTTCACCTCTTTAGACGCTTCTTTTTGGGCGCGGTGGCGCTTCTTTTTTTCTTCTTCTTTTGCACCTCTCAGCCAATCACACGTGTGTTCATGTTCAGCTGGTTTCTACTCAACGCCGAGCGACTCACAGATGTTGAATTCACGTTAAACGTGTTAATTCACGCACAAAATGGACTTGTGGTTCTGAGAGCACATCTCTTTATGTGCTCCCATGGGGGGTTGGCTCTTAATGACCTCCTAATTAAAGCAGGCCCTCCTCTCAATGGGCTGATCATGTAGTGGAGGTCAGAGGTCATCTTAAGGGCTGCTGGTGGCCAGAGTCGATGCTCCGGCGCTAATTGCCCTCCAAAATACACACAAATTAACGCAGTGATTGGGGGGGCAGGTGGCTCCTTCTCGGCGTAACGGTTAGTTCTTTTATTCCGTAGTCGGACGCAGACCGGCAGCCCGTCTCGGGGACTTTGTCCTTTGTCCCTCGGTGGAGGGACAACCTAAAGCCAAACACACGGAGGCCTTCAGAAGAAGCTTTACGCCGTTTGAATGCAGGTTATTGATGTTTAGGAGCTTGATGAGTACGATTTTATGAATCAATTTGTGTGTGCATTGTTAAATATTAAATATCTCACTGGGGGAAAAGGTTAAATCCAGTTTTTGTCGCCAATTGAACAAATATTTGCCGGCTTGGCTGAAACGAGTCTTGGTTTCCAGTATATCTGGAACCCGTTTGTAAAAACACTTTGTTTACAATGGCAGGTTTCTTTAGGTCAAACTGGCGCAGGGGTTAGAGAAGGGGTGCTGGGAAGCACAAGGTTGTTGGTTTGATTCCAGGCTGCCCCATGTTCCATGTCAAAGTGTCCCTGAGCAAGACACCTGACCCCTAGTTGCTCCCCGGGCAAAAATGTGAAAAAGCCATGTGTTTAAAGTGAAATGTAAGTCGCTTTGGATAAAGGTGTCTGCTAAATGACCTGTAATGTAATAAAATAAATAAACAAGCTTTTAGGTAAATTTGTTCCAAAACCGTAAATAGTGGATGCTGTTTTTAAAAAAATAAATCTGTGTTTTCTGGTTTAAAAAAGGGCGTTCAGCTCCTGCTTTTTATCAGTAAAAAGTCAACTTAAAGCTGGTGTGACGGCCGCAGCGTTTGCCTGGTGGTTCCTTCCACGGGGCTGTGAAGCGGGAGGGGGGGTCGGGGGAGTCGGGGGCCTTAATGTAGCTGATTGTGCTCCCGTGGAAAGAAAAGAGAGAAAAGGGAACAGTTTCTTCTGTGTTCATTTTCAATTTTTCGCCCCGTAAACGTCTCTTTTCCTTTTCTTCTCACTAGATTATGTTGCTAAGGAGATTTCTTCTCTTTTGCTTCTTTCCCTGTTTCCCATTGATTTGGTGTTAATGCGTTTTGAATGCCCCTCGGTGTGTGCCGAATGCCCGGGGGGGGGTCCTTTGCCGAGTCGAGGAATTCCCATTTGGAGCGGTGAGGCGGGGGTCCGTGTGGCCCAAAGAGAGGCACTCAAGTGAGAGCTGAAGTGGTTTGCAGAGCTGAGGAAGCTCTCCTCCTCCTCCTCCTCTTCGTCAGGTCTCCTCCAGGTGTCCATCTTTGCTTCTGTTTCCCCGAAAGGATCCGAGTGAGGAACCAGATGATTTCTGTTTAACGGCGTAACAACAGACAGAATCCACGTGGATTCGCTTTGGTTCACTTCTGCCTCACAAGCTCGTCTCCACCATCGTTATTAAAGCGTTAATGTATGAAACCCATTCCAGTCCTCGGTCGCCTCATCGGACCTTCGTCCAGATGACCGACTGACTTCAACAGCTTCATTTCATTAAGTGTAGAAGGAGGTTGCCACGTTGCTTCTTTCTATTTACTTAGATGCTTCATAACAATCTCATCATTATTACTTCTCATATTAAATGTAATTAAATAGAAGAGGATTTGCTCCGACAGCAGCAGCAGTTTGTTGCACCTAATCGACCGATAGTTAAAGATAAAGAATCTGCAACTACTTTGAAAGTCGTTTTCAGCCTCTCAGGTTTCCTCTCGCTTTCTCCCACTTCCTTTAATTTCCTCTTATCTTCCTCCCACTTCCCCACCTTCCTTTCATTTCCTCTCACTTCCACCAGCTTCCTCTCACTTCCTCCCACTTCCTCCACCTTCCTGCCACTTCCTCTTATCTTCCTCCCACTTCCTCCACCTTCCTGCCACTTCCTCCCATTTCCACCTGCTTCCTCTCACTTCCTCCCACTTCCTCCAGCTTCCTGCCACTTCCTCTTATCTTCCTCCCACTTCCCCACCTTCCTTTCATTTCCTCTCACTTCCTCCCACTTCCTCCACCTTCCTGCCACTTCCTCTTATCTTCCTCCCACTTCCTCCACCTTCCTTTAACTTCCTCCCATTTCCACCTGCTTCCTCTCACTTCCTCCCACTTCCTCCAGCTTCCTGCCACTTCCTCTTATCTTCCTCCCACTTCCCCACCTTCCTTTCATTTCCTCTCACTTCCACCAGCTTCCTCTCACTTCCTCTCACTTCCTCCCACTTCCTCCACCTTCCTGCCACTTCCTCTTATCTTCCTCCCACTTCCTCCACCTTCCTGCCACTTCCTCCCATTTCCACCTCCCACTTCCTCCCACTTCCTCCAGCTTCCTGCAACTTCCTCTTATCTTCCTCCCACTTCCCCACCTTCCTTTCATTTCCTCTCACTTCCTCCCACTTCCTCCACCTTCCTGCCACTTCCTCTTATCTTCCTCCCACTTCCTCTTATCTTCCTCCCACTTCCTCCACCTTCCTCTAACTTCCTCCCATTTCCACCCGCTTCTTCACACTTCCTCCACCTTCCTCCCACTTCCACCCGCTTCCTCTCACTTCTTCTTATCTTCCTCCCACTTCCTCCACCTTCCTTTCATTTCCTCCCACTTCCTCTCACTCTCTCCCACTTCCTCCACCTTCCTTTCATTTCCACTTCCACCTGCTTCCTCTCACTTCCTCCCACTTCCTCCACCTTCCTTCCACTTCCTCTTATCTTCCTCCCACTTCCTCCACCTTCCTTTAACTCATTTCTCTTCACACTTCCCCACCTTCCTCCACCCACCGCTTCCTCTCACTTCTTCTTATCTTCCTCCCACTTCCTCCACCTTCCTTTCATTTCCTCCCACTTCCTCTCACTCTCTCCCACTTCCTCCACCTTACTTTCATTTCCTCCCACTTCCTCTCACTTTCTCCCACTTCCTCCACCTTACTTTCATTTCCTCCAACTTCCTCCCACTTCCTCTCACTTCCTCCACCTTACTTTCATGTCCTCCCACTTCCTCTCACTTCCTGCTCTGCGATCACTACTTTTCTCCTTCCTGGTGACGCCACGAGGCGCTCGGCTGTGCGTCGATTAGAGCTGCTCCAGCAGCAGGGGCGGGGTTGACCTCTGACCCGTGACCCTGGTTTGACTAACCCTCCCCAGTGGACTACGAGGTGACAAACTCCCAGCTGCCCCGGCTCTCAATGGGCTCTAACGAGAGGGGCGGAGCCTCAGTGTCCTGGTGGAGCTCTGAGGGGAAGTGAGATGTCAAGATGACAAAGAACAAGGATCTCTTATTCTTACCACAAAGTACCTTTAGTATCGACAGACATCCAACGAATGGCACCAGTAAACCCAGTAGCTACACGTCTCTCTCCATTCACACTGTACAGGTTTCTTTTCTATAATCAGGTCCCGCGGTGGTCACCTGAGGAGGCGGAGCTTCACCTCCACCCTCTGAAGAACACAGCTGGTCTGCTGCTCTGCATTCTCCTCAGCAGATTATTTTAAATTTGTATGTACACTTTTTAATTGAAATTGAATGTGACTGGTTCCGCCATTGCTCTTGTGATATTTTAACATATTTAACGTTATCCTTCGGTTCCCACAGGAGCAGAGAAGAGAAAAACAAAAAGACTACAGATGCTCAGATCTCTTCTCTGATTGGAAAACTACATTTCACACCAGTAATCATCCTCAAGGCTTTACGCACGCTGGCGACCTCGTCTAAACAAATATAATAATATATATATATTTGAATGTTCTAAATGTACTTAACCGATGTACCAACAGAGAAAATCCTCTTATTGCATCCTTAGTTTTGTTAATGTGTAAGTAAATAAAATCCGACTTTATTCCTATCGGACGTTTAAGAACAACCGCAGGTGATTAAAGGCTGAAGAACAGACGAGTAGAATGAACACAATGTGAGTGTCAGAGAAATATGAAACCTCAGAGTACACAAACCTCTGAATCACATCACATGTCATTTATCTGACGCTTTTGTCCAAAGCGACTTACAATAAGAACATTTCAACCATAAGGTACAAACTCAGAAGAACAAGAAACAAGAAGTTCAATTTCATCAAATAAGCCGATGTACAACTTGCTGTAGATAAGAACCATTATAAGTCCAGTGTAAGTGCTGCAGTTAGTTAGTGTGTTAGTGGAGGTAGAGTCTGAAGAGGTGTGTCTTTAGTCTGAAGATGTGAAGGCTCTCTGTGGTCCTGATGTCTTCAGAGACCTCCTTCCACCATTTAGGAGCAGGACAGCAAAGAGTGGAGATCTAGTGGAGTGTTTTGCTCTCAGTGAGGAGGAACAATCACATGCAGAGCGGAGAGGTCAGAGGTCGGGATGTCGGGTTGGACCAGGTCCTGGATGGAAGCTGGACCCCATCCATTCACAGCATGGTACGTGAGCACCATGTTTAGAACTGGATGAAGAGAGCGGAGGAGTGGAGGAGTGAGGGAGAACTTAGGAAGGTTGAAGACCAGTGGAGCTGCTGCATTCTGGATGAGCTGCAGAGGTGGAATGGTGGTAGCAGGAGACCTGCAGGAGAGAGTTACAGTAGTCCAGGTGGAGACGACAAGAGCCTGAATCAGAACCTTCTGAGTGAGAAGAGGACGTGTTCTCCTGATGCTGTAGAGCGAGTATCTGCAGGATGGTGTTGTAGTGATGGTGGGAGTCAGGGAGAGTCGCCTGTCGAGTGTCACGCTGAGGTTCAGTCAACGTGGGCGTGAACACGGAGTCGCCAAAGTTGACCGTCAGAATGTCGGAGAATGTTTTCTGCTTCTGCTTTGACATCACTTCCTGTTTAAAGGTTCATGTCAAAGTACATTCTTCAGTATTTCACCTTCTTGTCCCACTAATTATTCCACCATCCTCTAATAAGTGGTTTGGTTTCCCTAAACAGACTTTCCTGTGAGGTTGATGTTGAAAAGTCTTTATGTAACAAAGTGAAACTCGAGCAGGAAGATTCTGAATGTTTCGTTTCAATGGTTTGAATGTTGACTCTTGGCTGGACGCTGTGAGCTGTGTGCCGCCTTAACGTTGTTGTTGTAGCTTACTGTACAGATATAGTACATAGTATATAGTATAGAACAGTATGTAGTATAGAACAGTATATAGTATAGAACAGTATATAGACCACAGGATAACAGTGTATCTACACTGACCCTTTTCCCAATGAACCAATAAAATAAAAACCCTTAATGTTTAATGCGCTAGTTTCGTTTTGCACGCACGACCAGTAGCCGACAGTAGCGCAGCTGCAGGGGGGGGGGATGGGTGGGTCGGGGGGGGTATCGGGGGGTCGTGGGGGGTCGTCCGTACGTTTGATCCTTTCGGCCTCGGATGAAGAAAAAAAAAAAACAGCAAAACTGAGCTAATGTGTCTTTGTCCTCCGCGGGACGGGACGGCCTTTCTTCTCCCCAAGTACAAATCGCAAGACTTTGGGCGCATTCTTCGGCGACGCCGGGAGGCGACGGCGGAGAGAAAGATCCCAATCAGACATTGATCTGAAGCGAGCTAATCCCCCATTGGTGCCAACGTGACCTTAAAGAATCGGCTTAGAGAAGCTCGGTTAAACTGGACACGGTTTCCCCCTGTAAGCGCCCCTAATTCTGCCACCCACCGACATTAGTGGAGGAGAATTAAGACGCATACATTCATAACACTTTTCATTAGGCCCCCACACAGCGGATAAGCCCGCGGACACTTTATCTGTTTGACCGCGTCTCATCCCAAATATGGAAATGAAGCCGGCGAGGAACATGAATAATATACAACGTGCTTTATTTACGACGACGTCTCCTCGTGCAAATGCTTCGTTTTTTGAGAGCTTAGTTTATGCAACAGAAATACCGCAGACGAATTATTCATTCATTCATTTTCAAAAAACAGCGGCCTCCTGGGTCAAAGGTCGGTTTTCTCGGCGCCGCCCACCTTGTGCTTTACTTGTTCCCGATTATGTGAATTAAATACCAATTTGATTGGTGGGATTTGCTCGGATTACCCTGCTTGTTTTGTGGGTAAAGCTCCAAACGCTGGACGACTCCCTCACAAGGCGCCGCCCGCCAACGCCGCCGAACCGCTCAGTGACATCACAGAAGAAGAAGAGGGGGAGATAGACGTCTATGAGAAAATGATTCTTCTTCCCTCTCGTTTATTCCCTCAGTAAACACTGTGAACACGAGTTTATGTCTCAGTCTCTAGTTTCAAGTCTTCTTCATCCAGCATGATGTTCATTCAGTGACTGATGGTCCATTTAGAGTCAAACGGACCATGAAGCAGGGGACGCTTTAGGGCGGAGCTACACGCTGATTTAGGTTGTACTTTGCTCCGCCCTCTCATGGCGACGGGCAAAAAGTCTGCAAACCAGTTCAATTCAATCCATTTTATTTTGTACAGCCCAAAATCACAAATTTGCCTCAGAGGGATTTTACAGTCTGAACACATGTGACATCGTCACTACGGCGCCTCTTAAAATCACCGCGTGGGACGACACGCCTGGTTTCCTCGCTCAGCTCTTCTGGGGACCCAGAAGCTCGGCGCTCGGAGGTGAGCGGTTCCTTTTTCCTCGGCTGCAAAAATAACGTCTCCACTTGTATGGAAGTAAATCTGTGTCATCGGATTTTGAAAGAAAAAGGTGCTTGAATTTGTAGCACTGAATATTTATGCATTGAAATCATGTATCTGAATGTTTTTCAACGTTAAAATATTCAACTGCAAAAATTCAACCGCAAATAATTCAACCGCAAATAATTCAACCGCAAATAATTCAATGCAAAAAAAAATCAATGCAAAAATTCAATGCAAAAAAAAATCGAACTGCAACATCCGGGAACCCAAGGAAGAGCAATCGATTCTAGATTCAAGAGGGCGTTGGACCCTGGGTGCTTTAATGGAGCCCGCCTGTGTGTCTGCAGGAGGGTAGTGCATGAATGGATGAGAGGGACCCTTCGGGGGGCTTTGTTTTAGGGTGGGCTGTTATATCCCCGCCTGGGAGTAACCGGCTATAAAGACGTAGCTCCTCGCGGGTGGTGCCGGCTCTCAGAGACCGTTTGAATCCCTCGTTTAGAGCTTCGTTCCCGCTGAAGAGGCGGAAAATAAAAATGTGAAAACCGGCGCCCATTTCCTGTCCGTCACGCCGGCCCGCGTCCTGCAGCCGCCACTTCCAGGGATCAGCGGCTAAACCAACAGCCATATTCTTGGCAGCGAGCCAGCCCCCTCGCCCGACCCCCCGAAAGAGAGAGAGGCTCCCATTGTGAGGCCCGATCGTCCCATTTAACAGCCGCTGCCACAAAGACGTGACACGTTTTCTCCGTAATTACAAACACGCTGCTTATAAATAAGAATGTCTCTCGTTTCTGAATAAATGATGAGCGTGTTGGGAAAAAGGACTATGAGACTCTGTTTGTTTGTCCAGTTTTTGTTCAAGCGACTCACATTGTAGATTGTGTAACCTTTGACTTCATGGAGGACGTCCGTGTTCTGTTTAGTCTGCTCCCGCCGGAGGTGTGTGTGTGTGTGTGTGCTCGTCCTGCCCTCCATCTGAGGACCATTACTCATCTGAGACCTTCAGAGTGAGGACATTTAGGCTGGTCTCATTCTGCTTTCTGCAGGCGAACCAGTGGGAGACAATGCAGAGTCCAATCCAGTGGACGTGGAAGGAAGGAAGGACAGAGAATCCAGTGGTCCAGGCAGCTTCTGAACCGACCACTGAAGTGCTTTTCTCGTCTTGTTCTCCGGGAGGACTGAAGTTCGTCGTGAGAAGAGGGAATACCGCACAAAAAAACGCCGCTTTTCCTTTGGGGACAAGGACAAGATGGTTCTCCAAAGACAATACGACAAAGAGTGTGTATTTATGTCTGAAAACTGACAGAAGAAAGACGCATAAAAACAACCCCGTCCACACACACACGCACACACACACACACACTATACAAACCCCTGTTGTGTCACGCCGGTTGTCATGGTCACACTTCAGACTTCATGGAAGCTCAGTTTGAACTTTAAAAGTTTACCTGTGCTCACGAGCGCATGACGAACAAAACACGACGTCATCGACGAGCTCCAACTCACTGCTGCTGGACGCTCATGCAGTTGACTCTGGCGCCCCCTGTGGACTGAAGTGGTAGTGTCCCTACCAGCACGGCGCCTTCAGAACCCCTCGTTCTGCCGCAGGGTCCCACAGTCAGCTCCTCTCAGGCCCGGGTCTGGTTCTCCCGGGCCTCCCTTCCCTCCATCACCACGTCCTGGTCCTCCAGAGAGGAGAAGCGCCTGCGTCTGTCCCCGGTGCGCCGTCTCTGCTTAAGGATCTTCTACGGGGTCTACGGAGGATCAGGACTAAACTGACTCTCATTCAGAACCAACTCCTCACAGTAACTTTAAATACATGAACTAATTCGTCAATGAATCCAAGCGGCTGCGGTCTCAATCGTCTCCGCTGGTCCAGGATCAAAGACGAGGAGAAGTGGTCTCATGAGGCAGTTGACTAAAGGCTCCTCCAGAGGGACCGACGCACTCGAGACCGTCCTTAAGACACTCTCACAGCGTCTCCTCAAAGAGACAACAGCTTAAGAGCCAATTACCGCCGGCAGTCGTCCTCCGGATCGACGAGCTGCAGCGAGACAGAAACCACCAAGAGGTCCTGTGATGTGAGAGCACTCATTACACTCCAGCAGACCATTGTCCTCTTGCTAAGGACCAAATCAACCTCATTCCAAATGTTTGAGTTCTCCGTCCCGCCGTCTCCTCTCTGCTCCTCCCGCTCTCCTTAAAAGACAAACACTGCCCTCTGTCTCCGCCGCCTGGAAGCACAGGAAGGAGATCACCGGTGTGTGTCCTCAGAGACAACCACACAACGACACACATGTGTGTCCTCAGAGACAACCACACAACGAGACACATGTGTGTCCTCAGAGACAACCACACAAAGACACACATGTGTGTCCTCAGAGACAACCACACACACATGTGTGTCCTCAGAGACAACCACACAAAGACACACATGTGTGTCCTCAGAGACAACCACACAACGACACACATGTGTGTCCTCAGAGACAACCACACAACGACACAGAGTGTGTCCTCAGAGACAACCACACAACGACACATGTGTGTCCTCAGAGACAACCACACAACGACACACATGTGTGTCCTCAGAGACAACCACACAACACACATGTGTGTCCTCAGAGACAACACATGTGTGTGTCCTCAGAGACAACCACACAACGACACAGAGTGTGTCCTCAGAGACAACCACACAACGACACACATGTGTGTCCTCAGAGACACAGACCTCAGAGACAACCACACAGAGAGACACATGTGTGTCCTCAGAGACAACCACACAACGACACATGTGTGTCCTCAGACAACCACACAACAACACACATGTGTGTCCTCAGAGACAACCACAACAACACACATGTGTGTCCTCAGAGACAACCACACAAAGACACACATGTGTGTCCTCAGAGACAACCACACAAAGACACAGAGTGTGTGTCCTCAGAGACAACCACACAAAGACACACATGTGTGTCCTCAGAGACAACCACACAAAGACACACATGTGTGTCCTCAGAGACAACCACACAACAACACACATGTGTGTCCTCAGAGACAACCACACAAAGACACACATGTGTGTCCTCAGAGACAACCACACAAAGACACAGAGTGTGTGTCCTCAGAGACAACCACACAAAGACACACATGTGTGTCCTCAGAGACAACCACACAAAAGACACAGAGTGTGTGTCCTCAGAGACAACCACACAAAGACACACATGTGTGTCCTCAGAGACAACCACACAACAACACACATGTGTGTCCTCAGAGCCAACCACACAAAGACACAGAGTGTGTCCTCAGAGACAACCACACAACGACACAGAGTGTGTGTCCTCAGAGACAACGACACAAAGACACAGAGTGTGTCCTCAGAGACAACCACACAACGAGACAGAGTGTGTCCTCAGAGACAACCACACAACAACACACATGTGTGTCCTCAGAGACAACCACACAACAACATAGAGTGTGTGTCCTCAGAGACAACCACACAACGAGACAGAGTGTGTCCTCAGAGACAACCACACAACGACACAGAGTGTGTCCTCAGAGACAACCACACAACAACACAAATTGTGTCCTCAGAGACAACCACACAACGACACAAATTGTGTCCTCAGAGACAACCACACAACAACATAGAGTGTGTGTCCTCAGAGACAACCACACAACAACACACATGTGTGTCCTCAGAGACAACCACACAAAGACACACATGTGTGTCCTCAGAGACAACCACACAAAGACACAGAGTGTGTGTCCTCAGAGACAACCACACAAAGACACACATGTGTGTCCTCAGAGACAACCACACAAAGACACACATGTGTGTCCTCAGAGACAACCACACAACAACACACATGTGTGTCCTCAGAGACAACCACACAAAGACACACATGTGTGTCCTCAGAGACAACCACACAAAGACACAGAGTGTGTGTCCTCAGAGACAACCACACAAAGACACACATGTGTGTCCTCAGAGACAACCACACAAAGACACAGAGTGTGTGTCCTCAGAGACAACCACACAAAGACACACATGTGTGTCCTCAGAGACAACCACACAACAACACACATGTGTGTCCTCAGAGACAACCACACAAAGACACAGAGTGTGTCCTCAGAGACAACCACACAACGACACAGAGTGTGTGTCCTCAGAGACAACGACACAAAGACACAGAGTGTGTCCTCAGAGACAACCACACAACGAGACAGAGTGTGTCCTCAGAGACAACCACACAACAACACACATGTGTGTCCTCAGAGACAACCACACAACAACATAGAGTGTGTGTCCTCAGAGACAACCACACAACGAGACAGAGTGTGTCCTCAGAGACAACCACACAACGACACAGAGTGTGTCCTCAGAGACAACCACACAACAACACAAATTGTGTCCTCAGAGACAACCACACAACGACACAAATTGTGTCCTCAGAGACAACCACACAACAACATAGAGTGTGTGTCCTCAGAGACAACCACACAACGACACAGAGTGTGTGTCCTCAGAGACAACCACACAACAACACAAATTGTGTCCTCAGAGACAACCACACAACAACATAGAGTGTGTGTCCTCAGAGACAACCACACAACAACATAGAGTGTGTGTCCTCAGAGACAACCACACAACGACACAGAGTGTGTGTCCTCAGAGACAACCACACAACAACACAAATTGTGTCCTCAGAGACAACCACACAACGACACAGAGTGTGTGTCCTCAGAGACAACCACACGGTTGTGTATTTTGTTCTTTGTTGTTGTTGACAGACTGAAGCAGGAGGACGGGGAAGAGGTCATTTTGTTTCCTTCAGGTATTTCCTCCGTCCTGAAGAAAGCTTCGTACCTGAAGCAGACGCAGCCTGAGTGCCTTGACCTTTGACCTTTAACCTCTGAAGTGACCTCACACCGTCTCCCCGATGTCGTACGTGGCTTAAAGCCACACTGGCTCCCCGTGAGGTGCTCGTTGCCCCGGTGGTGGTGACGTAGCCGTGGCGGTGGTGGTGACGTAGCCGTGGTGGTGACGTAGCCGTGGTGGTGACGTAGCCGTGGCGGTGGTGGAGACGTAGCCGTGGCGGTGGTGGTGACGTAGCCGTGACGGTGGTGGAGACGTAGCCGTGGTGGAGACGTAGCCGTGGTGGAGACGTAGCCGTGGCGGTGGTGGAGACGTAGCCGTGGTGGAGACGGTGGCGGTGGTGGTGACGTAGCCGTGGCGGTGGTGGAGATGTAGCCGTGGTGGAGACATAGCCGTGGCGGTGGTGGTGACGTAGCCGTGGCGGTGACGTAGCCGTGGCGGTGGTGGAGACGTAGCCGTGGCGGTGGTGGTGACGTAGCCGTGGCGGTGACGTAGCCTTGGCGGTGGTGGTGACGTAGCCGTGGTGGTGACGTAGCCGTGGTGGTGACGTAGCCGTGGTGGTGACGTAGCCGTGGTGGTGACGTAGCCTTGGCGGTGGTGGTGACGTAGCCGTGGTGGAGACGTAGCCGTGGCGGTGGTGGTGACGTAGCCGTGGTGGTGACGTAGCCGTGGCGGTGGTGGAGACGTAGCCGTGACGGTGGTGGAGACGTAGCCGTGGTGGAGACGTAGCCGTGGCGGTGGTGGAGACGTAGCCGTGGTGGAGACGTAGCCGTGGCGGTGGTGGTGACGTAGCCGTGGCGGTGGTGGAGATGTAGCCGTGGTGGAGACGTAGCCGTGGCGGTGGTGGTGACGTAGCCGTGGCGGTGACGTAGCCTTGGCGGTGGTGGTGACGTAGCCGTGGTGGTGACGTAGCCGTGGTGGTGACGTAGCCGTGGCGGTGGTGGTGACGTAGCCGTGGTGGTGACGTAGCCTTGGCGGTGGTGGTGACGTAGCCGTGGTGGAGACGTAGCCGTGGCGGTGGTGGTGACGTAGCCGTGGTGGTGACGTAGTAATGCTAACAGGGATGAGTATTAAAACCCGGATGCCACAGGTTTTTTTTGTTGTTGATTCTGTTTCCTGTTTGATTCCCGGAGCTCCTCCTCCAGAGATGAGCTCGTGAACGTCTCCCGGGAAGTTACTTCCCATTTTTCTTCGGCCTTCTGTGGAATTACTGAACATTGCAGTGAAAGGTGTGCTCACCTTTACTGGCGCGGTGAGGCGCCGTAGGAGAGGAAAACGGAAAACCGACTCCTTAGTGCGAGCGGCCTGGTTCTCGCACACCGCTGCCGGGCGTCTTTGTCTCCAGCGTGCGACAAGCTGGACAACCTCCAGCTGCTGGTGAGGACAGACAGACACTTTCCTGCACTCTTTTGTCCCTCGCAGAGACGTGGTTCTGTGGATCGATACCGAACTGCTGCTCAGAGCGGACATGGAGCAAGGCGAAGGGTGGAGGAATCTGCTTCAACCCCAACAGCAGCTGGTGCAGCGACGTTTCTCCTGATCAGTTGATGATCATTAACTGTTATTTTAATATCTATGGATGAAGCTCACTGGTTTAAGATGATCCGAGTTGAAACGCTGACTCACGTCCTTGTCTGAGGACCCTAATGGTTCCGTAGGCGAGGATGAAGGGATTTACGTGTGTTACAGTAAACCAGTCAGAGCTCCTTGTGGGGGGGTCAGCTTGGTAACATATCTCCTGTGAGTGAAGGAGGCGGCCGAGATAACCGAGGCTAATAGAAACATGCCGCGATGATTTATTGGGGGGCTCAGTACCGCAGACAGTCTGTTGACTCGCTCTATAAATAAACATAGATTCATACACATATAGAGAGTATAGAGGGTGATATATACGACTATATATATACACACATATGTAGTGATATATAAACTGGGATGATCTATTCATCCTGCCATAACTTTACGTTTAATATGCTGTGAAGAACTATTGTATGGATTGTACTCATTTGTATTTTAATATTATAAAATAAAAATAAATACATGGTAAAGTGAATGTAATTATCTAAATGATTGCATACATAAACTACAACCGATGAACAGTATTGTGTTAGCGACCGAAGACACTCTAAGGGACCAGAAATGTCACTTTGAATAAATAACAGGAAAAAAGTGTGTGTGTATATATATATATATATATATATATATATATATATATATATATATATATAATATATGTGTTTATATATATAGTTACTGTCAAAAGCTTTTTATATATATACACATACATAGACAAGCATTCTGTCCCTCCTGACGCTCTCTCTCTCGTAAGCTAACCCTTCGTTTAGCCTCTGTGGGTGAGGGGTCAAAGGTCAGGAGGACCGGTCTGTTGGTACGACCTCCATTAAACACTGTCTCTTCCACCGCCGTGAATCACTCGCCCCCCAACCATCAGCAGTTCAGATGCATTTAAAGTAGCATTAGCCATGTTAGCTATGTTAGCCATGTTAGCGTTACAGCCACACAGCTCTCTGATGTGTGTGTGATCTTTTTTTTCCCATGTCCTGCATTTCAAACATGCAGCGTTTTCATTGCTGGTGGTGTCAGCGGAGGTGTGTGTGTGTGTGTGTGAGTGTGTGTGTGTGTGTGTGTGTGTGTGTGTGAGTGTGTGTGTGTGTGTGTGTGTGTGTGTGAAGTGTGTGTGTGAGTGTGAGTGTGTGTGTGTGTGTGTGTGTGAGTGTGTGTGAGTGTGAGTGTGTGTGAGTGTGTGTGTGAGTGTGTGTGTGTGTGTGTGTGTGTGAGTGTGTGTGAGTGTGTGTGTGTGTGTGTGTGTGTGTGTGTGTGTGTGTGTGTGTGTGTGTGTGTGTGTGTGTGTGTGTGTGTGTGTGTGTGTGGGGGAGCAGGCGGTCTGTTGTCTGCTGAAGTCATTAGGTGTTGTGACGGACAGCCTCTGAGATGTTTTACTGTTCCATGCCCCCCCCCCCCCCCACGCACAATCCCAGAGAGGCTCCTCGTTGCGTGAGCGACATGAAACACCAGTGCAGGTACAACACACCGGGAATGACGACGCGTGGCACACGTACACACCGGGAATGACGACACGTGGCACACGTACACCAGCCTATACAGCAGAACTTAACCCCCCCAGACCTTCGTTCGGTGGACGTGGAGATGCCTCTACCGTTTGTGAGCGGTGATGTCGGGTGGAGGTTCAGTAGCGTGTCCAGCTGTGCAGGGTCGATATAACTGTGCGTGTACCGGTGTGAGCGCTGCTAGTGAGCGTCCCGCATTTAAACACGGACCTGGAGGAGAAAGCCGGCGTGAAACCTCACGAGCACTAGATGATCTAACGGTGTGATCACCAGACACCATGAGGAGGACCAGAGGTCACCGTGGTCCTCTCTGAGTTCTGCACAACTCCATCCTCTGCTGGAGGATCGAATCAAACCCGACGTTTTATTTAACCCGCCTGGAGGTGCTTTCAAAGCGCCGCCCCTGGAGGCAGCGCGTATGTTTCTGATGACGCGTTGGGGTAAAAGTCTCTGTGGGGGGTCACAGAGGTCAACAGGCAACAAGGGGTGTGCTCATCGCCCGTCACCTCGGCGCTGACGCTAAACACTTTCACAGAGGTGGACGCTGACCTCTGATCCTTCGGTCACGGGGAGGACGGGGGGGACCCAAACACACACACACACATGTAGAAAAGTCTCGATTAGACGTCTACAGGAGACGGTGGATCAGAAACGCTGCACGGCGTCGCAGAACGTGTCCCTCTCCGTTTGAAAAAGAAGAAGAAGAGAGATTTTTGGGAGAGGTGTCCCGGCGGGGGCTCTGGCATCCACGATGCTAAACAGACTCCAGATGTTGGAGGGGGCCAGAGGACAAGAGGCCTGACAGAGAGAGAACCAGGGGCCGTGGCCCCCGTGAACCCCTCCGCCCCCCCCGCCAGGTCTCATCCGTCTCCTTCATTCAACGTGAAGTCCTTCCTCTCCTTCCTCCTCCTCTTCCTCCTGCGACGCTGCGCTCGGCTAAATTTATCGTTTCCGTGGCCCAGTCGGTCCTAATCTGCTGCTCTGGTTCTGCGTTTCATCCCATTCTCCCGGCCCCCCCTCACAGGGACGTCTCTGTCTGAGGGACACTGAGGGACATATTTACCGGAAACATGAATGCAAATGACCGCGGGGCTCAAAGGGCCGGCTTGTTTCCGCGACGGAGCGGGACGAGGAGGAATCTGCAGCTTTGCATCAATCGAATGCTAATAAACATCCGCACGAGCTCACTGCTGCTTCTGTCAGCATCCGAGCAGCCGGTCCATCGCTTCATGGCAGTGAGTGAATGTGTGGAGTGCTGCTTTTTTCGGGGACACGTACATTTGGAAAAGGATTCATCTTGGGGCTTGAATATGTAGAGGCACACACACACACACACACACACACACACACACACACACACACACAGACACACAGACTCACACACACACAGACTCACACACACACAGACTCACACAGGGCTGCAGCAGGTCTGTGCTGCCATCTACAGAAACACGCAGCCGCTTCCTGCAGCATCACGAGGGATAATGTTTATCCGTCTTTCTGCATATGTGTTTTATTTTACGGAGATTCCAGTTAATAAATGTAGGACTTGCGTACAAAGGTTGGTTCAAAGCTAATCTAGAGACTTTAAGTTGAATAAATAATTTGGGCTTCAGTCGGAGCCACTTTCACGCCAGTTGTTAAGCTCCTCCCACTAAACTGAATGAATAAATGACATGCCGGGTCCTTACTGTCAAAAGAAACAACCTTGTATTAATAATCCTCAATCATGAGCGTTTTCTCCAAACTATAAGAAGAAGGCTCTCTGGAGACAAAAGCAATGCATGCTGGGAAGTCTGCTAATACCCCTTAACTTCATAAACTCCATAAACTCTCAGCTGTGAATAAAGACAACATGTTGAATAAAATAAGTATGATGAGATAATATAAGTTAATTCCCTTAAGTCTGTGTGTGTGTGTGTGTGTGTGTGTGTGTGTGTGTGTGTGTGTGTGTGAGATTGACATCAGACAGCGAGCCGCTCACCGTGAGCCTGATTGAACACATCTTCCCTCTGAGGATCCGCACCTGATTACTGCCCCCCCATTGTGACTCAAAGACTTCAATCATAGCCGAGAGCCACAATGACGTTTGACGGGAGGGGCTGGGGGATGGATGGACGCGTGCAGAAGATAAAAGGGGTCGTGAGTTCTGGTGTCCGTGGATACGCGACCTTCTGTCGTCGCCTCGCTAGTCTCCTTAGTCAGATGACCAGAAGGCCTCACGAGATTTTCAACCATGTTTGTGATCATCAAAATAAAAGCCCCACTACTGCAGAGAGCGAGAGAGCGTGCGTTCATCCGCTGAGGCGGGGGGGAGAGTGTTTACGGTCACGGTAAACCATCGACGGCCGCGTACGCAGTCATCAAAAGACACGACGGGCTCGCCGAGGAAGTTTGCGTTCCCGCAGAGCTCCAGTCCAGATGTTCACAGAGTGGGAGGAGGTGCAAAGACAAATATTAGTCTGCTGGAAGAGCTCAGCGGAGATCAACAATAAAAGAAGCAACGCAAAACTGTGGAGAGAGGAAGAAGAGGACCGAAAAAGAAAAGAAACTTCTCAGAGGCGAATATGTGTTTGAATATACAAAAACCCTTCTTGACCAGGCTGTTTACATCTCCACATATTCATACAGACGGACCAAAAATTACAAAGTATAACTTGTTTTGGGAAAAACCAGGTCAGCCGCCCGTGAGAGAACATGGCATGGAGATGATAGATGTTGTTAGATTGCTTCCCGGAGGAGGCTGAAGGATGAATAACAGAGGTCTAATGGGGTCCACACAGACCAGTCTTCCCCTCTCAGTCCTGGTCCTGGTCCCCCCCACACCCTTCCCCCCCCCAGCACTATCCTGTACAAACAGCACCTGTCCGCCGCTCTTAAATACCTCTGTAGAAGTGTGGTTTAATCGGCCGTTGATCATTCTTTCATCACCACTTACGCCCCCCCGCCCCCACCCAAGGAGAGGAAAAGCTCATTGTGATTCTAAAGATAACCGCGGCCTGCGTAGTAATGGATACGCTGCCATCTGCACCTCAGGGATAATTTGATTTGCCCTGACATGGTAAATTACCCCCCACAGAACGTCCAATTGATAATTCAGTTCTGTGTCACTTAACACCCGGAGTCCCCCTGTGCTGATGGGGGGGGTCATGGTGGTTGTGATGTTAACAGTGGTGGTGGTGATGGTGGTGATGGTGGTGGTGATGGTGGTGGTGATGATGCTGGTGATGATGGTGGTGGTGATGATGCTGGTGATGATGCTGGTGATGATGGTGGTGATGGTGGTGGTGGTGGTGGTGATGGTGGTGATGATGGTGATGATGCTGGTGATGATGCTGGTGATGATGGTGGTGATGATGGTGGTGATGGTGGTGGTGGTGGTGATGGTGGTGATGATGGTGGTGGTGATGGTGGTGGTGATGGTGGCGGTGATGGTGGTGGTGGTGGTGGTGACGGTGGTGGTGGTGATGATGGTGGTGGTGATGGTGGTGGTGATGGTGGTGATGGTGGCGGTGATGGTGGTGGTTGTGATGGTGGTGGTGATGGTGGTGGTATGATGGTGGTGATGATGGTGGTGGTGATGATGGTGGTGATGATGGTGGTGGTGATGATGGTGGTGGTGATGATGGTCATGATGATGGTGGGGATAGTTGTGATGATGATGGTGGTGGTAATGATGGTGGTGATGATGGTGGTGGTGATGATGGTGGTGATGATGGTGGTGGTGATGATGGTGGTGGTGATGATGGTCATGATGATGGTGGGGATAGTTGTGATGATGATGGTGGTGGTGGTGATGGTGATGCTGATGCTGATGGTGGTGGTAATGATGCTGTGATGGTGGTGGTAATGATGCTGTGATGGTGGTGGTGATGATGCTGGTGATGGTGGTGATGATGGTGATGGTGGTGGTGATGATTCTGGTGATGATGCTGGTGATGGTGGTGATGGTGGTGGTGGTGGTGGTGACGGTGGTGGTGATGGTGGTGATGATGGTGGTGATGGTGGCGGTGATGGTGGCGGTGACGGTGGTGGTGATGGTGATGGTGGTGATGATGGTGGTGGTGATGGTGGCGGTGATGGTGGTGGTGGTGGTGGTGGTGGTGATGGTGATGATGGTGGTGGTGATGGTGGTGATGGTGGTGATGGTGGTGGTGGTGGTGGTGGTGATGATGGTGGTGGTGATGGTGGTGATGGGGGTGGTAGTGATTATGCTGGTGATGATGGTGGTGACGGTGGTGGTGATGGTGGTGGTGATGGTGGTGATGGGGGTGGTAGTGGTGGTGATGGTGGTGGTGGTGGTGGTGGTGGTGATGGTGGTGGTGATGATGCTGATGATGGTGGTGATGGTGGTGATGGTGGTGGTGATGGTGGTGGTGATGGTGGTGATGGTGGTGGTGGTGGTGGTGGTGATGATGCTGATGATGGTGGTGATGGTGGTGGTAGTGGTGGTGGTGATGGTATTGAGAGGAAGCTTCTTTTACTGACCCGCTGTCACGGTGTGGTTTTATTTCCTGTCTCATTTTGTAGTTTTCTGCTTCTTGTCTCCATGGGTAACTTCACTTCCTGCCTTATCCTGTGATTGTCTGATTGTTTCCACCTGTGTCCAATCACCTGCACCTCCCTAGTGTATTTAAGCCGTGTGTGTCTCTTGTCACTTGTCGCGTCATTGTCTGTTGTTCTGGATGTTCCTTGTCTTCATCCCCTGGATGTGTCTCGTTCCTGCCTTTTTCCCCCTTGGCCATTTTGTGTTGGAGTTGATGACTATTAAAGTATTTTTCGTTAAAACTCTGCATTTGAGTCCCGCCTCCCACGCACCCCTGACACCCGCCCTCTCAACTGGTCAACCAGCCTCAGCTTGGTGGTGGAATGAGTAGTGAGCAAATACTGTTGTTACAGGTGTTCCAGAACAACATCCATAAAGAAAGAGTAGCTCTGAATGTGTTGCTTTTAGAAATTACATTTTTTGTGCCCTGTGCAGGTTTTCCTCCTCTAATGATACGTCGGCCTCTCACCCCTCCACTTCCACAAATATTTAGCTTCCCTGATACATCTAATAAAAGTGTTTAGAAGGTTTCCCCGGTGTTTCACCTCAAAAGGAAGGACCTAAACTAGAGAGACTAGATGTCTGCGTCCACCTTGTGTAAATATTTGAGACATGTGCAGATTCTGTCTGAGGAGGATTAAGCGCTTCCTGTGATACGCACTCCGCCTCACCTTTTCCAATAAATACTGTCTCATCCGCTATCGCCGTCTCTGCAAGGCCTCAACTCGAGGAAACGGAAGTTGGATGGAAATGATCATTGTCCTTACCTATTTTTAGGAATATACATTAATAAAAGCAGAGATAGGGGACTTTATGTGTGAGATCTGACCTTGTCTCAGTGGAGAACATGCATGTCTCGCTCCTCCGCCTCCATCCCTCCACTGCCGAGGCTTACGTACGCACACGGCACCACTGAATTAATATTCCACAGTTTGTTTTTGAGGGATGACGCTCCTTGTTCCGCCTGTCTCTCCCCTGTGATATTTCAATTGATCTGTTACATCATCTGGATCGTGGCCACGGTGAAAGAAAGAAGCAAACGTGCGGCAGCGAGGTGCACGTGATACGCGTTAGAAGATAACTCATTAATATCAATGTTCCCTTAGATGTGTTTCCATAGCAAGAAGACGGGCTCATCATTGATCCCGTTGGTTATATCAGCCTGTGTGAGGATTAAACTCTTTTTTTTCTCATTACTCTGTGAGCTGCTGCAGATGTAAGGAAGGAGATAGTTGTGAACCTCGGGGGTCGATCGGCGGCTGGAGACGTACGCACATCAGAGCCGAAGGAATCAGCTCTCAGGCCACGTCTCTCTGTCTGTCTCTCTCTGAAGACCAGCCGGGCGATGAGAGAAGCCGCAGAGCACTTCATCCTTTGATAACGCAGAGATTCCTCTCAGGTGAAGGTGGATCCGACATCCTTTGTTTTGTACTCCACATGGATGGTTGTTCCATATTTTGTCTGCAGGGATTTTGCTACGAAAGGTGAAAACAGGTGAAATGGATCTGGTCTGCTTCGACTTTGACAAGGTTGAACCCATGCAGCAACTTCCAGTTCTGCTGAGTGAAGCGACTCCTCTGCTCCCATAGACGTCTATGAGGAAATGACTCTACTTCTCTGTAGTGACCAGCAGGGGGCGACTCCTCTGCTCCCATAGACGTCTATGAGGAAATGACTCTATTTCTCTGCAGTGACCAGCAGGGGGCGACTCCTCTGCTCCCATAGAAGTCTATGAGGAAATGACTCTACTTCTCTGTAGTGACCAGCAGGGGCGACTCCTCTGCTCCCATAGACGTCTATGAGGAAATGACTCTACTTCTCTGCAGTGACCAGCAGGGGGCGACTCCTCTGCTCCCATAGACGTCTATGAGGAAATGACTCTACTTCTCTGTAGTGACCAGCAGGGGGCGACTCCTCTGCTCCCATAGACGTCTATGAGGAAATGACTCTACTTCTCTGTAGTGACCAGCAGGGGGCGACTCCTCTGCTCCCATAGACGTCTATGAGGAAATGACTCTACTTCTCTGTAGTGACCAGCAGGGGCGACTCCTCTGCTCCCATAGACGTCTATGAGGAAATGACTCTACTTCTCTGTAGTGACCAGCAGGGGGCGACTCCTCTGCTCCCATAGACGTCTATGAGGAAATGACTCTACTTCTGACCAGCAGGGGCGACTCCTCTGTAGTGACCAGCAGGGGGGGCGACTCCTCTGCTCCCATAGACGTCTATGAGGAAATGACTCTACTTCTCTGTAGTGACCAGCAGGGGGCGACTCCTCTGCTCCCATAGACGTCTATGAGGAAATGACTCTACTTCTCTGTAGTGACCAGCAGGGGCGACTCCTCTGCTCCCATAGACGTCTATGAGGAAATGACTCTACTTCTCTGTAGTGACCAGCAGGGGGCGACTCCTCTGCTCCCATAGACGTCTATGAGGAAATGACTCTACTTCTCTGTAGTGACCAGCAGGGGGCGACTCCTCTGCTCCCATAGACGTCTATGAGGAAATGACTCTACTTCTGTGTAGTGACCAGCAGGGGGCGACTCCTCTGCTCCCAAAGACGTCTATGAGGAAATGACTCTACTTCTCTCTTGATTTATTCCCTCAGTAAATGTTGTAAACATGAGTTTATGGTCTCAGTCTCTAGTTTCAAGTCTTCTTCAATACAGCATGATGTTCATTTAGTGACTGGATGGTCCATTTAGAGTCAAACAGACCATAAAGCAGGGGATGCTTTAGGGCGGGGCTACACGCTGATTGACAGGTCTCGTATACGTATACTGCGTCTCTGAGCCCTCCTCAGTCCAGATGTGGTCACTTCCTGTTCACCAGTTGCAAAAAAGACAACGTGGGGTTGTTCGTATGTTTGTCCTGTGTAAGTTATATTTGAGCTAACGTTAGCTATGTCAGCTAACAATTGCTAGCTTCGTTTGTGTCCCCAAACATCCGTCTCCTGACCTCACATTTAATGAGGCACATGTTTTGACTTTCTGCTGTACAAACAGCAAAGTCTCAGGTGTCCAGGTGATACGTTCATGGTCCAAGGCCTCGTTAGAGGTGCAACCTCATAAAACACAAGACCACTAAAGAGTAAAACACAACATGCCGCCTCTGTGATGTCGGAGCATTGAGCATAACCGAGGAAACGTTTTACCCTCTGTATCCGGTTATAGTGAGTTACCAGACGCCCTGAAGGAGGAAACGAGAGGAAACCAGCAAACCGCCTCACTGACTTAACGCCGAAATCGCGTCTTTCTCATTTGGAGGGTTTCTGCTGGCAGAGCAGCAACAGACGGAATGACATCATAACCGAAACGAGCACTGAAGGCCGGCGAAGGGAGCTGAGCTTCAAGTGAGGCCGGTTTCCTGCGTCGAAGTCTTTGCTATAAAAGCTGCGCCCTTTTGTTCCGTCATCGAGCACATCGGCCATGTGTGTGTGTGTGTGTGTGTGTGTGTGTGTGTGTGCGCGTGCACGTGTCCTGCTATGCTGTCGGTCTTCGCCGGGCGCCGTGGGGAAGAAGGCTGCCCGCGTCTTTCTTCCGCACCCTGAGGGGGGTTTTGCATTTTTTATCGGCGAGCCTTTTTTAAGCCGGGCCGGCGCCATCGGGGAGTCAGCGTGGAACAGAGAGAAGTTCTGCGAGTGCCGGCGCTGTGATTTCCCTCCACGCCGCGCGGTCCGTCCGCGCGTCATCCATGTATTTCTGCGAAGCGCGGCGGGACGCCATCTGGACGTGACTTGTGACCTCATCCTTCCTGTCGCCGTGCCGACCTCTGACCTCTGCACTTTAATGTTTTTATTGTAAAACACAAGAATAAAGTGAGTCTCTTTATCATTCTTAGTTTGACCTTGATGTCTTTTGCTTTGACCGTAACGACGCTCACAGCGGCTTTAAAAAGCTTCTCATCGGGTTCCAGAAGTCGGCGCTGATCTATTCGTAACTTGCACACCTCTGTGCTGCATATGAGCCCCCGACCTACATACTACATACGTGTGGCGAGCGCAGATCGACACATGGGGCATTTTCAACTAAAATGTTTGTTTTCTACAATCAGTGACGGATGATGTGTGAAACTCTTCCATCCCAGCTGTTACTGTGTGTGTGTGTGTGTGTGTGTGTGTGTGTGTGTGTGTGTGTGTGTGTGTGTGTGTGTGTGTGTGTGAAGCATGGATTTATGGCCTGAGACATTGTGCGTGTTGTGTAACATTTGTTCATAAATTATTAAACGGAAGCGATTACACTGTGGACCTGATTACGCAACGCAGCCCTGTCCCTGCTGCTTCATGCAGAAAGAAAATGAGTAATGCATTTTTGACATGTTGAGGACGAGGACGCCGTCTCAGCATCGCCGCTCAGCTGAAGCTGAAATAAGTCCGAATGAGTAATCATTAAACCAATCGCCTCAAATCGTCCGTGTGCAAAGTGCGAGGCTGCTGCTGCCGAAAGGTGAAGAGGAAAAAAAACGGCACAATCCGCTCGGCTCTGGAAGCGTATCGATCCTGACGGATTGTCGATTTCATTTACCAGAGCGACTTTGAGGTTAACGATGAGCAAATGAGCTTTGATGTGAGCTGGGCGGAGCCAACCAGCGCCATGTGTAATTAATGAAGGGCCGCTTGAGGGCCGGGATAAGTGCAGCTGCAGACGTGAGATGCACATTTATATTGTGTGTGCAGTTTCTCCTCCTCCTCCTCAGCTGCCTTCCCCATTCTGCATATGTGTGCATTGCTGGTGCAGGAGCACACACGCAGAAGGTGCATGTGCTAATGAAGTGGCTTAGGCGTGTTTTTCTTTACTGTGCACACACAAGCTCACACACACACACACACACACACACTCACCGCCGTGCGCACACACACTGCCGTGCAGAGCCGACAGGCCGTCGGAGCCGCTGTGGCGAAGTAAAAGTGACGCTCAGGAGGAGAAAGGCCCCGGAGGGGAGGCCGCGAATAAACAGCCGGATCTGTGACGCACTTTGAAGCGCACATCTGAGAGGAGGGAGGTGGGAGGGAGGTGGGAGGGAGGGAAGGAGGTGCTTCCAGCTGACTCTCTCGGCGAGCAGACGGCGGGTCACCTCTCAAAGGCGCGGGTACACTTCACCTTGGCTGAGAGGAACCCGAACACCTGGAACCTGAGAGAGGAGCTTCAAACTGTTTCCTCCTGTCAGAGCGCGTTAAAGGCAGAAGGAACAAGCCGACAAGATGATGAAACATCAGAAGGAGCCGCAAAGGCACGAGAAGGACTTCGTCTCCGTCAAGTCGGTCAAACAAAACACATCAGAACCAAAATGAAGCCAGCGGAGCCCATGGATGTCGTGGTGATACCAAAGCCTGATGGCTCACAGATTTGCTGCAGTAGCAATGTAGGTTTTTCAAGAATGCGTGTGCTGCAGTGCGGGATTAGGGTCATGTTATCGTGCCGGCATGATAAGAAGAGCTGAGATTACTGACATTCTTATCTAGAGCACACCCGACCACTAGTCCGCTCTCTACGACACAGAGGAGTGTGTCCTTATCTCTGTGTGTGTGTGTGTGTGTGTGCAAAACGTGCATGTGTGTGTTCGGAAAGTTTTGGTAACAGGGAGTGAAAGCAAAGCCGCCAGGAAGTCGTTTACTGAAGATCCCGGGATGGATGCGGCTTCTGTCGCAAACACCCTTCCAAGAAATTGCCATTGTTGGACCAAAAGAGGAAAAGCTCTGCCCGGGGTTTGATAGAAACGGCTCCAATGAGCCACTTAAAAGCGGTTACGATAGAGGTGTATAAAAAAATATCTGTTGGTTTATATTTTTGGCACAAAGGCTGATTTTGTTAAATCAGAAACAAACAAAACAGATTATCTTATTCATTAACTTATATAAATAGTCTATAATTAGGGCTTTTATTTTGAAAGGTGAAAACGTAAGGTATGGGTCTGGTCTCAAGCAAATATTGCTTTTCTTTGTTCTTGCAAATTATTGGTGTACAAATATAATTTCCAGGCGACATGGTAGTCGTTTAATATTCGGTTGTATGGAGCATGTTATCTTCTCTCCACATATTATACATTTAATTCAGGGGTAAAAAACTAAACTGAACTTCATTTAGGATGGAAATAGTGAATACGTATCAACCCCCCCCCACAATTATTAACATTATTGAACGCTAACAGAGGTGTAAACAAAATGAAAAAGCACTAATTGTTCTTTTGCTTCAGCTCTTTTGTTCGATTGGTCACAACAGCTGTCAGTCAGTAATTGTTCGTAGGGATAAAAAATAAATAAAGCTAAATTAAATTTAGTAGATTGAGTTAAAATTAAAGCAGCAGATCAAACACAAACACATTTTTCTTGATTTATAAATCACATTTTAATCACACACATTTTTCTGGGAGGAGACTCTCTGAATGTCCCCTCAAACGCCCCCACAAGGGATGCAGAGACAAAACCACATTAACAGTAATCGCTGTGACGTGTTCACCTGCACATTCTGAATGACGCCTCCCCCCCCTGCTGTTTCGTTTCCTTAAACCCGGAGCAGACGAAGCAGACGAAGCAGTCGAAGCGCAGATGGTTCGTAAACTCGTGATCAGAGCACCAATCGACATTATATGTCAGAGAGAGCAGGAGAATGTGTGTGTGACGGGAATTGAGGTTATACGAGTGAGCGTGCGGGAGGCCATCTGTGTGTGTGTGTGTGTGTGTGTGTGTGTGTGTGTGTGTGTGTGTGTGTGTGTGTGTGTGTGTGTGTGTGTGTGTGTGTGTGCGCGGCCTGGTGATGGAGGGCGACAGGCTGGAATGTGTCGGTGGTCAGGCAGAGTGAACTCTGCGTTATCTCACTGGGATTTCAGCCGCTCGGCACACAGATGTTCCCCAGCGGCCACAAGCTGTCGGGCGCCGCCGAAACCTCGAAGTCCGAGGCTCCACGCGGCGACACTCTGACAACGACGCGTTTCCCTGACAAAAGGCAAATCTTACACGAGTTGAATGATCCAAGAATAGGAAAACTAGGAAATCAGTAAAAACTGTTTAATCTTTAAGATGCAGAGACGACACTGTGTGTTACTGTGGTGTCATGAGCTAATTCATCTCTAATATCTTATTCATAATCACGTAAATACTTCTTCAAACAACTGGATTTATTCAAGTTTCTCCCCAAAAACTAAATTTTCTCAGACAATGTGAACACATCGCAAATGTTCATTTTCACGGAACAGAGCCTGAATGCATCATAATATAACAAGAGTGTGACCTTGGTGTGTTAGCCGTTAGCATGTAACATCGGCACACGTTAGTTTCACCAGGATGGTTGATCGTTGTGTTTAATCGCTGACCGATGAGTCCGTGCGGGTGAAGAATCGGTAAGAAAAACAGGCAGACAGAGGACGCCTCAAACCCGGCGGCGAGGCAACATCAACAATGTGGCTAAACGCTGCGCTAAGCGCCCGCCGTATAGCCCGGGGAGCTAACGGGCTAACGAGCAGCTGCACAGGCAGGTGGCTGATTCCACGAGGAAACAGACGCAAAGATGACGGGGAACAGCACTAAATGAGGTAAACAGATTCGGAAAAATAAGGAAGGCCCGAAAAAGACGACCAATAATAATTTAGAGGAATCCACCATATTTCCCGTTATTCACGAGGGCGAATGAACACAGGAGCTTTGAAGTGGGAGTCGACGGAGGGAAAGTTTGTGTTGACGAGAGACAGACAGAGATGTGTGTGGGGGGGGGCAGGGGTGGGGGATGGGGGAGGGACGTGGGAGGAGGAAGAGGAGGGGGGGGGGCAGCTGCTTCTCGTCGCTCCGCTTCACGCTCCGCTTCACGCTCCGTCCGTCTTCCCGTTAGCGGCTCTCATCACGATTCCTCCCACACCTCCTGCGTGTGAACGCGCGTGCTTCTTTAGTCACCTGCTAGCACGCCGTGTCCCATCCGTTACACCAGTGAGCTTCTGATGAGATAACCCCCCACCCACCCACCCACACATAACCTTGTCTCATCACTGGCCTCACACATGAAAAGCATGGAGCTGTGCACTGAATTCTAAGTCAGAGTTGTTGCCTCGGCTGGAGCAAGGTGCTCCTTGTACCCCCTCCCCACTCCCACGACCCCTCTCCAGTTGCTCTCTGATAAGAAGACAAAAGATAAACAACCCTCCTGCCATCGATCGCTCGGAGGTAAAAGCTTAATGGCGTGACTCAAAGTAATGCCACTCATAGTCCTCTCGATGGATCCGCCCCCCGGCGTTAGCAGTACCGCTAGCTGTATGTTCAGGGCAGCTAAGTAGGGGCCTGATCAATCCATTGAGCCATTACCGTGACATTCGACGGATTGCCGTCATCCTCAAAACTACAAATCCCAAACTGCTGGCGCGACCTCTGTGACCTCGTGGAGGATCTGCTCAGCTTTGCGTCTACGAGGCCCGTCTGTCATTTACTTCCATGGAAACGAGCCTCGGTCCGCCCTGATGAGCAGGTGACAGTGAACAGAGACGGCCCCCCCACCCCTCCTGCTACTGTGGGAACGGCGTGACCCCCGACCTTCGACCCCACTCTCTACGGTCGGCTGTCTCGGGGGCTCTGCGGACCGCCAGGCCACAAACACTCACCTGGGGACAGGCGGTGCGTGATGGGCGGGGCCCCCACAGAGGTGTGAGTTCATGTGCGTGTTCCCTGGTGTTTAAATAAGCTGCTGCACAACAAATACAACTTCAGAGGTCCCCCATAATGCAACACACCCTTTATTCATCAGATGTGTTCATACGTAGTCATGAAAAATGTATCATACCAGTTTTTACTGCAGCATAAACAGATCTTACAGGGAATGTTATGGGATTTTTATAGTTTTTTATCATTTTATAGGAGGCGGTCTCACTGCTTCTCACAGACCTGAGCCCACCAGAGAACCTTCTCTGGTTAATTATTGAAGAAGGCTTCTCTGTCGTCAAAGACGTGCTTCTTAAACGCAGCAGGGAATGTGATCTAACTTACACTTTAATAATAACGTTTCATTCAAAGAACAAGAGGTCCAGATGTTGGTACATGTGATGTTGGTACAGACGTGTGATGGAGGCAACGTGTTGACGCCAAACCTTCTGACTCACGAGGGGTCCGAACTGGAAGATGATTCACGAGTAGAAAACACAACGTCTGTGGATTCATCTTCTGTTTCAGCGGAACACGAGAAAAACTGAGCGGGAAAATAAGCAGAAAGTCCACACACATGTTCGCCAGGAGAATAGGTCAAAGGTCAAAGGTCACACATTGAGTCAGTCCTCAGGGCGACGTCCATCTCCAACACCTTTTGAAGCGGGGTCGTCCATCATGGGGGGGCGCCTGCGTGTCAAACCGGGTCCATCCTGTGTGTGTGTGTGATTCACACACACACACACACACACACACATGTTTGTTTGAATTCCTCAGTGAAAGGGAAGATTCTGCGTGTTAATACTTTAGAAAAAGGTGTAATAAACTTCACCAGACTCCTTTCCTCACCATAAAGGTGGAGCAGAGACTCCTTTCCTCACCATAAAGGTGGAGCAGAGACTCATTTCCTCACCATAAAGGTGGAGTAGAGACTCCTTTCTCACCATAAAGGTGGAGTAGAGACTCCTTTCCTCACCATAAAGGTGGAGCAGAGACTCCTTTCTCACCATAAAGGTGGAGCAGAGACTCCTTTCCTCACCATAAAGGTGGAGCAGAGACTCCTTTCCTCACCACAAAGGTGGAGCAGAGACTCCTTTCCTCACCATAAAGGTGGAGCAGAGACTCATTTCCTCACCATAAAGGTGGAGTAGAGACTCCTTTCTCACCATAAAGGTGGAGTAGAGACTCCTTTCCTCACCATAAAGGTGGAGCAGAGACTCCTTTCTCACCATAAAGGTGGAGCAGAGACTCCTTTCCTCACCATAAAGGTGGAGCAGAGACTCCTTTCCTCACCACAAAGGTGGAGTAGAGACTCCTTTCTCACCATAAAGGTGGAGCAGAGACTCCTTTCCTCACCATAAAGGTGGAGCAGAGACTCATTTCCTCACCATAAAGGTGGAGTAGAGACTCCTTTCTCACCATAAAGGTGGAGTAGAGACTCCTTTCCTCACCATAAAGGTGGAGCAGAGACTCCTTTCTCACCATAAAGGTGGAGCAGAGACTCCTTTCCTCACCATAAAGGTGGAGTAGAGACTCCTTTCTCACCATAAAGGTGGAGTAGAGACTCCTTTCCTCACCATAAAGGTGGAGTAGAGACTCCTTTCCTCACCATAAAGGTGGAGCAGAGACTCCTTTCCTCACCATAAAGGTGGAGCAGAGACTAATTTCCTCACCATAAAGGTGGAGCAGAGACTCCTTTCCTCACCATAAAGGTGGAGTAGAGACTCCTTCCCTCACCATAAAGGTGGAGTAGAGACTCCTTTCTCACCATAAAGGTGGAGTAGAGACTCCTTTCCTCACCATAAAGGTGGAGCAGAGACTCATTTCCTCACTATAAAGGTGGAGCAGAGACTAATTTCCTCACCATAAAGGTGGAGCAGAGACTCCTTTCCTCACCATAAAGGTGGAGTAGAGACTCCTTTCTCACCATAAAGGTGGAAAAGAGACTCCTTTCCTCACCATAAAGGTGGTGCAGAGACTCCTTTCCTCGCCATCAAGGTGGAGAAGAGACTCCTTTCCTCACCATAAAGGTGGAGTAGAGACTACTTCCCTCACCATAAAGGTGGAGTAGAGACTCCTTTCTCACCATAAAGGTGGAGTAGAGACTCCTTTCCTCACCATAAAGGTGGTGCAGAGACTCCTTTCCTCACCATAAAGGTGGAGCAGAGACTAATTTCCTCACCATAAAGGTGGAGCAGAGACTCCTTTCCTCACCATAAAGGTGGAGTAGAGACTACTTCCCTCACCATAAAGGTGGAGTAGAGACTCCTTTCTCACCATAAAGGTGGAGTAGAGACTCCTTTCCTCACCATAAAGGTGGTGCAGAGACTCCTTTCTCACCATAAAGGTGGAGCAGAGACTAATTTCCTCACCATAAAGGTGGAGCAGAGACTCCTTTCCTCACCATAAAGGTGGAGCAGAGACTCCTTTCCTCACCATAAAGGTGGAGCAGAGACTCCTTTCCTCACCACAAAGGTGGAGTAGAGACTCCTTTCCTCACCATAAAGGTGGAGTAAAGACGTCATCCACGTTGGACGCTTCCCGTTCCCTCTGTCCTCCTTCCACCCTCCTCTCCCTCTACTCTCCCTCAGCCCCTCCCTCCCTCCCGGTGAATGTTTTGCGTCCCCGTGGGGACGAGGGGGCGCTTCAATCGATCCGTCAAACGGGCCCCCGGAGGACTCGCTCCACGTGACGACTCGAGAGGACGACACCCCCCCCAAACCCCACCCAGAATACCTCACGCTACCAGCGCTGATGTGAGCGGCAGGGAGGGAGGAAGGAAGGAAGGAAGGAAGCAAGCGAGAGCGCTGGTGAAGGGGATTAGAGACCTCTGGGAGACGAGGACATTTTTAGGAAAAGTCGCAACAATCCGTCAGATTAATAAATAAAAAATACGATCGCTTTGAGCCCGGATGATTCATACGAGATAAAAGCCAGACGGATAAATAGAATTATTCATACCGGGGCCTCAGAGCCCAAACTTTACTTAAAACAGTATGTAAAACACAGCTCTGTGTGTGTGTGTGTGTGTGTGTGTGTGTGTGTGTGTGTGTGTGTGTGTGTGTGCGTGTGTGTGTGTGTGTGCGTGTGTGTGTGTGTGTGTGTGTGTCTCATCGATGCTACACGCCTCCATCGGCCCAGTGAAACAACATTGTGGTGTTTATGGAATCGGGGTAGCGCCATTAATGCTTTCTATGGTCACAGATAATGTATGTATGATTATGTATGTTAATGCTAATTATGTAAAATTGTGACAAAAGCTAACTTAGCTTAGCATCAGGACAACCTGCATTCTCTACTGACCAGTGCGACTCCTCCGGCTGTTGAAAGAAGTCTGATTGAGACAACGACTCCTCGTGGAAAGTGGAGTGAGGGATTTCCATGAGCACCAGTATCCATCCTGGATAAGACAGCATCCATCCGTGATGAGACAGCATCCATCTGTGATGAGACAGCATCCATCCGTGATGAGACAGCATTTATCTGTGATGAGACAGCATCCATCCGTGATGAGACAGCATCCATCTGTGAGACAGCATCCATCTGTGATGAGACAGCATCCATCTGTGATGAGACAGCATCCATCTGTGATGAGACAGCATCCATCCGTGATGAGACAGCATCCATCCGTGATGAGACAGCATTTATCTGTGATGAGACAGCATCCATCTGTGATGAGACAGCATCCATCCGTGATGAGACAGCATCCATCCGTGATGAGACAGCATTTATCTGTGATGAGACAGCATCCATCCGTGATGAGACAGCATCCATCTGTGATGAGACAGCATCCATCCATCATGAGACAGTATCCATCCATGATGAGACAGCATCCATCCGTGATGAGACAGCATCCATCTGTGATGAGACAGCATCCATCTGTGATGAGACAGCATCCATCCATAATGAGACAGTATCCATCCGTGATGAGACAGCATCCATCCGTGATGAGACAGTATCCATCTGTGTGATGAGCACATCCATAATGAGACAGTATCCATCCGTGATGACATCCATCCATAATGAGACAGTATCCATCCGTGATGAGACAGCATCCATCCTTGATGAGACAGCATCCATCTGTGATGAGACAGCATCCATCCGTGATGAGACAGCATCCATCCTTGATGAGACAGCATCCATCTGTGATGAGACAGTATCCATCCGTGATGAGACAGCATCCATCCATGATGAGACAGCATCCATCCATGAGACAGCATCCATCTGTGATGAGACAGCATCCATCCATCATGAGACAGTATCCATCCGTGATGAGACAGCATCCATCCATCCATCCGTGATGAGACAGCATCCATCCTTGATGAGACAGCATCCATCTGTGATGAGACAGCATCCATCCGTGATGAGACAGCATCCATCCGTGATGAGACAGCATCCATCCTTGATGAGACAGCATCCATCTGTGATGAGACAGCATCCATCCTTGATGAGACAGCATCCATCTGTGATGAGACAGCATCCATCTGTGATGAGACGGCATCCATCCGTGATGCGACAGCATCCTCATGACAGATTTATTGTAGCGGGGCTCAATGCAAAGACCCGAGAATCCAAGAACCAACATCGGCTTTTCTAAATGCATCTGCAATGGCATCAAAGTGAAACCAATACTGCAAATTATGAACAAAAGAAACACAAAATGACTTTGATGTTGAAATGGTGACTTTTATGTGCCGATAATTAAAAGAAAGAGGCATGATTGTTGAATTGCTCACACTGAGAAACCTTGAAGTAGCAGTACACTGGATCCTTTCATACCTCCACCTACACGGCACCGTGGTCAATTAGTGAGTCACAGGCTGTGAGTCACCGCTGTGAAGGCCTCGGGGGGGCACAGACATACAAGTGTTATTCTGTAACGTCTGGATAAATCGAATTACTCAGCCCAACCCGAGACGAATAATAATACAATAAAGTTATTGACTGAAAAAAGGCTCAGCAGAGGTTGTTCTTCCTGAGGCAGCTGGAGAAATTCAACCTGCCAAAGACGGTGATGGTGACTTCTACGCGGCCATCATGGAGTCCATCCTCTGCTCCTCCATCACGTCTGCAGCCACAGCCAAGGACAAGGGCCGGCTGCAGCGCGTCCTCCGCTCTGCAATTCTTGCACTATGTTGTCTTATCTGTCTTGTTGTCCATTGTCGGATGTTAATCACCAACCGCCAAGTCAAATTCCTGTCATATGTCATATCTTGGTCATAAATGGTCCTGATTCCTGAATGAAGATGTTTTGGTGAAGCAGCTTCACCGACGCCATCTTGGATTACGGTCGTCTCACTGGTGCTTTCTTTTGTAACTAAACTAACTAATGAGCGGGAAGTGACCGTACATGGACTGAGGAGGATACCTGTCAATCAGCGCATAGCCCCGCCCCTTAAGCATTCCTTGCGTTAGAGCGTTATACAACCAGACGAGTCCACCCTGGTTTTTTCCGAGTTGTTACTTTAAAGCAGTCGGTGTTTGAGTGACACATAAACTGTTGTCGCTGCAGCTCCACTTCTTTCCTTTTTTTAACTGCTGACATTTCCGTCTGACCTCTGAAGTTTGCCCACTGATCGGCGCCAGCTGAACGCTACGCCCTTTTCCCACTTCATGGTTGTGTATTCAGCAGCGTCGAGGCCCCGGAGCGATGCAATCTGCTGCAAAAGGTCTCCTGATCACTTTGGCATTCAATCTTTGCTTTGAGGTGCACTTTAAAAAACAGGCTTGTTCTGCTGCTGCACTTGAGCACAAGCGGAGGAACCGGCATCGCTTCTCGCTGCAATTTAAATCCAATTTGTCAAGAGGGTCTTTGGTAAAACTGCGCTTGATGATTCCACCCGGGACCTGCAGCTGGTGTGTGGAGCGCACGGCTCGTGCACACGTGGGGATCGGAGGTTCCATCCTCGCGTGCTGGTGTGTCATTAAGCCAAGAGCCTCGACCCCGGCAGCGCCCCAGGTGTGTGAATGCTGGTTGCTATGGCAGCAGCGCTTCGAGGGGTCAGGAGACTAGAAATGGAGCTGACCTCCATCACGGCTGCATCTGAAGCCTCTGCAGGGTGGAGGTTTAGGATGATGATGATGAACATGTGCTTTAGGACTGCAGAATGGATCCATGGGTCGTACGTCAGACTGGGGGCTCAAGTATTGTGAGATACTTTTGTTGTAATGGCTTTGGAGTCGAGGTCGTTTCTTCCTCCTGTTGAGCGGATTGTGATGAATGGCAACATGATGCCATCATGAACCTCTAAATGTTTTCTCCTAAAACGTCGACGTTGCAATGATTGTAAATGATTCATCTCGTTACTCTCATCCATAGAAGTTATTCACACAAAAAAACATCATTTAAATGGTTACGGCAAACTTCTCAATCGGAAAATGATGCATTCAGTTTAAGACCCAAATGTGAGACTCCAAAAGATGTCCCAAGCATAGATTAAGCTAAGCTAAGCTAATCACCAACCTTTCACACACACTCGAGGAAGCGTGTGAATCTCTCCTTCTCCTGGGAGCCGAAGCCGTGCTGAGCTAAGCTAACCACTAGCTTCTGAGCTAAGCTAACCACTAGCTTCGCACCAGCACCAGCAGTAAAGAAGGAGCAGGCGAATGAGTTAAAGGTGCGTATTAGCTGGATGGACATTGTCCCCCCGGCTCACAGAGGCACAAATCCATATTTACTGCACACATCAACCATGTGCTGCCTCTCCACCAATCACCACGCTGCATTCCCTCCGTCACCGCGCTGCTCTTTCACCTTTATTTCCTTTAGCATGACGACCAAACGCAGATGCCTTTAGTTTTCCTTCCCCCCGTTACCATGTTTATGAGTGTGGTGTTACGGTTATTCTTTCTCCTTCAGTTGACTCATCGATCCGCTCTTAACCACCACATTACGATGGAGACGCTTTAGAGGTGAAACGTATGCGAAATGAAATAAATCCTTCTGGTTTTTAACCTTTTATTGAGATTTCGTTGCTGAGATGATCCTTCATCCCGCTCCTGGAGGGGGGTCAGGTGGGGGGGTGTCCTCTGAATTGGCTTCGGACCAACCTCGCTCCGATATAGACGAGATGTCCGATAGTGGCGGGCTGAGAGGAGGAGGACGTCCTCGGGCCGTTCAGCCTGCGGTGGTCTTTTTAATCTACCCCCCCGCCGCCCTGCCCCCCCGCCACACAGGGATGTAGCGAAACGTGATTATGTCAGCAGAGAAATGTGTGCGTTGTTGGGATTAATGTCACTGCCTGCGTTCATGATGGGTCAGTTTCCATCTGGGGGGGTAGAGTGTGACCTCGGTGGGATCTTCTCCTGCTCTTTTTTACACACATCCACGTTTGTTTGTCAGATTCACATTTCTTTCACAATAAAAGCCCTGATCGTAACATTTGCAAGCAACCTTTCACAGTAAAAGCCTTAAGTGGTCCTTTCATTCCGCATGAGGAATAAATGTGGTTATAAAGGTAAAGCTCGTACAGAAAGCTATTAGTAGTATTAAGACTGCGGTAGTGTAGGCAAGGCCAGTTTATTTCTACTGTACGTTTCAACAACAAGGCTTCACATAAAACCCTTAAAAGAGTCCGAGCAGACCTGATGTCTGAGGCTCTCTACTTATTATTATCACATCTGGATCAGGCTGCTGAGCCCCATCGCAGCAGGGCAATCATTCATTCAGCGCTTACACCCCCCCACACACGCTCCCAAAGACGTTTTCCTTTTAAAAGGCACTAAACAGAGCTGTTTGCATGCGGAGCGTCTAATAGGAGGACGAGAGGATTACGGCGGTGATCAACGACTCCGTCTGCTCGCATTCTTGTAAGTCCCGCTCATCTGGACTGTTGCATCATAAGCCCAATTTAATCACTCCGAAATACTATGAAATGATTGGAGCTCGACCAACGCGGGTCCTAACAGACCCCCTCCCCGTTTATTACTGTACTCTGAAACATGAGCAGACCTTTACATAACCCTTAGTGACATGATGAGAGATGGACGGAGCGGAATCGGACGGGGAGGAAAAGTTAGACTTCAATCAGACGGCTCCGAAAGGCGACTCCTGAGTGACATACGGGGTCGGGGGTCGGGCCGGGATAATGAGACGGTCACGCTGTCGAGCATCTGTGGCCCTGATCTAGTTTTCCTTCGACAGTGCACACAGACACACACAAACAACACACACAAACAGACACACACAATCTTTTTGTAAACGGTCAGACGTTTGGCAGCAGCTTGTCCAGCTGTGTTAAGTGTGTGTCTGTGTGTGTCTGTGTGCGTCTGTGTGCGTCTGTGTGTGTCTGTGTGTGTCTGTGTGCGTCTGTGTGTGTCTGTGTGCGTCTGTGTGTGTCTGTGTGCTGTCTGTGTGTGTCTGTGTGTGTCTGTGTGTGTCTGTGTGCGTCTGTGTGTGTCTGTGTGTGTGCCTGTGAGACCGCCATAGTGATGAAGTGCATTCGTCTTCATTTGCTGTGTTACCTGCTGGAGCGCTCTGACCCCCCCCGTCCCCCCACCCGGGACTCAGCAGGCGGAGCCCCTCCCCTCGGGTGATAGGCCCGGTGTCGCCGGCGTTTGACAGTTCTCTGTGAACGATGATGTTCACACCGGCTTTCAGACACCAGACTAACGACTAATGACCACGATACGTCATTGCCCCCCCCCCCCCCCCGGTCCGAGTGGTGGAAATGAGAATCGACCGCCCTGCTTGCTGTCCTCATGACATGGAGACAAAAATAAGTTTCCTTCAAGTGTCTGAACTGGAGTGTGTTGGAGGAGGAGTCAGGGGGGTCAGAGGTGGGGCCAGGGGTCAGGGGGTCAGCGGGTCGGGGGGTCAGGGGTCGGGGGGTCTGCGTCATTTGCCTGCAGTTTGAAGGACTTCATTCATGCTGTTGAATAATTACAGAGGGGACGGTGAGTCTAAAAACATTACCCCTGTTTGACTAATGTACCAGCTCAGTCGGGAGGGGGGGGGGGCAGAACCGGGACCACTGATTGGTTGATGGTATATATGTATGTATTTATATATTTATTTATCGCCGCCTCAAAGAGTTACAGTAAACAAATATTTGTGTCAATGTAGCAAAACTGCCCCAGTCACGCCGCGTTGTTTGCCCCCCCCGGACCACAGGTACAGTGACTGTTGTCTCCATGGCACTCTGGCTTCACAAATGGGGAAGAGACCCCAGAGGCCACGCCCCTTATTATGCCCACATAGGTGGTTATTGTTGCTGGTTTCAGAAATGAGGTTGTTATCCTTCTTACCTTATTATTACCTTATTATTACCTTATTATTACCTTATTATTTAAACATAAATCAGTGATTCCCCTTCCATTATATCGGGGGGGGGGATCGACCGACACAATCGGAAACAACCGCACAAAGTCGAGCCGCAGACGTTAAGACGAATGTCAGCAACATTTAAGACATCAGACCGATTGGATTCCGTATGCTGGTTTCTCTCTTTAATCACCTTTTCAACAAATGTCCATTTTAGAGTGGATGTGTTTTAGGGAGGAGGGATCATTTTAACATCCGTGATTTAAATCCCCTCCCCCGACACCCCCTCAGTTATAGTCGCTTTATACATTTCTAACTCGTATCTCCCAAACTATTTCTAGAGGAACGTGTCCAACAGCTGAAACGCGTTTTGTTTGGAAGCGGAGTGACTTTTAAAAGCCGCACAACGATTCATGATTCTGGTTTGTTTTTACTAATGAGAGCAGAAAACCACATCTGAGAGGAACCAGTTGGTGTCCAACGCCGGGATCGCACGCCCGGCTGCCCAAAGGCCGGAGAAGCGGGCGAGGAGCACCACAGCGCCGTGCGTGCGTTGTGCGCCGGTGGAACCACTTGGTCGCGTTATCTCAGCGTGAGACGGGATGTCCTATGATGACCTTCCGGTTTAAGGACGGGGCTTTCTCTTCATGCAAATGTCCGTGCATTAAATGTACAAGTTTGTTCACTGTTATACTGAAACGTACATTCATCACCAGAGTAAATAAGCGAGTTGTAGAAACACGTGTTATTTGTAACACCCCTCCATCTTTTCCCAGGAGATTCCTTTTCCCCCTGAAAAGCCCAGAGCCGGTTTGGCCAGTTCCCTTGTTTACCTTTTTCCTCTGGCTCCGCCCCTCCGCTCTTCCACTTCCTGATCACCTTTGCCTGTTGGAGGTGAGCAGGTTCCGAGCTCTCGCCGTCGTCGGAAGAGAACACACACCTCCCTCTCGGGGGCCGGTCGGATTCAGTTTCTCCTTCTTAAAGACTCCGTGACCGGGGGGACAAAGTCCTCCTTCCTGAGTCATTGTAACCCTCCCCCCCCCCCTCTCTGAAGGGTTTAACGTTACTCCCTCTGCGAGGCTTTACCTGTGCAGGTGAACCGCTCGGCTGAAAGACGACGTCTCGCATGAAGACACGTAAGTCAAGTTTCTTCTCTCTCTCCGACTTAAAGCAGATGTAAATGTAAGTGTGTGAGTGTGTGTGTGTGAGTGTGTGTGTGTGTGTGTGTGTGTGTGTGTGTGTGTGTGTGTGTGAGTGTGTGTGTGTGTGTGTGTGTGTGTGTGTGTGTGTGTGTGTGTGTGTGTGTGTGTGTGTGTGTGTGTGAGTGTGTGTGTGTGTGTGAGTGTGTGTGTGTGTGTGTGAGTGTGTGTGTGTGTGTGTGTGTGTGTGTGTGTGTGTGTGTGTGTGTGTGTGTGTGTGTGTGTGTGTGTGAGTGTGTGTGTGTGTGTGTGTGTGTGTGTGTGAGTGTGTGTGTGTGTGTGTGTGTGTGTGTGAGAAGTAGTGATTTCATACATCAGAATCTCATCGCGTAGCCACAGATCATCCGCCTGGTTCGGACGTCACATCTGTCCGCAGCTGTCCTACCCGGGGAGGGAACCGGCCCCCCAGGAGGTCCTCAGGCAGAGGTCACCTATGAGCGCTTATTCGTGAAGGTTTCTGATGAATCATCAATATACATGAATCATCATGTTCATTTATCCTCAAGTGAGTCGTTATGAAACAGACGTCTGCAGAAAGAAAAAAAGTTGCTTCATGGAATTTTTTGCGGCGTGTCTGAACTTGACGCACTATGCTGGTGTGTGACACACACACACACACACACCGTGGGTCCTGTGGTTTGGGTGATCCTGACGGTCTTTCTCCAGCGCGCTCACATGCACACTTTCCCTCCGACTACGCCTTTCTCTGCAGGGCGTGTTTCACTGATCCACACAGATATGATATATTGTGTTGAGTAGGAGTGGTGGAAGTGTACACAGCAACATGCCGGCTCACTGTGGACTCCTCCTCTTCCTCCTCTTCCTCCTCTGGGTCTGCAGGACAGACACGACTCGCGGTCCGGCCTCCGTGACAGCGGCGGGTTACTCTGCAGGTCTTGTACGTGCACGGCCGGACTTGTCTGATATTTATTAAGGGAACAGGAACGAGTTCCGTTAAGCCTCTGAAAGCCAGTTTGGGGGCATTTTGTACACATTTTACTCTCTTTTTCGCTGCAATGTAAAGGTGCTCCTCGGGGAAACGTTTTGTGGGATCAGTGCCTCTCGTGCAGAACAACAGTTACAATGACATGAATCACCTTTGATCTTCCGTTCAAACATTTTAAACGTGAACAACGTTGTTTTAAGGATTTACAAAGTGGAAGAAAACGGAGCCATAATCAGTGAAATATTTTGATATCCGATGGTCACACGTGATGCATTTGAGGACCGTCTGAAAACCCAAACGTGGAGATGAATATGTCTTTTACAGCTTCTGGTGCTGATAAACGTGTAGTTCTTCATGGACTTTTCAGAGGCACTGGAGCGTTTCCATGTCCCCCCCCCTGTGTGGGTTTAGATCTGGTGTCTCATTAAGCAGCCCAGACCCCCCCAGAGTGTCCTTTGCGGAGCGCCATCAGCATGGCCCTTGCCAAGGTGACGCCAGTCCCACCGAGCCCATCTGCTCGTGTCCATGTGCCGGATGAGCCTGCCCGTCGTGGACATGACGTGTCCGCTGGCACTCCGGCACGGTGAAGGCAACCTGCAAGAGACAACAACAACAACAACAACAACAACAAATGACGTCACACCGCGCTGTGCGTCTGGAACGCAGACTCGTCTCTGTCCGTCGCCACGAGCACCGTCGATGAAATCTAGAGGAGAAATCTCAGGAGTTCGATATCTCGTCTCTGTGCCAGCAGAGGAAAAGAAGTGTGTGTGTGTGTGTGTGTGTGTGTGTGTGTGTGCGCTCATGAATATTCACACCCTGTTTACTTGACACAAGTGTGGTCTCCCTTTCTTCAGTAATGGTATATTTGAAATGTAGGAATAAACAAGGAGCGTAGAGGATTCTTCAGCTTGTCCATCGGAGAACCGCTTCGGCTTCCTTGTAGAACCTCTTCTGGTTCCTTGTTGAAACTCTTCGGGTTCCTTGTTGAAACTCTTTGGGTTCCTTGTAGAACCTCTTCTGGTTCCTTGTTGAAACTCTTTGGGTTCCTTGTTGAAACTCTTCGGGTTTCTTGTTAAAACTCTTTGGGTTCCTTGTTGAACCTCTTCTGGTTCCTTGTTGAAACTGTTCTGGTTCCTTGTTAAAACTCTTTGGGTTCCTTGTAGAACCTCTTCTGGTTCCTTGTTGAAACTGTTCTGGTTCCTTGTAGAAACTGTTCTGGTTTCTTGTTGAAACTGTTCTGGTTCCTTGTAGAAACTGTTCTGGTTCCTTTTTGAAACTCTTCGGGTTTCTTGTTAAAACTCTTCTGGTTCCTTGTTGAAACTCTTCGGGTTCCTTGTAGAGCCTCTTCTGGTTCCTTGTAGAACCGCTTCTGGTTCCTTGTTGAAACTCTTCGGGTTTCTTGTTAAAACTCTTTGGGTTCCTTGTAGAACCTCTTCTGGTTCCTTGTTGAAACTCTTCTGGTTCCTTGTATAACCTCTGCTGGTTCCTTGTAGAACCGCTTCTGGTTCCTTGTTGAAACTCTTCGGGTTTCTTGTTAAAACTCTTTGGGTTCCTTGTAGAACCTCTTCTGGTTCCTTGTAGAACCTCTTCTGGTTCCTTGTACCTGGAATCGTTTGTTTTGAGGGTTTTTGAGGGTCTTCTTTATTACAGTGAATAGTTTGAGAATCAGTCTCTAGTTTCAAGTCAATACAGCATGATGGTCCCTTTAGAGTCAAACAGACCATGAAGCAGGGGATGCTTAAGATTGACAGCTCCCTAACAGAGACGTATTCGGCGTCACTCAGTCCAGATGAGGTCACTTCCTGTTTACTGGTTGTAAACAACCAAAATTCATATTTTGTTGTAAGACAAATATATTTTGTGCTTGTATTAATACTTCTCGTACTGACCCTCTTCCTCTGCCAGCCCGCCACAGATCCCGGCTGCTCGTGACCTCCTCCACCCGCCCCGAGTCCAGATGAGCATCCAAGAGGAGGGCGCGCAGGGCGGGGGCGCCTCCTCGCCCCTTTCCCCCGCCGACTACGGACCGGCGACCCCGCCCCCCGACCTGTGCGCTGCGTGCGGCCACTGCCACCAGCTGGAGGAGAACCACGAGTACCTGTACGCGGAAGAGGTGGACGACGACCTGGTGTGCCACATCTGCCTGCAGGCGCTCCTCTGGCCCCTGGACACGCCCTGCGGCCACACCTACTGCCGCGAGTGCCTCACCAGCTTCCTGCTGGAGAGCGACTTCTGCCCCGTGTGCCGCGCGCCGCTCATGCTGCAGAGCTGCAGGAAGCCCAGCCTGCTGGTCCACAAGCTGCTGGACAAGCTGACCGTGGCGTGCCCCTTCAGCCAGCACTGCGCCGAGGAGATGGCCCGGGGCGACCTGGAGGACCACATCAGGAGCAGGTAGGGCCGCTCGGGCCTTTAGCTTTGTTTAAACGTATGGTGCTTGTTGGTAACGTGGTGTAAAAACTGCTGCTGGTTCGTCTTCAGAGGGAGAAAGAGAGTCTTATTTAACTATTTGGTAACCCCCCCCTCTCCTCGGCTCCTCTGTTGATTAATCATTAGCACACAGCGCTTTGCTTTTCATTACCGTTCATTAACGCGCCCACGGCCCAAAGGCCTCTGGGAGGATTCACCTCGCCACACGTCTTGCACACAAGTGTCTTTCTTAATTCCTGTCCCTTCTCTCTGCGTGCGGCTCCATTGTCTGATATCTCCATGAGGGCCTCAGGAGAACCCGTAGTTAGGAGGAGGAGGTGGAGGCGAGTCTGGTCCTCTAGGTAGGACTCCATCCGACTGATGAAGCTGCTTCTTGTCGCTCCTCCGGTATTTTGGTCCAAACCACAGAAGGAGTGAACATGGTCGTCATGACAACACTCATCGGTGTGTGGATGGACGCTATGGAGTCTGGTAAACCGTGAACAGGAAGTGACCATATTTGGACCAAGGAGGAAGTAGGGAGTCTTTATACGTCTCTCGTCTAAACCTGTCAATCAGCGTGTAGCCCCGCCCTAAAGCCTCCCCTGCTTTATGGTCTGTTTGACTCTAAATGGACCATCAGTCACTAAACGAACATCATGCTGGATGAAGAAGACTTGAAACCAGAGACTGAGACCATGAACTCGTGTTTCCATCTGGAGGTTTTCTGGTACCTGAACATCAGGATCAGATTCCAGCGCGTTGGAAACACTTATAGTGACACAAATTGGCGCTAGCTGCGGCTAACGCCAAGCTAGCGTCTGATCACTAAGAGAATAAAAGGTCCCGTGTGTAGTTGCCCCGGGGAGGTTCACGCCTCTCCGGGGGAGGGGGGTCGGGGGTCGTAATGACGGCAGGTCAGGGAGGATTTCATACGTGTGTAATCATCCCTGACCTGTCGGGTCCCAACCAGCTCAACCTGGAGGCGTGCGTTTCTGGGGTGGGGGGGGGACCCGACCCGTGGCTCCATGCGGCGCTTTAGTTACACGCTCGCTGTGTTCAGTCGGAGCGGCTCGTGTGTTCTACTGATGTTCTGCCTTCAGCATCATGTTGGTTCTTCTTTTCTCTTTGTTCTGATTCACAGAAATGAGAATTCCTGACCATGTTTTGTATGTTCTAAATGTGGCATTTACTGACGTGTGTGTGTGTGGAGTGTGTGTGTGTGAGGGAGTGAGTGTGAGTGTGTGTGAGTGTGTGTGTGTGAGGGAGTGAGTGTGTGTGTGTGTGTGTGTGAGGGAGTGAGTGTGTGTGTGTGTGTGTTTCCTGAGTGAGTCCTGCGGGGCTTTAGAACTGGTTTCTGTTCACAAAAATCTTGTCACAATCAAATGTAATTTGTGGTACGACGGGATCACTTGATCCTCGGTGCACTAGCGCACACACACACACACACACACACACACACACACACACACACACACACACACACACACACACACACACACACACACACACACACACACACACTCACAGATTCAGCCCAACATTCAGTGTGACGGCGTATTTACAGCAGCTAAGTCCCTTTCTCCTGCACAGCGCTCTGAAAACCGGATAAAAATAGGTAAGAAGAGGGAAAACAAGGAGAGGGATTAAAATATGAGCTTTATAAATCAAAATGACACGACTCTGCTCAGAGTAAAACAGAAACATGAATATCGCTGGGGAAAGGGGGGGTCGGGATGAATGCGATTATCTGTGGTGTTTCACATTCAAGGTTGTCTCTTTGTTTTACTGCAGAACAATAGAGGCCAGAGATGAAGAAATAAGACGAGATAAACAATAAACATCGAATGCATTTAGCTTTCACAGAACCAACCCAAACACACCGTAGCTGTGCTTTAACCTCATTACAGAATGAGCAGATGAAAACAGATACTGGGATGAATTCCTAATGATGCTAATTCCTAAAAATTTGAATTGCAAAAGCTTTTGAAAATGCTGATTTTCTAGGCTAAGCCGTGCTACGCTAACGCTTAAATACAGCGCGATGAGGTTTATTTGGTTACTTTAATATTTCATTACGGAGAAAAGGCAAATTTCTTTGCAATAAATCTGCATGTGATCTCACCTTTAACCTTCTGATATTATTACCTTTCCTCCGTCAGCACTTACCTGAAATGAATGAATACATGAATGACTGTGTGAATGAATGAACCCCCCCTGCCCATCATTGATTTGTGTGTTTGTGTCTTTGAATGTTTTCTCCCTCTTCAGCTTCCATTGAGCGATCAGACCAATCTGCTGCGGGGAGCAGTCCATCGTTAGAGGAGGGGGGGGGGGGCTCAGGCAACAGCCCCCACTCCTCTCTATCACCCCCTCCATGGACCAACGTATTGTGGGAAGGGAGGGGGGGTGAACGCAGAGGTTGCACACACATGTGTTTCTGAGAGCGTGTGTATAAGCGTAAGAGCCAATCAGAGTAGCAGCCAGTACCTTCCCTCCAGCCCCCCCATCCCCACCCCCCTTTCCTATCTCTGTTTGGTCTGCTCCATCCCCCCCCAGCCCCCCTCAGTGGTTTCTGCTGCAGTATAAGTCACAGCCTGCGCTGTTCCCTCCAACACACACACGGCGCCTGAGACGGACATGCACGCACACGAGCGCAAATCCTCTTACAACACGCCAGCGCCCGGAGCAGATTAAGGGGCCGCACATATCAAACTCTATTCCAAATGTGCCACCTCTGGACGGGTCCTCCTTTCCTCCTCCTCCTCCTCCTCCTCCTCCTCCTCCGCCTCCTCCTATTCTTCTTCTTCTTCTTCTGGCACTTCCTCCTCTTCCTCCTGCCACATCAGGACCTCCGCTCTGCTTCCTCTTCCTCCTGCTGCCGCTCCGGCTTCAACCTCTGGCAGCCGGCCCGTTTGCCCTCCGCAGCTCAGATGATCGGGCAGCCGGCCTGAGGGAGAGGAGGAGGAGGAGGAGGAGGAGGAGGAAGAGGAGGAGTGGGGGGGGGGTCCTGGGACACGGAGGTAGAGAGACGCAAAGAGATCGAGGGGGGAAAGTGAAGGATTAATTCTGATCTGGGGGGGGCAGGGGGGCGGGGAGGAGGGGGGGACGGGGGTCAGCACGGCCGGGTTCGGAGAATTGGAGGTGGGGGAGGAAGGAGAGAGCGGCGGTGCAGAGGCGAGCGGGGGGGAGGAGGCTGACCATGAAGGCGCTGCTGCTGCTGGTGCTTCCCTGGCTCAGCCCGGCCAACTACACCGACAACCTGGGCAACCTGCACATCCTCTACTCTGAGCTGTGAGTACAACGCCCCCCCCCCACCGCCACCGCCAGCACCACCATCACCAGTATCACCACCATCATCATCACAACCACCAGCATCACCATCATAACGGACATTTAACGGATTCTACCGACTGTGGAGCTCTTTATCATCTTGTCGTCAACAATTAGCATCACCATCACCACTACCAGCATCACCAGTATCACCACCACCACTACCAGCATCACCCGTATGGTGGTGATACTGGTGCTGCTGGTAGTGGTACCAGCATCACCAGTATCACCACCATCACCATCACAACCACAGCATCACCACCACAACTACCAGCATCACCACCACCAGCAACATCACCACCGCCACCATCACCACCGCCAGGACCAACACCAGCATCACCAGCATCACCACTGCCAGCAGCACTATCACCAGCATCACCGTCACCACCACCAGCATCACCACCGCCAGCATCACCACCACCAGCATCACCACCGCCAGCATCACCACTACCAGCATCACCACCACCAGCATCACCACCGCCACCATCACCACTACCAGAATCACCACCGCCAGCATCACCACCACCAGCATCACCACCGCCAGCATCACCATCACCACCATCACCACTACCAGCATCACCACCACCAGCATCACCACCACCAGCATCACCATCACCAGCATCACCATCACCACTACCAGCATCACCACCACCAGCATCACCACCACCAGCATCACCACCGCCACCATCACCACTACCAGAACCACCACCGCCAGCATCACCACCACCACCATCACCACCGCCAGCATCACCATCACCACCATCACCATTACCAGCATCACCACCGCCAGCTTCACCACTACCAGCATCACCACCACCAGCATCACCACTACCACCATCACCATCACCCACCATCACCACTACCAGCATCACCACCGCCAGCTTCACCACTACCAGCATCACAACCACCAGCATCACCACTACCACCATCACGCTACCACCATCACCACTACCACCATCACGCTACCACCATCACGCTACCACCATCACCACTACCACCATCACGCTACCACCATCACCACTGGCAGCATCACCACCACCAGCATCACCACCACCAGCATCCTGCATGTCCGCTTTCATCTGCCATCTGTGTGTGTGTGTGTGTGCCGTTTGGAGCCGAAGAGTAGAACCTCCTCCCGATGCCTTGCTCGGTGGCGGTGATGCGGTGCACACCAGCAGAGAGCTTTGTGCTGTCCAGGGTGCTACAGCACTGCAGCTTTGTGTGTGCGGCTGCTGTGTTCGTCTGAGCCAAGTACCCGGTACGCCGCGTGTGCGTGTGCGCTTTGTTGTTTTGTTTGTGGGACACTTTTCACCTCGCCATTAAAGATTCACAGCTCGCTGCCCTACGCATCTGTTGGAGCCTATTTTTTCCGCTCTCAGCCTTTTCGGTGTTCCGTGGGTTACATCATCGGCGTGTTGTTGAGTTGTTTATCTCCATGGAGACCTCATCAGAGCGCCTTCATCCTCATCCTCTTCTCCGGCTGGTTCCACCGACTGTTTCTGGGATTTGAGAAGATGACGACGATGAGAAGCTGAGCTCCAGGCGACATCTTTGTTTGTGTGTTTGGTTGTTTTCGCCAAACAGTCCGTGGTGGTTTGAGAAAAGCAGAAATTCTCACATTGAAGAAGCTTATCAAAATGTGTTCTTTTTTAACCTTTTTTTTAAGAAAAACTGTTTCTCCACATAAAACACAAACTAAGGCCTTAGAAATACACCCGGGACGTTAAGAACACGCGTTAAAAACGCCGAAAGCCCATAAGAGACGATCCATAATCCTGCTTTCAAAATCTTGCGTGTTCATGAAAACAATCCTGTGGCGTCCAGAAACTTCAAAATGTGGGCCTCAGAGCGAGGACGACGTAACTCGAGGTCGCCACGCGGCCGACCTCCGTTTCCTGTTTGATGGTTTTATGAAACAAAAGAAACTGCATCGACGAGCAGAAACCCTTCGACCCCCGACTAAAACGTCTCCTAGTGCTGCGTGAGGATACGGAACAATGGACCGCCCCCCCCCACCCTGGGGATCCACTGGGCAGAATGGGTGGATGGAGAGCTGCTCGAGTGGTTCAAAGCGCAGATAAGAGGAGGCGGGGTTGTGGTTGGGGGGGGGGGTTAAGGTCACTTCCTGCTCCCGCCTCCCATCTGGTGGTGCACATACGGTTGCTGCGGCGATGCTCGCCCCGGTTATGTGGGTCATGCCTGACGAGGGAGGGGGGGGGGGAGGGGGGCGGCGTTCTGAATTCAAACAGTCAGGTATTTTTTGCAGCGAGTTGTGTGAGTTGTTTCCTGCTGATGAGGCCGTGACAGGCGGAGAAAAGGAGGAGCAGACGTGGTGTTTTTCTGCCCCGCCGGAGAGCATCAGTCTTTATCCACCAATGACAGGAGCAGCCTCCAGCGCTCGCCCCCCCCACCCTCCCCCACCCTCCTTTTCCCTCTCTTCCTGATTTCTTCCACTTTAATGTGATTACTCCAGCGGGTTTACCCCACGTGGGCGGGGGTAGAGGGGGGCTGCAATCCATCTTACTCATAGACGGGTGGAGCCTGTGTTCGTGTTTCTGTCTCATTGAGCGCCTCGAGGGGGAGGAGCTACTCGTGACTGTTCTGTTTGTTCCAGTCGCTTTGGAAGGATTTTAAGAAATATACAAATTTTACATAATTTACATAAACTACTAGTTCTACTCGCCAGTGTTTGAACGGCTACAATCGAAAGTTGAAAACATAAATCCTTCCCACCTCCTCACACGAAGTAAACACGTCAAAACAGGACTTTAATCATCCTGTCCAATCATTTCTTTTCTAATAACTCAGTATAATAAGTCATTTAGTCAAGAAGCCACTTTACACCTGAGTGTACAGCAGCCATGTTGTTTGTTTACGTTTGGAGGAATGATTTGGGGGAGGGGCTTGCCCCGCTAGCTACCAGCTACGTTCATCGAGCTGACCCTTGCTGCTCCATCCAGACAACGATCTGCAGCTTGTGTCTTTGGTCTGATGTCGCGACGTAGCGCAACGCGACCTGAGCGACCTTCGATTGAGCCAATCATTTTCCTCGAGTAGCGAATCGTCCGTCCCCTCTGTTTGATCACCTTCCCTCCCGGAGCTCCGGACCTCTTCTGGGCACGGACGCGTTCTAATGGGATTTATCCCCCGACTGCACGAGTCACCTGTTCACGTCAGCAAACCCCCCCCGGCTTTGCTAATTAGACTTTTTGTGTGGATTAAATATTAATTCCCCCTGGAGCCAGGAAGGGAGGAGACGTTCAAATCGTTCCCCTCCTCCCCTCCCCCCGCCCCCTGGAGGACGTCTCCCTGCAAGCCGATGACTGTAATTCAGTTTATTCATTTTATAATGTGCGACAATCCGTCACGGGAGCGTTTGATATGCATGAGAAATCTACAAAAACCGTCACAATCGAGCACGAAAGGAAACGACACCAACACACACACACGCA